>VZRX01004141.1:26089-140102 GCA_013398075.1 Notiomystis cincta | reverse complement strand
CGGGGGCGGGCGCCGGCGGGCGGCTGCAGCCGCTGTCGGCGGGGGAGCTGGTCGGGCTGCCGCCGTCGCAGCTGGTGGAGCTGGTGCAGTGGAGCGATCTGATCCTCTTCGACTACCTGACGGCCAACTTCGACCGCTTGGTCAGCAACCTCTTCAGCCTGCAGTGGGACCCGCGGGTGATGCGCCGCGCCACCAGCAACCTACTCCGCGCCCCCGACGGCGGGCTCGTCTTCATGGACAACGAGGCGGGGCTGGTGCACGGCTANGCTGCGCCGCCGGTACCGGGCGCGGGAGCCGCTCTGGGCGCACCTCGGCTTCCTCTCCGAGCGCCAGGCCGAGCTCCTGCAGGCCCGCGTCGACTTCGTGCACCGCCACATCGCCCACTGCCGCGCACAGGCCGCCGTGCTCTGACGGCCCCGGGGCGGCCGCAGGCTCCGGCTTTGCTCCGCTCCCGGGCAGCGGGACTTGCCCCGGCAGCTGCCGCGGGCCGGAGCTGAGCCAGCCTCCCGCCTCGCTGCCCCGTAGTCGCTGCGACTGCCGCGGACGGGGGTGCTGGGGATGGGGACGGCCGCNATAATGGGCTACCTGCCTGCCGGGGCTGTCGAGAGCAGCGATTAATTCGCTTTGTCAAGATCTCTGAAGATGCAGAGCGCAATCGGTATAATTACGGCCCAGTTCCACACCAGGACTCTGCCTCCAGAGTTGGAAAAAGGAGAGGGTTCAGCATCTTCAGTGCTTTCCTTAACTGTCTTCGTGCAGTCGCCCTCATAAGAGACCCCATAGGAGAGCAGTCGTCTTTGTCTGGATTGGGGTCAAATAACTTTTGTCCTTCCAGCGAAGGCAGGCAGAAAATTTTTTTATATATTCTTCTTTTCGCAACGGCATATTTAAGTATGAATGTTGATGTTCATAGACCAAGAACTGATTGCACAATAGGGGAGCCCCTAACTAGCAAAACTGCCCTATTTATGAAACTTGTTTCCTACCAATTTTCTTTAACGAGAGTGAACCTTTCCACTGATTGTTAAATCTTGTTGATGAGAAGTGTATAGGAAGCCCATATTCCCTTCGTTCTTAGGGGTTTTTTTGTGGATTCATTGGGTTAAACTGTTCTGATTCTTAAGGGTTTGTTTGTAATCATCACCATCGTAATTTCATCTCACCAGTAAAGTAACTGACTAATGGGTGGCACAAGAAGATCTCCCATTTTTAAAAAAAATATTGCTATGTGTTAAGACTTTGACACAATAGTTAAAGTGGAGGAAAAACTGTTTCATGCACTTTACTTTGACTTTTTAATATTTTTTTTATAGAAGACCTTTTTATTTTACAAAGTCTGCCTTTTATGTACATTATATATGTTCATAAACTTTTCTGTAACATACTAAAGAAGCCGATATTTCAGTAAAGTGTGTTAATGTTTTGCCTTCTTTGGCCTGGATGTTTGCCTGAGCTTTGACAGGGAAGCAAGGTCTCCTCAGTCTTTCCTGGTGGGCGATGAAGGCCACCACTTCACAGCTTCTCACTCTACTGAACAGAATGAGCTTTTGGTCATTCCCTCTGAGGCAAGAGGGGTAGAGTTAAGCTTTCAAACACTACCCTGTTCNAGCTTTCAAACACTACCCTGTTCTTGTTTCTTGCTCATTCCTTCTGAGGCAAGAGGGGTAGAGTTAAGCTTTCAAACACTACCCTGTTCTTGTTTCTTGCTCATTCCTTCTGAGGCAAGAGGGGTAGAGTTAAGCTTTCAAACACTACCCTGTTCTCGTTTCTAGCTGTCCCTGAAAGGGGAAAAGCTCTTGCAGTGGCTAACATTTATCTGGTTTTCAAAGCCTGAAATGAACTTGGCTGGGACTGGATACTGACCTGGGACAGGTCATGTCAGCTGTTCCTGCTCCAGAGGCATGTCCAGGGATGGCAGTTGCTTTCAGTGGTGTTCATACTGTCTCCTCTTCCTGTTTTGGTTATCTTTGCAATGGGGATTGAGGCAGAATTGAACAGGAAAGCTTTTTAATCATGCTGAAATAGTTGGTGGGGGTTTTTTTCCTACTAAAGTTCTATTCTAGGGTAAAGCAGTAGCAGTGGATGCAAAATGAAATATTGGCATCTCTTGCTTGCTTTTTTACATCTACCAGTATTCATAGAAGAGGCCATTGTGTGGCTCAAAATAACAGCCAGAATAAGGACAAAGGATGAACTAATCCTTTTTAGGCCCCAAATGCCAGCATATATCCTGCTATAATCAAACAGCAGCATAATCTCTTCTACATCTGGGCAGGCAGCTCTTGAGGAAGGCAGCAGCATGCCCCAGTGGCTGCTGCACAAGTAGGTGCTGTTTTCAGTGTCAAGCACCAACCCTCCCTTGAACTCAGGGAGGGCTCTGCATTCCTACCTGCAGGAGGTCTTTGGTCTATTAATATTCATTGTTTAGATCAAACTCGACATAAAGACAATTTTCATTGGCCATTACAGTGTTGTTGGGGGGGGATTTAGGGGTAGTTTTTTTTAAATAAGACAACAGTTTTATAAACAAAATTAATGGTTGATTAATTAGATATGTTAGCTATTGCATCTTTGTGTATGAGTATTTATTTCAAAATGTCCCAGCAGCCTCCAGGACTAGCTTTCATTCAGCTGCTGAACTGTCAAGGCTGTCTATTGAACTTGTATTTATAGTTCACTGCATTTATCTCTACGAACAATGCACAGAATCCCATGTGACATTCCCTTGTCATTTACATGATAATACACAACTTAACTGTAATTCTTAATTCTTCTTTAGCATTGCTTTGTAACTCAAATGCAGCAGTTTCTGTCGCATCCACCTCATGAAAATATATTTAAATAATAAACTGCTGGCATACATTTTAAACCACTGTGAAGAGCAAACTGCTGTGCCACAAGCATCTAAGGTTTTATTTCTCTTTGAGTACTTCTATAATTATGGCACGACTGTGGTTTTGATGGCTAAAGGGAAGTAAATCTCATTTGCAGTGTCTTTAGAGCCAGAGCCCAGATAATTACCCCTTTCAAGAAGAAACGTGATTTCCTATTTGGTGACTGGTAACTACCTCAAGTTATTTATAAGTAACATGTTCAAAAATGGTGTAGTTGTAGGTTGGTGTGAAATTAGAGATGCTGTGCTAGGGAAGCAGTGCCCTTGGAAATGTGTTCATTCAAAAAGGATGGACAGAACTAGCATAGATGGATGATGATACTTCGTTTTGCTGCTCTATTTTGTTCTTCTGATGCAGATCATCTGCTTCTGTAAAAGCTTTGAATTATCATTATATTAAGGCAAACTTACTCTTTTCTGTGTGATTCTTTTAAGGCAAACAGTGCTTTATAAATTAGTGGTCTCAGACACTTTTTGCACACTATTTTAGCTATATATGCTGTTTTATATTTGACTATCCTCCTGTAGAACCAAGGGATGAAACTGCAAAACTGGATGAGATGTAATTTCAGTGGTACTCATCTAACTCTGCTTACTTCCAGTGGAGTTTCCTTTGTGTCAGAGTTATCAGACAGGCAAGGAAGGCCATTGAGAACAGGAAGACTTCAGGGCCTGAAAGCTGTGAGTAGAATGTTGTTAATAGCAGGATCTTCAGGTCCTGGCTGTGCATTGCCAGCAGCTCAGCAGCTCTTCACCTGAGGCTCAAGGAATTGTCTGCACAACCTGTATCAGAATGGGGCTGCAGGGCTTTAGACCTCACTCAGTACAACACTTAGGGCTGCACTTCTCACTGCTTTTCACAAGCTGTCTGTGAAGTGTGTGCTGACAAGGGAGGCCACACTGGTGCCTTGGTCAGATGTGGCCTCTTGCAGATCTGAACAGGCTGGGTGGGGATCACAGCCCACATGTGGTCTGGCTCTATCCCAAATGTGAGACACGAGGTGCTTAACTAGATAAAGTAGGCAGGAGACCTAGGAGCTTAACTGATAACACAAGCTTCAGGGAAAACAAAACAAAACAAAACCCCCAAACCCCACCAAATCAAACAAGCAAACAAAAAAACCCAACAGCAAAACAACCCAAAACAAAACAGGAAAAAATATCTAGTGAGGATGTGTTTAAAGGTACAGCATTCAGTTCCAGAGTTCTGTTTGTTTCCCCAGTTGCATTCAGAATGACTCTCCTGATTTTTTTCTTGCATTGGAATCTGAGGAGGCTTTTGGGGTTAGGTGGTTGCTGCTACTCTCAGCTTGAGTTCATAGCCACTGTGACATTACCTCCAAACACTACCACAGTGAAGGGAGGACCAAGTTCACCGTTTCTGAGAACTAAAGGGTATCAAAATTGTGCTTGCTGTGGCTACTGCACCCCCAGAGTGCACCAAACAGCAAAGCTGTGAATTCAGTGGGGTTCCCACTTGGTGAAAAAAGCAAGAGTGTCATTTGCAGCACAAATCTCCTTTGCTTCTATTAGCTTGCATCTGAAGTAATTTCCAGTATGGATTTATTTTCAGGGTGGATTTCCCCTTGAGAATTTCCCTCCCAGCTTGAGAAGCTCTTCCCAGGTGCAGAGTTCCCTTACCTCTCACACAAAGCAGCTGCCCCAGGGATGGAGCTGTGTTGACCTCTGGTGCCACGCTTTGCTGCCCTGCTGGGGCTGTGTCAGCCCATTCAAAGACTGGGAAATAACTCGGGGCCAGTGGAAGACAGTGAAAATATAGTTAGTAACACTTTGACTCACTGGTCATAGAGCACCTTCTTTACATCACCAGCATATTTTTTTGCTTTCCCTTTGAAGTTTGATGCCTTTTTTAATGTTAATAAACTTAGAATTATCTCACTGACATTACTAGGTGGTCCAGGACTGTGAGATATGAGATTATATTAAAACTTAATCCCATTTTGCATGTTATTCCTACTTTGCAACCACAGCATGAAATTTAATCACTTCTTCAGAGCTGTGCTCCCTGGGTTAAATGTGGCAGAGCTCCCAGCAGAAGGGGCTGGCCTGCACAGTAAGCAGTGCCTGCTGGGCATCCACAGAGCTCCTGTGACTCTCAGTGACCTAGAAAACCTTTTACCTTGCTGGTTTGGGTGCTAATACAGCTCTGCCTTCTGAAGCTCATCTGAGCAGAAGTTACTTCCCAAAGGGGTGACTCATGTATTTTATTGGGAATCAACTGGAGTTTTAACGAACATTATCTGTCCCACACTCAGGGACTGCTTAATCTGAGTGCACTTTGGGTATGGGGCAGGAACAAGGTGTTATACCTGTGATGCCTCAATACCCTCAGGCTGTGGCTTCCATTGCCTGCTCCAGTCCTGGATGAGTTTATGGGAAAGAAGGACATGCAAGCCTGCATGAATCGGGACTGCTGCTGTGTGCAGGTGTGAAAGGAGCTGTGCAGATGGAGACTGATCCCATCTGAAAGCAAACCAGTGCTGTACTCAAGGAAAAGAGCTCTGGCTGGATTACTGGAGGATGAACAGCAATAATGGGACAACAAAGAGGGTCTGACGTTGCAAATGGATTGCCTGGTTTTGCGTGATTCTGCTATTCAGCCGCTTCTTGTGGGGTTTGGGTTGAGGGGCTTTGGGTGTGTGGCACTTGGTCCATTTCTGCAAGAAAACAAACACTTTAAGGGAAGACTGACTGCAAAATGCAGTGATTGGTGATGCAGGGAAAATTAAGCAGACTTCCTGAAGACCCAGACCCTTCCAGTTCCTGTCCCAAGGAGGGATATGCAGGTAAGGGGATTTCAGGTGGGATACAAACAGAATGCAAGCTGGTTACAGGGACAATTAAGACAGGGAGATTTAAACTGTACTGCCAGGATGTCACCATGCTTGTCTACCCTCTGTCACCTGGGCTTTTTAAGGTGACACACTGTCAAGCCAGCCTTTGGTGTCAAGCCAGCAGAATGTGTTTTATAAGTAGTCAAAGACATAAAAATTACAAAAAAGAAAAAAAGATGTCGAAGCACTTTAAAGCAAGCAAATTCCATTCCATATGATGGGACCAAGCAGCAAACATCCTTTGATGAAATTGGATGGCTGCAGAGATAATGTGCCCCCACAGCCCTTTTCTCTACTTTCTGTGACAGGTTTCTTGCAAAAATCTCTGAAATGGCCAGTCTATGTCACAGAACAATGAGAAAAACATGTACCAGGAGATTTTTGGCACTCCTGATACAAGGGACCTGCCCTTTCCCTGTGTAGACCATTGACAATTCATGAACTTGAAAAGAATAGGCTCATTTTCAAAATCTCTCATCAAATGTTTTTGTTATCTGGTGGATTTCAGCCTGTGTAACATTATGTATCCTCAGTGATTTTTATTGCCTTCAGCATTTTATTCAACCAATTTAATATTATTTGCCAAAACTCATGAAGTACTTTTCCCCACTCAGAGCTGTGAGCTGCTCACTAAAATCTCTCCCTGAGTGCCATAAAATGCAATATGTAACTTAATATCCGAGTATGTCACAGTAAAGGTTTTCCCAAACTGTTTGGACTAGACAATGCTGCCAACTTTGGGGCATCCTCAGAGCTTACACCTGCAGCTGTGTGATGATGAGGATTCACAGGTTTGGAGTGAGGCTGGGATGGGTCCCCTTGCTGCTGCCACTTGCTGCTCTTTATATTTCATGAAAATATGTGCAGGAATTAAAATTGCTGTTGGTCTGGATGGTCTGAGTTGCATCTGATTTTCCTTTTTTGACTGAAATGTAGCTGAAGGGCGTTGTTCCAAACAGTATCTCCCAGAAAGCAAAAGGCAGATATCCTTTTGTCCATATCCATCCTGTCCTGCCTCCCACCACCTACCCTCCCTAAAAAACTCCCCCTTTTGCCAAAAGCCTTCTCCCCTCATGGCAGGATTTTAAAAAAATACATTGCATTGAAGACAGACAGGCATTTACCTCAAGTGATAGCAATGCAATAATGCCACCCAGTAATGAGGTAAGGAAGAAAGACATTTTTTAACAGTATCTCCAAATCCAGCACAAAAGAAGGGAGATGTATTTCTGCATAATGTATGTTTCAGTCAGCAAAGTCATAATTTTTTAATGTGCCTGTTTTGCCAGTTTCCTTTTTGTGTCCTGCTGTGGGGTAAAGGGCATTAATAAACTATGGTTTCAAGCTGCTGTTGTGAATATTTTTTAGCCATACACGATTTTATGTAGGCAAGCTAGAAGCCTGCTCCCAGAATTTATTTGTTTAAGTGATTGCAGTTAGTTAATTTGCTTTAGTTTAGCTGGGTGACCTTTATCACCCCCAAAGATTTCAATGTCCTTTTCTATATTCAAGCTAAGGGGAGGTAATTGCTTCCTTTGTTTTTTTGAAAACATACAGAATTTGCTCATCAGAAAGAGTTACCTTTTATTTTTTAACAGTGCAGTTCAAAGTAAGGTGGCACAGGTTATGCATGAACCTGGATTCAAGGATCTGAAGGATATTAATGGTATTATTTCCTTTCACACCAGCTACCCTGCAAGGCAACTGCCCAGTGGAGTTATTCCTGGTTTGATATCCACCAGAGATCAAAATTAAACCCTCTGTGATTTGTTAAATGCAAGTAACATGCTAAAGTATTTTCTGATTTATAGCCCTGCAGGCTATAATTCCTTGCATGAATTTCCTTGCAGTTTGGATGGAAAAACTGGTAATGATATCCACAATGAGTGTTATTTATGATATGCTTTTAGAAATGATGAGAGGGACTGACAGTGGAGCCTTTTGCTCCTTTCTTTGCTGACTAACCTAGCACACTGCTGGGATCACAGCTAACCAGAGTCTGCTGTGACAGTCAGGATGACAGGAGGTTTTAAGACCTCCTCTAGCAAGAAATATTTCAGGTTGTGCCAGAAATGAAGCCATCATCTTCTAGTTCATAAAAACAATGAAGATGAGTGGTTGGATCTGATACAGTTGCACAGATGCTCCTGGGTTACCTTCTGTTTTTTCTTTAATCACAGAATCACAAAATGGATAAAGTAGGAAGAGACCACTGGAGGTCATCTAGCTCAACCTACCTGTTCAAGCAGAGTCCCCTAGAGCACATTACTCAGGAATGTGTCCAGACAGCTTTTGAATATCTCCAGGGAAGGAGACATTCTTCTTTAAGAAAAAAAAAAAATCCCCTCCTTAGGTTTCTATTAGTGCTTCAGGTGATTAAAACAAAATTAGCAGCGTAATTAATCAGTGAACAGTCCAGATATTTGACTTGTATGTTGCTCCTCCTAGTCAAGGCACATAAACGAGGCAGTTTTTGTCAATAATGAGTCTCCAGGCAGTTTCATTTCCTAGACCTCTCCTACACAATCAGGGCAGTGCAATAACTACAATTGGTATTCCCTGAAATGAAGATATACCCATACAAATAATTAAAATCAATCATATATTTTATAAAAGAGAATATTTAGGATACTTTCCTCATGAATCTTAACAAACAGGCTACAATTTTTTTCCTCTTTCAGACTGTCAGGCTTGGCTCCTTTATGCTGAAGGCAGAGGAGACGACTGCTTCATGTGACAACATCTATTTCCGATTAAACGGCACAGCAATCCCGTCTGTCTTAGCAGTGCTTTTGGTGACATCAGGAAAGTTGTCTCTGATCAAAGAGGCCTAGTGCAGGTAGGCTACTCACTGAAGTATGGATCTGAGGCCTGGCTGCTTCATGGGTGATGTACTGATGCTTCGTGAGTGTATGGAGAGTTTGGGTCAGTATGTAAATCACGGATGCATATGCAGTGTCAGAAACCGACAGGGATTGTGACACTGGTGAATTCTGCTGTTAGAGAGGCTTTGTTTAGCACTGGGAGAGGAAAACTCTCAGGATCAGCCCCACCACAACCACCTCCCTTCCTCCTCCTTTGCCTCCCCCTCTGTTCAGTTGTTTAAGTCCCAGAGCAAGCCAAAGAAAACTCAGGCAGGACCGAAACAGGTGGCCCAGGAAGCTGCATGGTCTGTGCTCACCCCAGTGTAATCCTGTGCCAGCAGAGTGGCAGCTGGCGCTGAGGGTGGGCCTGGGCTGCTCCAGGAGCAGTCACCCTGTCTGCCACAGCCCCACGTCATGCCTCTGCTGTCTGGCTGGCCACATTGCCAGCTGTGCTGGGGGCCAGGAAATGGGACAGGCACAGCTCTCTTCCTACACAAGAGAGAAACACGACACATGATCTCTAGCAGGTACCAAGGGGCAAAAAAAAGGATGTTTCTGTAAATTTCCTAATGCAAGGTATCTTCTTGCTCCAGACTTGATGCTTTTCCCTGCCAGGATCATCTTCAGCACTTCAGTAGCTAAGGCTGCTCTTGAGACAGAGTTTGACCTCAGAGGTGGGAAGCAAACATAGAAGGATGCATCAGGAAGCAGGGAAACATCCTGCAGGTCAAGGCTGCTGCTGTGAGCAGCTCAGCCAAAGTTTGTGGTCCTTGCCAGTGGAAAGGCTGGAACAGGGGCCAAAACATAGAAATGGGATGGCTGCTTCTGCAAGAGGCTCAGCAGAGTCTGGCCAGCAGGGAGGAACATGCTCCAGCAAATTCACCTGTTCTGGTGGCATTTAAAATGCTTAAATCTATATTATCTGGAAAGAGAACTGGAGTGTATTGACTCCTCACTTTGTTCAAACTGCTCAACTCCTTTTCTTTACCACCCAGGTAATTTTTTGCTGCTGTTTCCACTTTGCTTCAAATTCTCAGATGTCACTGATGTTCACACAAGCTGGTACATGTTATAAAAGTCTGCCTGCCCCAGGGTCATGCTCTCTCCTCCTTGCTACTCTGTCTTAGGAGGACCTACCCACATTCATGGTACCCCAGATACACCAACTGGGGTTGTAGGGAACACATGACATGCTCTTTTATGTTGAAATGCAAATAAGTGTTTTCCTCATTGTAATTTTTTCAATCTGCTGTCATTTTAATGATACCCATCCCTTTCTTCAATTCCAGCAACTATTAGTATGTTCAGAGCCATCAAGAGAATTATTTCTCAGAAAGAAAAGTATACTCACTGAAAAACTTCAAAAATTATCTTGCCTGGTAGGAATTACTCACAAAGCTTGTTAATATTTCAGTTCTCCGTTTGCATAATAGCTGAAAAGTATAGGTGAGCCAGATGGAGTCTTTTGTGCATTAGAAATTACAGAATTTTGACTTTTAACATTTCAGATGTGCATACATTTTCCTGAAATTGTTGAGAAAGGGCATACACAAGAAAAGCATTTCCAGCATCTCTGAACAACTGCCAAGAATCTAAGATACAGCACGGATGCATAATAAAGAATAATATTCATGCTTAATGATAATGACATGGACGATTCAGAGACAATAAATACGGTGGTAATATTGATGATGTGCTTTGAACTTTTGCAGAGCATTTCATGATGGATTCAAAGCATTTTATGAAGATGAGTTGGGCATCTCAGTGCACTTGTGGCACGTGTCTTACTGCTCTCGTGTGACAGAGAGAAAAACAGGTATGGAGAGGCCATGAGAGGAGGTTGCATGGCACTGGCAGAGCCAGAGGACCTAAGCTGGCAGGAAAGCACAGCCAGTGATGGGTGAGCTCCAGCAAATACTGCATTGAGGGTGGAAGTGAGCAAAGGCAAACCTTGCACACGCATGGTCAACACTTGGGCACAGGGTTTTTCTACCAGCCATGCTGTGCAGGCAGCAGCACTCTCTGACTTCAGCAGTGCTCTCGATGCTGCTGGCTGGCAGAAGCCTTCACCATCTGCCATGGCCAGGAGGGGCCCTTGTTCGTGGCCCCTCCAGGGATCCACTTCCCCAGAGCTGGCAGCTGGCGGCTCAGGCTGCCTGTGCTGCTGCCAGGAGCCAGCAGAAAGCTCGCTCCTGCTGCTCGGCTTCTCCTGCACCTCTGCCCCTGATGGAGCCACGTTGAAGAGCTCCCCTTGTTTCCCAAGAATACCAGACAGGCTTCAGGATATAGAAGAGTGATTATAGATACCAGCTTCATCCTTGTATAATTGCAAGTAAAAGAAAACTGTGACATCTTTGTCTCATATTTCTCCCAGAGTCCTTGTGTGACACATGCCTTGAAGGGCAGTGATGTGAATTCAATGGAATAACCCAACTACAAGTACTCCTCAGTATCCATATGAATTATTTCTCTTTTCACCCATATTTAGACCAGAACTTTCTGTTTTTAATGAGTACAGATGTGGCATCAATGGCTCACATGCCTACATCTGTTGTCTTTTGGGATCCTGACCCCAGAAAGATGGCTTAATACACAGCCTTAAAGTATGCTATAAAATCAATGAGGTTTTGCCCAGCAGTGCTGTATTAAGTGCATGTATTTTCTGTGAAGACTGTGCTCTTTGTGCCTGCCCTTGCTAGCAACCAGATAGAACAACTTTGGGTACAGTATTAACAAGAGACCAGGAAGAAGCTCAGTGCAGGAAGAAGCTGCTCAGGTCAAACTTTTCCTCTTTATGTACTGTTGGCCCAGGAGTGCCAGGCTTGCAATGTGCAGGTGGGACCTTGCACAGTGGTTAGTCCAACGTGATGCCCTCATCCCTCTGGGGTTGTCTCTGGGCTTCTTGTAGCAGGCAATGCCCACTCCCACCTGCCACTGGCCTGACCATGAAATGGGTTTCCTTTGCCTCAGCAGCCCCACATCACACCTTATTCCATGTCATTCCTGGAAGAGCAGAGCTTTAAAGCTGAAATTTGAAAATTTGTGACTGGATAAGTCAGTGCAACGTTATATATTAGCACAGGCATGTTCACTTACAGGGGGCGTGGTAATGACTTGAACAGATTTGGGATTTCAGTGCCCTTTTTTTGTGTGGATGTGGATAGACATTCAACTAGGAAATGGTTTTTCTACTGCCTTGCTGTTGGTGCAGGAATTTGCACTTTGTGTGGATCATAATGACTGTGAAATTTAACCTTACAAGAAATGTATAGCTTTATGCATTTTACTCATACTCTATTTGTGTAAATAAAACCCTAGGGAGAAAGCAGAAGAAAATCAGGCCATTTAATGCTGTTGACTACCTAATTTAATCGCTGTTCTCAATTTTGGAATAATTGCATTTGAAAAAAAAAACCTTTATTAAGGCAAAGTAATGAATTTAAATCACTAAACATAGGTGAGGCTTCTGAAGACCATCAGATATCAAACACAATTTTATCACAAAATGTCACCTAGTATTGGCAAAAATTTCCAGGGTTCAGGAACACTGGAAGGACTTTCTTTTGATTTAATCCACTGCAGCTTGAAAACTGATTTTCTAGGTTTCTGCCAGTAGAAGTCAGATCAGAATCAGGTTTAGAATATTATTAGTCCAAAATATAAATGTTTGATAATGCTTGGTAGGTTTTTATGTTGTTGTTTTGTTGTGATTTTTTAAAAATTGTGTTGGGTTTTTTGGTGGTCTTTTTTTGAGTGAGGTATAGGGTGTTTTTTCCTATAATTAGTTTTTGGGACCAACTTGTTTGAATGTTTGTCTATTGAGAGCTGCTGATGACTCTGTTAGTTTGCATTAGACTGTGAGTACTGTCAGCTGAAATAAATCTGGCATTCATATTCTCCTCACTGAGCCTCAAGTTTTGCTCTATCAACACTTTCCTTAAGTTCACTACATTAAGGATTCGATATGACAGGTTTGCACCTGGAGGCAAAGCCTGTTCCCTTCCCTTCCCTCCTTCCCTGAAACCCCAAGTCTTTAATTTTCCTTTGTTCAGGATAAAATGATATGTAAAGTATGTGTTGCCATGGATGCAAAACTGAGAGCCTATTGATCCTCCCCTTTACCAGGTAGATTTCAAGCAGAATATTTAACATCAGAGGGCACTATGGCGTGGATTCCCAGACAGAGACAGATTGAGGCAGGAAGAAATTACTTTAAAATTGAAGCTCCCATAGCTCAAAAGTATCCTGGTGAAATAAAGCAACTCTTGTGCCCCCTGGGGAAGCTGCTGGACTTGTTCCCCCTGTGCTCAGCAGCATTCCTCTGCCAGCACTCCCTCCCCTCCTCCATGTGTTCCCACCATGCCAATGACGTGGCTCATTCCCATTTCCCCCCCAGACCCACTCAGATTTGAGCTGTGTCCCAGATAAGGAATTTGTTATGTATGCCACAGGTGGTGTACCAATGGTGTTTTAAATGCCATGGGAGAGTGCTGTGAAGGTGAATGTCTGCAACTGCTGCCAGAGGATCCCACACAGCTGAATAACTCGAGGTCAAGCTGCACATCCAGCTAGGACAAGCAGGTAGGGAGAGTGGAACACGCTGCCACTCATGGCTCAGGGACCTCTGGAGACAACAGCTCTGCTGCTGTGTTTTTCTCTTGCAGCAGATGAGAGCAAGCACCTGGATTTTATGCACAGTAGCTGGGGTAATGTTGAGTTGTTATAAGAGGCAATCAACTCACAAGAGTGTTATCATGCCAGAGAGGGACACAGTTGGGCTGTGGTATAAATAAATACATTTCAAAAGTGGTTTACAGTGTTTCCCTAAGTTAATTTCAACCTTATTTTTTTATACCTATTGTTTTTGCCAGGGCTTCATACCCTTTCCTTTCAGGAACAGCATACTTAACAGAACATCAATTTTCCATTGTAATTACGTTGGACTGTGGCCCCCACAGAACTCTGCTAAAATTGTTTTATTTAATTTTGTCTAAAGAGTGTAGTGTTGCCTCCACAGACTTACACCAAAATTGACTCATTTTGCTTCAGATTAATTTTTTCCCCACGAGATTGCATTATTACAGCCTGCACTTGTTCCTCGTTGCCATAAGCACACGCTTTCATCCAGCCTGGGTCATGTGTTAAATGCCTTTTCAGGAGGGTTTATATTTTTTATTGCTGGGTAAGCTCTGAGTACTCGTGGGCAGAGCACCACCAGAGCCCTGCTCAGCAGTGCCTGGTTCACAGCAGAGGAGGCCAGAGGTGAGCATCAAGCTGAAATTAGCTTCTCATTCAGGCAGCTCAGTGTCTTTGTTATTGGGGCAGAGGAAGGTGAGGGCATCTGCAGAAGCAGCAGGGACCATTGTTTCCCTTGTTTCCAACAATCACCCCGTTGTAGGGCTCTTGCTCCTTTGTCATTCATAAGAGCCACTGCTGCAGAAAGGCACTTTCTTTTTTCCAACTGAAAAGGGCTCTAATAAAGCTATTGTATTTGATCACTGGCTAAGGAAACAATAATTTAGCATAATAGGAAAAGATCATTAATGTTCAATGAACCTAACACTCTGCTCCAGTTTTTTGTTGCCCTAGAGAGATGGAGTAAACTCTTCTTCCTTAATTGAAGACTAAATAGAGTACATTTCATTTTTCATTTCCAGCACTTTTTCCAATAGGCTTGTGATGTTCGCTAATGTGTGCTGAAAGGGGTAGACTGCCTGGCAGCAGCAGAGAAATTGGGTGGGAGGGTTTAGAGCACATAAAAACTCGCTTGTTCTTCATCAGACAGCTCTCTAGGGCCTTTGACTTCTTTTTGACAAGCCTAATTCCAAAAGCCCCTAAGGACCATGCCAAGGAGATGCAGTAGTCCATTACATTACAAAATAGAGAGGAACAGAGGACAACGCTCATGTGCCCAGATGTCCCACAGCCATCTCTCCATGGGACACCTTCATCCAGAGACACTGCTTGAATTGGCTGGCATTTTCACTGGAAATGCAATTTTGTATGAAACTAACTGATAAAAGCTTAAAGGCATAAGGTTTGCACCACCGCAGCTCTGGATTCAAATCCAAAGCCCACTCCCAGGAAAGTGCAGCCATTGTACTTTGTGCTGGAGACAGCTCAGGGCTGCCTACATCTCCTCACATGGGCAGGAAGGTGCCTCTGCAGCCTTTGTCAGTATTGCTGGCTGTGAGTTGGCTCTGGCTGCTGTGGCTGCTGTGGGGGTGAGCTCTGGCCACGCTCACCTGTGTAAGAGGAGGAGGTGAAACACACGGCAGACACTGCTGTTTCAGCTCTGCCCAAGGAGCTCGCTGAATAAAATGCCTGAGCTCAGCTGTCATGAAACAAGCAACTCCACAGAAAAGCTGTGGCACAGCTAATAGCATCAGCGTAGTGCAATAAAAAAGACCACCACTAAGGACTGGTTTTCCCCTAGAGTTTTCCTTGATGGATTTTGCCATCAGAGAATGCACCATCCTCATTCCCTGATGTGCAAGAACAAAATTAGAGGGCAGAACAATCAGCAGTAAGAAGCAAACCAAAGCAAACCAGGTAGCGGTGCTGCAGCAGAAACTTACCCTAAATAAATAATAAAGGACTTACCGGTGCATGTTGCTACATTGCCTGATGTTCAGGCCAGACATCACTGAGAAAAGCCATGCCAGTTGCAGTGGTAATTAACGGTAAGATTAACGATAATTGCTTGTCCCAAAGCCACTGCGAGTCCCTGGCGATGCAAAGCGTGTTTGCTGCCCCTGAGGAGTCTCTGTGTGGGCGTCACTGGGTGTCAGTGCATGCACTGCAAAAGCCGCATCTTTGGGCCCCAGGGGTGCAATTTTTGGGGGTGTCGGGCTCTGTCGGGCCATGGACTCTCCACAAACTCTGCTCACCCATCCCAGCAGGCAGCAGTCCCGCTGTAAAGCCTGGAGAGCCGCCCTGGCCCTGCAGTGGGAGCGCCAGGTGTGGGGATAGAGGTGCCCTGCAGCCCTGAGCGAGGGGGCTCTGAGGCCTGAGGGGGAGGGAAGGCGCCACCAATCCACAGCAAGGGGTGCTTTCTGTGAGGGGAGCAGCTGGGAGCTGCCATAACATATTGGTGCACGTGGACCTTGATAAGCATCCAAGGGATTTCCTGGGCGTCTCTGCCACCCAGGCAGCCTCTCCTGAGCACTGCCAGCCCGCTGCCATGTCACCCCAGGAGCAGCTGGGCCTGCAGGCCTGCCCTGCCAGGCGGCACCGCAAGGGCTGTTCCGGGACCTGCTGGCGCAGGGAGCCCTCATAAACGTGGTAAGGCCTCTTTGTAATGTCAACCAAGAAGTTGCTTGATGGCTGCTTTCCTGGAAGTCAAATGAAAGGGCAAAGCAGCAGGGCTTCAACTAGACATGGGCATGGAGGATACTTGGATGAAGATCCAGGGATTGGAAGTTCATTACTCAGCTGACAGTCACGTTGTTCATTACAGACGAAACAGTCAGCGGAAGAAGGTAGCGCTCCCTGTGTTCTGCCATGTTCCTTCACTACTGGATGCTCTGGGAAGTTCCTCCTCAATCCAGTGCTGGTGAGGGAGGGGAATGGAGTGGTTCAGGGTGGTCTGTTAGCAAAATATCAATCCTCAAGCCTTCTAGTTGCTTC
Source organism: Notiomystis cincta (assembly GCA_013398075.1). Lineage (NCBI taxonomy): Eukaryota > Metazoa > Chordata > Aves > Passeriformes > Notiomystidae > Notiomystis > Notiomystis cincta. The sequence continues at coordinate 123,861 of VZRX01004141.1, read as the reverse complement.
CAGCAGTAACAGGCGGCTGCTGCCGTGGGTTGATTACTACGGGTAGTGCATGCACCAGGAGCGTTGCCTCAGCTGGCAGGGTTATCAGAAAGGCTAATGGTGAGGGGTGTTTTCCCAACTGCTAGGTTAAATCGTGGTGGGAAAACCATGCTGTTAAGACTTAGGTATTTTATATGTAAAATTGGGATTTCAGTCTTCAGGATTTATAAAAATAGCTCCTGTTTTGTGCCCAGGGTCCATTGTAACTAGTGGGAATTAGGCATATTAAAATTTTTCTGAGAAATAAGGGCCGTTATCCAGGGGAATGAAGGAAATATAACATGAAGTCTTGTTCTAGGCAGTAGGCTGTGGTCTTTCTTTAATCTTCAGGTTACTCCTGAAGATCACAGCTTTTCTTTATTTCTAAAGGAGGTGTCACACCACAGACCTGTTCATACAAGCAAGATTTCTGTATAGCTGTGGGTGTTCTTGTTTGTCCATGTCTACATTTAGACATAGCAAACCAAGAACTCCAGAAAATCAGGAAGAAACATGGCTGGCTGAGTTGGGTTTTTTTGGAGGAGGCAAGGATCCCTTGTTATATTTTGTGCTTTGGTTCAAGATACTGCTAAAAGAATGCTAGAGCCTTTGAGACTCACCTTCTTAAAGACTTTTCTGGAGTCTGGTTTGGAAGAAAGTGACCTCTGGCTAGCTTGATGTTGCAATAAGATTACTGACAGTCCTTTCTGTCACTGCATGCCCCTCATGCTCCCTGGAAGTTGTTTATAGTCTGCTTTTGATCCATGCTGACTCTTACTTATAATATACATAGGTTAAATTAATTGAGTGTTACTGATTTATATTTACCTAAATTTAATCATTATCCACCCATCTCCATTACTGAAAAGATAAATAGTTGCTAGCTAAAGCTTTAATTTCCTTGGAGTACCATTTTTCTTGAAATAAGTTTGCAAGCTGGTGTTCATCATGTGTCCTATGACACCTTCTCAGGTAACTAGTGCCTGGCTGCACCATCTGTGTGAGATGGACTGTGGCTGAGGCCATTCTCACAGGTAAAATTGTTATGAGTTAGAAGTCCTCTGCAGGACAGCATTCACATCTATGTGCTGGTAGGCTTCCTGCTGAGTGCAGTGAGGGTGGGCCATGTGGAGGCCAAATAAGATGGATTTGTCTGTGCTGGAAAGGCTTTAATGGCTAACATTTTTTAGCACTGGGGTAGATCACAATGTCTATAATGTGTGTGTGTGTAAGCCTAAAGGACTCACCTCCTGCCCCAGCAAAGAAGTGCCCCTGTGTGTTGTCGTTGTGCCCACTTATTAGTTTAGGAATGCTCCTTTAAGGAGATCACTACTGCAAAGTAGTTGGGACAGTATCTCATCTTGCAGAAGAGCCTTGTGGCAGGGGAAACCAAGGGTGCAGAGGGTGCCTCACTCTGATCAGTGGTCAGAGCTGTGGAGCTGCCAAAGTTGAGCCAGGTCACAGCTGAAGCTGGAGTCAGGCAGAACTTGTACATAAATCTCCCTCATTTCATGTTCAGTGTCTGCAGTGTCTCTTGAGAAAGGGAAAAATGTTCATGTGTTCTCCCTCTATCAGTCAATTTACAGGGATGTTAATGGACTATTGGGATGCTTCTTGGCTCATTTAAATCATTCTGACTTCTATCTTGAGTATTGCTAGTCCCTCAGGATACTTGACACCAATACTGCTTGGAAAAAAACTGTTTATATTTGGAAGCAATCCTGCTGGCACAGCATCTGTTAGAAGTTTATGGTTTCCTTTGCTTTGCAACTTGGGGCACCTATGTGAAAACATTGAGGCTTTTGATTTTTATCTTTTGCTGCTATTTGTTATGTCACAAGCTGATTGCTCAAGAGGAAATTGTGCTGTCCAAAGTGGAGGGTGCAGCACCTAGGAAGTGTACTGATTGGCATTCCAGAAGCATCATGACACTTAGGGTGAGAGAGGTGGGTGAGGATCAGGAGAAATTCATTCATTTCCATGCACCAAACCCCAAATACATGTGAAAGGGGATTTTATTTTGTTCTGTGACTGTCTGGTTAATGAAGTTTAGAAAGGCACTTCAGAAGTGGGATGAGTACCATGAAGTCAAAAAGTCCTGAGGTGATGGTAATTGATGGTATGGCAAGGGGGCATTTGCCTGCATCAGAAGGACTTCTGTTAGTGTCAAACAAGGTGCATCCAAAAAACTCCAGATTGTTGGTTCCATCAGAGCCCTTGGGTGATCTCCTTTCCCTCCTCTCATTGTCTCTGGTGGTACAGTTAATTTAGCCTGGTCTTTGCCCCACACTCACTTTGGAAAACTTCTGTACCAGCACTGATTACCCTCATCGTGCTGTGCATGCCCCTGGAAGGCTGAAACCATGGGTAGCTGTGGCATCTACACCACTTCTTTGTTTCCATTGTGGGTGGAGGTAAGAACCAAAGTGCCTGATAGCAGACGATGCCTGTTTGGTGTGGCAGTTTCTTGTTCCTGGCAGGCCATGGTGGAAGGATAAAACAAATGTAGCAGCATCTTGATGTAAAAATCCAGTGGTCTTGTTTATAAGTGGTCTGGATTACTGGGCAGAAACACAAAGAGGACCTCCAGCACTCTTCCTGCTCTTCAATGTGTGAACAAGAGGGAGTTTGTCAGGAGTGATATCTGTGAGAGGCTAGGTTTGGCAAGGAGCCTTACCTCAAGTGCCACATCTCCCAGCTTTGGAGTCATTAGGCAGCTACTGTAGTACCAAATGCTCATCTGATTTAGGGCCTAAGCTCCCCCTGTTATGTGTGAGAACAGTTACTGCCTGGGAGGGTGATTTAGGAAACCCAGAATGTGGATCCATGAGGTCGACAGATGCTGAGGAGAAATATATAGTTTAAGCTTTATCCTTTGTCTTCCATGCCAAGGAGAGCACCTGTTTCACCTTGGGAAATACAGCAATGAATCTTCTGCCTTTTTTGTATTCCAACTAATTATTTCTGCAGAGAGGAGGAGATACTGAGATACTGAGTTCTGCCCCAGAAGGGCCAGCAGACCAAGAGCTGGATCACTTCTCTTGAGAGGACCTGGGATCAGGTCTGACAAACAGACAGCATCACTGAGCCTGGCCCTTGTTAGAATGGTGCTGGCTATGCTAGAAAGGCAATCATGAAAGCATTGTTTAAATGTGTTTTACACATGGCCTGCCTGTGGCAAAGGCAAAAGAATGGTTCAGTGGATGAATTAGATGGGAAACGTTGTGCAAGGCTGCTGCCAGGCTGTTTGGTCTCTGAGACTTGGGCAGTTTCCTTGCTAGAGGAGGGAAAAAGAATATCTAGAGTATCTAGAGTATTTTGTTGGTAGACACTAAAATGTCTTTAGGATTAGATGGGAGTTGAGGATTGACATTTTGGAAGTCAGAATTTGAATCAAAGTTTAGTTTATCTAAGCCTCCCTCTAGCAAGGTGTCAGGACATTTTTTGGATTCTGTTCTGTTCAATGCTGTAGATGAAATCAGAAAATGCTCCTGGAAAACAGCTCCATTAGACTTTGCCTCAATTCTTTCATTTGCCAGCAAGCTGCTGCCTCTCAAATAAGAGCACCAATTTTTTTGCAAGGAGCAGTTGAAGCAAATTAAACAAATATTTCAGGTATTCCTAAAGTGCCTCACACTTCACATTTTCCCTCCTGAAGCATGAATCCTTGATAGCTTCCTTAATTAGTACTTTTAAAATCTCTCTACATTCCCATTTATAAATAAATCAAAATAGATATTCAAAGTATTAAATTATCAGGCACTCACTGTGGACCCTAGAAAAGCAAATTTAACACCTGTGCATGCAAGGAATGAATGCCCTCCACTAACCCCTGAGCCACTGACTTTGTTGGTGGCAGTGGAGCATCCAGGAACATCTCTTGTAGGCCAGCTTCATTAACAAGGATGCAAAAAAGCCATGAGAAAAATGAATTGCCTATGCAATTACATTTAATTTTCTTTCTAGAAAGTTTCCCAGTTCACTTGGCAGCTATTCTTTCTTCCTTTTTTTTTTTTTTTTCTTTTGCCAATTCATGCTTTCTTTCATTTTTCCCCCATTCTTTCTTGGTCCTTTTGACTGAACAAAAGCAGTCCCACAAGGGCAGGCTAATGTATTCATAGTTTTGCTGTGACTTGGCTGATAAAATAAGCTGAAAAAATTGCTGCCTCCTATTGTTTACTGAGAATCTTTGTTGTGCTTTGTAGAGTTGAAATGAGTGCTGTCTCGTGCCCTCTGCTCCCCATCCTGACAGAACAGAGCCTGTTGTGAGGAACCTGTTCAGGCTGGAGATGGTGGGAAGGCGAAAGTTCAAGTTCACAGACCCAAAAGGAAGTTACAGAAATGATTGCTTGTTTGAGCATTCGCCTGCTTGCTGCTGCCTTTCATTCTCCTTGATCTAAGCACAGTGCATTGTTAATGCCTATCTGAACATTGCATTAAACTCTAATTAAGCCTGCCAATCAAAAAAACTCAGAAAGCAGCTTGCTAATGTGCCTAGTAGTAAATTTCACCCTCAATTTTCTGACTATGAACATGTAATGGGTTCGTGAGGGTTTGTTGTTGTTTTGTGTTTTGTTTGTTCATTTTTCTCTGAACTGCAGACAAATACTTAATGAACTTATACCCCAATGTTTACTTTAATGACTAAATTTCATTACAAAATACCTTTGAACAAGCATCACATGGAAGATCCAGACCCTACCAGGCTGTGGCTAAGGTCACACTGGAGGATCACAGAGAGCTCAAAGCTGTTCTTAGCTCTTCGTGCAATGTCAGAAAACACGTTAGTGCTAATGTGATTGGGAGGGGCTAATATGACAAATTATTCTGTAAAGTTGTTTTGTAAATAGGAGAGTATTGGAGTACTGGATCCTCTATCTGACGTTGGCACAAACACCACCAAGAATTACAGCTAGTGTAAATCCTAATTTACTAACCAAAATCCAAATGTGGAAGTATCAAATGATGTGGCTTTGGACCTTCCACTGAGGCATCAGGAGAGAGGAAGCTGGAGGTCAAAGCCACCCTCTAGTAGTCACATTTTAAAAACAACCCTAAAAGAAGAGAGGTGGTTCCTAGTCCCCAGTATATCTGTTGATAAACCATATTGGTAGGCTTGAGATTACAGTATTTGGTAAAAGATTTTCATGACTGTAAGGAAAAACAAATAGGGATCACACATTACAAAAAAAAAATCCCAAACCTCAAAATCAGTAATTTCCTCCCAGAAAGACAACAAAAGTTTAGCTGCCTCATTTTGATATAAATTAAACAGGATAAAATAATAGCATAAACCAGAGACTAGAGTGAGACTATCCAAGTTACCCCAATAGGTCTTTCCCATCTCTAGCACCCAGCATCTATATTCCTGTGGAGCACAATGATGATTTCTGCTCTTTGGAACTGCTGAGTCTCATACTTCAGTGCTTGTGAAGTTTGCATCAGGTGTGGCAGTGGTATAGCAGTTGCAAGCCAAAGCTAAGCATCTGAAAAGCCATGGAGGAAATTTGGGTGTGAAAACATGCTGCTCCTAGATAGGTTATCCTGTCTCAGGGACCTTAATAAGAGATCTCAGACTAATTAAACTTTAATACTATGGTTGGGGAAGGCTGACAACTCTGCTCTAGCCTGACCCATTTCTCAATGTGCTTCTGTGCCTGCCTGATTTTCCTCCCCTTCCTTCCCCTGCTGTTCCTTATGGAACATCTGCCCCAGCCAGGAACAAACGGATACTTGTTCTCTGCACGCCTCATCCTTGTGTCCTTGTTGATACTCTCAGGTCCTGAAATCCTTCCACCCTTTGTTCCTCTGCCACTTCTCCCCCACAAATCCATAAGACTTGATTAAGCCAAATGCTGAGATCCCACAGTTATTTTTAACATTAATGTTAGAGCTTTGCAAAGGGTAGAAGAAGATTTATGATTTTGTCTCCTACAAATCTCATGGCTTTTCCTTTCTCTTCTACAACTTGGATGGATTCCAATATCCCCCCAAATACTCCAAATTGCCTTTTATTTCTTTGATTAAAGAGCTGTGAGAGCCAGCAGTTTTGCCTCATGACTGTGGGGCAGAGTGGGTCCCTTATCCCTTCTGAAGTTCAGCATGTTGAGCTCTTGTCTGCAGACTTTGCAAATCTTCATCCTGGAAAGAGCCTTTTCAGCACTTTCTGTGGTGTGCTGGGAGAAGAAAAGTTGCTTAAGCATCTGAGCACCCAAACACAACTTTCATAGTGGATGCTTCTATTATTTTCTACTTTAATGTGTTCATCCACTCTTCCATTTCCTCCTGCAGCTGACACACCTGTGCTTGACTTTAGCAGGTTCTGAGTTTGTACTTGTGCGAGAGTGGGGAAAGATTTTTTTTTCATTAAGCAATGTCAAGAATTAATTTGTGTCTTTCTTTGCTTATGCCTTGAATGTTACTCTCCTTCCTGGGCTCTGCACATTCAAGCATGGCCTTGGTGTTTCAGTATGACCAGGATACAACTCTCTCCATGGATTTTTTTCCCCAAGTCGGCATTCCACACACCATAGCTGTTTCCTGGTACACCTAAGTCTCACATCCCAAACCCATGTTTACACCCTACTTAAAATGAATTTGATGCATCAGGGAGGGAGATGTAATTACCATATATTTTCCAGCACGTTTAGCCATGCAGGTGTGCCAGCCTCTGCCAGTTGGGAGGTGCTGTTTTCTCCATGTCCTTGCACAGGGAGAGTTACATTCCTGGATTGTAGGGGCCACAAAAGGTTCCTTGATGAAGAATCAGGAAAAGTTTCTATCTAAATTATTCTGCTTTTCCGAAAGCAACATTTCTCCTTGGTGCAACCTTTTCTAAAACCTTGATGATTCTCAGCAATGCCTGGTGATGTGCCTTTGCAGTGATGCTGTAGGCTTTGGGAAGTTTGGGGGGTTTTGTGGCTCTGGACACAGGAGGAGTTGCTGTGTAAGAGGACTGCACTTTTTCCACCACTGAGCAAGGTTTGCAGCGTGGCTGTGCTGTGGTGCCAGCCATTGTAGGACTAACCAGCTAGGGGTGTCTCCAATTATACATTTCCTCATACAAACATGAAATCAATATGCTGAAGCAATTAACTAAGACTTCATAAACTTCAGTTGGCAAGCTTTCTGGAGTCTGTTCAAAAAGGCAGCTGGGTTGCTGGGAGGGAACTAAGCTCGGGGCATTTCTTTTGTTTAACTGGTGAGGATGACACAGGCAAGCTTAAAGGGGAGAAGATTTAATTATCTTGTTTCAACTTCAACTTTTAAAAAAAATTTTAAAATTTCAAAAACATCTTTTTATCTTCAGTGTTATCAGTGGAGAAATTAATTTTTTCAACATCTGAGTAGCATTAAAAATTTGTTCTTACTCCTTACCATCACCAACACCTCTTTTTTGGTAGGAATCAGTGAGTTAATTCTGGTAAATTCTGTTTTTGCAAATGGTGGTTCTTTTTGCCCAAAGAGCTGAATGAGATGACTGCTGTTTTGACAAGCAGACCAAAGCTGTCAGGCTCTTTTTCCCTACCTCATATTCCTGGTGCCAGATAGTATTTGACATTTAATTTAGGACCCTCAGTACCTGCATATAAAGCTTTACCATGATAATAGTGATAAAGTATCTGAGTGTTGGATTTGACAGTTTTTTCTTTCTCTCTCCTGGTACATCCCCATGCCCAGTTTGGGCTGAAAGATCTGACTTGAATTAAGGAGAGGAGGAGACTTAACCCTGATTTATTTTTTTTTTAATGAATTGAGAAGGCCTTAATTGAAGGCCTTATCTAAATATGAATCTTATTCTGTCTATGAGATCTTTCACTGGCAGGCAGAATTTATTCAAAGGAGAAAGAATGGGTGAGGATAGGGTCAGCAGAAGGACCTTCTGTATGTAATTCATCCAATTACTCATTTTCTTACAGAATAGCACATACTGTATTGATCAGCAGTGCATTTCCCATAGAAAAACCCATGCTAATAGTATCCACAGGCTGTGTTTGTACTGAGGAGGAGATAGCTGGATTTTCTCCTGAAATCATGTTTAGCTGCCTCTGCGTTGAGGGTGCTTTAGTCTATCCTGCAGGGGAAAGTAGGTCAGGTCAGTAGCTCTCAGAGGCAGAGGTCAGTGCTGCCATGGCAGCTTGTCCCCTTTGGGGAGCAGGGGCTGCACCATTCTGGAGGGCATGACAGAGGGGCAAATGACAGGGACAATATGTCTGTCTTTCAAAAGCAGACAAACTTAGAAAGAGCTGAGGTGGTAATGCTGGGGCCTGTGTCTGTGTCCTTGCAGTTCCTCTCCCTGGTGCACTTCCACAGGCTCTCTGCAGCAGCAGGATTGAAGATTGTGGTCTCAGTGCCTCAGGATCTTGAACACATGTTATTTTTACACACATGGTAGCTGTCCTGCCCTCTGACTGCAGAAGGCTGATCTACTCAGTGGTCTTTTAATAGTACAAAAGGTGGCACAGAAACAATCCTTGTCTCAGGAGATACAGGAACACAGTGGAAACTGAGCTAATTTTTTTCTCCTTTTGCCTTCCACCATTTAAAAAGGCCATGTTACAAGGATCAACACCAGTGCTCTGTCACTTGTGTTAGTTGAGTGGTGAGAAAAAGCTGTGGTGAATCATGCTTTTAATGTGCAGATTAAAATATTATTCATTAGTGTGTTGGAGATACTCCTGCTGGAAAGCAGGTGGGAGGTAAATTCTTACAGGAAGATAAAAATTTTTTTACAGAGTGTCTGGAATCTAATGTGCTTCCCATGAAGAAGTTATGAACCCAGTCCTACAGCAGGGTCTAGAAGGAGTATATGGATAGTGATGGAAGTCTTTTAATTTAAAGAGAGTGGGCATGGCACAGTATGAGGGAATGGATTTTCTCTGAGCAGACCAAACATTCCACATCAGGCTTTCAAAATAGTGCCTGCCTGCATGAAGGCGCCCAGTTCCTTCTGTCACTTCCAACCACCCACTTCCTCTGTAATTGTGTGGAGTGTACTTGTTTCTCTCCAGCTCTTAGCAGTTGATAAGATTGCTCTTTTAAAAACCCCAAACACCCCAAATGCAAAACAAAACAAACCAAACAAACAAACAAAACCCAACCAACCAAAAGAAAACCCACTAGAATTGTCCTGTTATTCTTGGAGAATCCTGTGGCTGCTGTAGGATAGGTGTGATGAAACAGATGTGTAGTTGTTTAAGATGTGGTTAAAGTGCAGTGAAGACACAGCTCACACACAGGATCTGAAAGTTCACTGGTGAAACTTAGCTCCAGTGCATATCTGTATTCTTGGGATTGAGAATAGCCAGTGCAGACTAGCCAGGATCCCCACTGACAGTCCACCTCATAAACAACCTGCAAACACGCTGCTTTTTTGTACATTTTTTGTATCAAGATTGCTTAGCCTGCATTCCAGGGCTTTTAATATCTCAGCAGATAAACTTGTCTGAGGGATGTCTAGCGGGTCTTGCCTTGCCTTGCCTTGCTCAAACCTCACTCAGGAGCTGGTTTTAAGCCACCACCCCCTTTCTGATGAAGCTGTTGTGTTGCATGCTTTGTAGTGTTATGGCAGAATAGCTCTTGACCATGGCTCAGGTTTTACAGGAGACACACCTCTGTGATAGCAGGCAAGGCTCTAGTGAGAGCAGGAGCTGAGGCAGGGGGGCTTGCAGGGGGCTCTCTGCAGCAGGTTGTAGCCACTGCCACAGCCATCTCATTGCTGCTGCCAGAGCAGAACACAGAAACCCACAAAAAATTCAGATGGAAAGATATCCCAGGAAGCATCAAAGTCTGCCCTTTCCTCAGGGCAGGATCATTTGTGAAACAGATATTTGTCTAACCTTGTAATGCAAAACTTCAAACTCCACAGCCTCTTTGGGAAGTCAGTCCAAGTCTGTTACTACCCTGAGCATTAGAAAGCCTTTCCTAATATCTTTTTTAAAATATTCCTTGCTGTAATTTAAACCCACTATTATTAGCTCTTGAGTATTCCTACCACTACCACCTTCCATTTTTCATTAAGAATAACTATTGCAAGTACTTATTCCTTATTAATAAGTGGCTTGTTCAGTGTTCCCACTTGCAAAAGTGCTTCATAGCAGAAGCTCTAACATGAATTTCAGATTAATTCATTAAGTAAAGTGGGGGGAGGGTTGGCGGGATCTGGCTGAAGCGATCTAGAATAATTAGCTGTGCTATTAATATGTCAGGCACATAGAAGCACTATATGATAGTGCCATTTATGAAATGACAAAGCAGAAAGAAGACATTTGCCAGTATTTTTGTGGAAGTGCACATACTGCTGTAAGATTTTTCCTTGCCTGAGTGGGAAAGGCAAAAAGGGAGTGAAGGGGCTGATGAGTTGCAGGAAGAGGAAGCACTGGGACAGTTACCTTACCTCATCTCACCTCATCTCACCTCAGGAACTCTAAATTGTTCTTAGTTCAACCATCAATGGTAAGAGAAGTCATCAGAGTTTTAGCTATTTGAGAAGCTTGAGCTGGGAAAGCATCTCACTTTTTAGCAAACCTAAGGGTAAAAGTTATAGGAAAATAGGCTGGAATTTGGGGAACAAAGGTTAAGTGCCATAAAAAACTAAACACATTGAAAGCCAGTCCAAAGAAGCAGGAGATATGAAAATAGTTGTGAGGAGATGCCAAGGGCACAGAAGTATAATGACTGTGGGAAAGATACTGGAGAGTTTCTCACTACCAGACCGGGAGCTCATGCTTTTGTTGCAGCTGCTGAGCAGAGCAAGGAGCAGCAGGGATTAGGTACAACTAATCCCACACTGCATGGGTTTGTCATGTGCATGTCAATGTTTTGAGTGTTAATTATGACTGGGCAGCATCACACTGCAGGCCTGCTGGGAAGAGTTGCTCTTAGACCATGTGTTTCTTTATCATTTCCTTGTTGAGGTTTACTATTTCACACCAGAGGAATTAGAACCTGGTTTGGGGTGTTAAATAACTAAATATGCTCTAGCAAGACACAAAGTGTCATCTGAATATGTAGAAAATGAAGAACTTTTCAGCTGTGTTGGAAAAGGACTGTTGCTCATTATTCCTGATTTATACTGGCCAATCTACCTGGCCACTCCAAGCAAACAGCCTTGAAAAGGTAAAGTGCACATTGTGCTAAGCTATTGTGAGAGACGTGTTTCTGAGGGAGGTAAACTGTTTGTTAAACAAATGAACTCAGATATATGCAAAAGACTGTTCCTGAAAGTGCTGAGAGGGGAAAATGTGGTTTTAATTGCCTGCTTTTTACGCTTTTGAGTGTCTGGACCAGGAACAGAGAAGTATGTTTGTCCTATCCTGTCAGCTGCCTGACAGAGCAGGTGGGATGCCTCTGCCCTCTCTCACAGACTGCACAAGGTGCAAAGCAACAGAGGTGTGAGAGCCAGGAGACATGAACTCAGTGTCTTGTCAGCCATAAACTTGATCTGACCCTGGACAAACCACTCATCCTGGGTGCCTGGGCACCACTCGGCACTGGCGTCTCTCAGCACCGCTGCTGTGGGGAGGGCCTGTGGAAGAGTCCTCTGCAGTGCTGCAGTTGCTTGGTGCAGCTGCTCTGTGTCTCACTCCTTGTGTTACATGACCTGTTGTTCTCAAGTGAAAGATTTCCTTTTGTAAAATACAGTGGCTGAAGTCTTTCAGGGTTGTATCTTAGAGATCCATGAAATTCAACATAAGCCTCCCTTTGAACCAGATTTTTTTTAAAAACCTAGTAGAATTGTTAGAGCTATATTTAAAAAACGAAAACAAACCACTAAAACAAGGCAAGTCAACTGCCCATCTGCATTTTCCTCTTTGAGCACCCACCAAGTGTACTGCAGGGGTGGTTTGAGAGCAAAGTAAAATTTGATGTCCTGATCGCTTGCTGGTGCTGCTGTGTTTTCATTAAGGCTTTACTGTGCTTTCAGGGCTTTTGGACAAAGGCTGAGGTCTTTCTCCCCTCATTAATTCGCTTGTTCACTGAGGGGCTAAGACCTCTTTGACAATTTTATTTGGTACATGTGGAGACTGTAGACCAGGGTGGATGTGTCATTTGGTATCACGTGTGGATTAAAATATCTCCTTGCCACAGTGAGTGTTGTTGTTATCCAGAAAGCAGGAAGGGGACCCCTGGCTGCAAGGGGGAGTGGTCCTTCACAGCAGACAACTTTGCCCAGTGTGGGATTCGCAGCTTGGATGATGAACAATGCCAGGTACGGATCTGGTGAAGAAGGGGAATCTGCTCACCTGCTGCTGGCATCTGCTCCAGAAGTGGGGCACAGAACTGCTTCAGCAGGACAAACCCAGCTCTTTCAAATATTTTTTTAATTTTATTTTTACTTTCAGTTATTACTTGAGAAGGTGCCATTGTTTTCTGAGGAACACAAGCAAGAGAAAGCAAGTTGCTTTTTTTTTTCCATTTATAAAGCAATAAAACTTGGAAGGTACTTCAAGAAGTAGAAAAAAGGTGCTTCACTTGCTTGAGGGCTTTCCTCCATGACATGACAAAGATGGATCCTTTCCAGGAAGGCATCAGTGCCAGACTTTTTCTACCAAAGATTGGGTTTATCTCTCATTCTGGAAAGTCCCATTTAGGCAGCATAATTGGGAAGACTGCCTGCCTTCTTTCTGTGCATTTTGTTGTAGGTGTGAGTAGTCTTTAATTTTCCAAGACTGTGATGAATTTACCCATGCACCAGTTGGTGAGTAATGTGGCAGTCAAAAGTTGTTGAAAGTTACAGTAGTTTTGTGCTAGTGTTGGAAGTAGGTAGCTCTAAAGTGCAAGACATGGTGCTGTCACATTGCTGCCAATCTCCTGATGTCTCAGAAAGCTGCATACAGTGCCTGTGCAAGAGAGACTTTAAATTTAAATCCAGATTGGAAATGCATAGTTATTCAGCTATTCCTGTGTGCAGAGAAAATATGCAGGTATGTGCTGCATGAGCATCTGCAGCTCTGAAAACAATTAGCTGACTCAGTGTGTGCCACTGAGATATACCTCCACCTAACTTTGTCTCTACTTCCTATTTTTTTTATTCTCCCAAATGAATGAAGAGAAAAGCTGGACTGAAAATAGTGTGAGGATTGCAAATTCTCTCAAGGCATGGCCCTTACTTAGAGTAATCAGGTTTTATTTTTGGAAGAGCACTGTGCAGAGGGTATTTTTGGTACTAGGTTCCAGTTACCTAATTAAACTTCTTGAAACAACAACAACAAAATGCATCACCTCTGAAGCAGACCAGAGCTTTGGAAAGCAGCCAGATAAACTGACTGAGAACAAATAGAGAAATTCCTATTCCAAGTTTATAAACTTTAAAACCTGGATGGGGTAGGTGGCCAGTGGCTTGTTGCTGCTGTGCAGACAGGGCAGGTAAGCTCCTGGCAGGAAGAGGATGTCTCCTTGCTCTTTGCTTTCCTTTCTCCTTTTCAAAACAGCAGCAATTCAGATAAATGTCTGAAGTGATGCTCCTGTGTTGATTTTTATTATTAGATCTCCACTTTCAATTCCACTGCCCTGGTAAGATCTTACTGGAAGATGCCATGTGAGCAGTTGTGAAGAGAACTTTCCACACAGGCTTCCACCAGTATCTAATCATGTTAATTAGAAGCAAACCAGTAGCAGAGGAAGTTACCTGCTGGTACCAGCCTTGCCCATCAGTCAGGGTTAACCTGTGCCAGATCAAGGATGCTGCCTGTGGATACCATCTAGCATGACCTAGCATTTGAACTCCACTGGCAGCTTGCTTTATTCCTCCTCCAGCTGATCAATACAAAAGCCAACTACTCTTGCTCCTGTAAGATGATGTGCTTGCCCAAGTAAAGGAGGTCTGTGAAGCAGGTTGGTAGGCAAAGCATTGCCATTGATCCCCAAGGGTGACAATGTGAGATCATTTTAGGATCCTTTTGTTCTGTGGGTTTTTTCAGAATTTCTTCTTGCAGCTAAGTTTGATTTTGACTTACATATGAAACACATGTAGAAAAAATCATTAATGAGACTACATGGTAGACCTACTCTGAGATTAATGAGATTAGAGAGGAATGAAAGTTACTGCATCCCTTCATGTTTGTCACAGAAGCCATACTGCATGGAGTGGAAGAAATAGGCAAGGAGTAAAAAATCTAATGATACAATTAAGGTAATTACAAGTTGATATAGGGATTTTTTTTCTTCTCTCCTCCCCGCTCCCAAAGATCCCAATGAATGATTGAAAAATATCTCCTGACTGTTTTAATTAAAGCAATTCTAACATCTGAACATCGTAATCCTCTTTTTACATTTCCAAAGTGGTCAGCCCTCTCAGCAGCTTCTTAGAAGCTCACACAGATACTCCTTTCATTTGTGACTCAGTTCTTAAAGTGAGAAGGGGACCCTGTTGGGAGGTTATGTCCTTTTGTCCCGAACGCTGAGTCCCAATGTTATTACTGCTTTGTCCTTCTGATAGACCCTGAACAGATGAGATTTTACCTCATGTACTCTGCACAGCTCAAGTGCATGTAGGTGAAGGAGGAAATTAGATCAAAGCTTCTATTTTGCTAAGTCTGTGTTCTCTGTATGTACAAGGCACAAAGACGCTCTCTGCCCTGAGGAGCATCAGAAGCCACTCTGAAGAAAGGTCACACTCCTTTTGTCTGTGACTTTTTCCCTGAGTTCAAGTATCTTTGCAAAATTCACAAAATCATAAGGATACTGCTCTGTGCTCTGTGTGGGGTGACCCAGGAAAGGAATTCCAGCTGCATTGAGTGAAAATAGTGGTGCATGCTTTCTTAGGTATCCACATGGAATATACTGTACCAGGGCCCAGCAACAGCAGTTTTGAGTTGAGTTTAGAGGAAGTTGTGGACAAGAGGGTTGTGTTAACAGACTTGACAGAAAAAGCCTTCTAGCCTGAATTCCTGGGTTCAAAGATGACTTTTCTTCTGATAATGGGGGAAGTAAGATGTCCATTTTGGTACTGTTGCACTGGGATTGCTGTAGTCAGGCTACTTTTCCTGAAAGTTGCCCAGTTCTGACCAGTGAAATAGAGCAGCTACTCACAAACCTGGTCCCACTACTTACCTGTGGATAATGTGGACAGCAGCCCCTCCAAGTTTCAGTTCATTGTCACATCTCACCTCACATCTTATATGAGCATCTTTTGACAGAGACTGCCAAGGTCACAGGGTCCAGAAGTCACGCTGTTGCCTCTGCAAGCTCTTGTTCTTCTTCCAGAGGAGAATCTGAGGCTGTGCATTTGTAACACATGTTGCAATGCCTGCTTGAGGAAAGGTGAACATGGTATATAGGCACTGGGTGGAAACTCACCTTTAAGGCCTGGGATAAAAGGAAAAAGGTTTCAGAGTGCTCATCATGTTTTGTGCTGAGATATTTGGGAATATTGGAGTCAATACAGGAACTTAGTTGGAGAAAGAGTATTGGTAATCTTTTTTCTCTAATAGATTCTCCTTTCCACAGAGAAAAAGAATGTTTTGTAGTCTCCCCAGGGTCTTCTGGATCACGAGACTGCCTGTGTCTTCAGGCTTCCTAGGTAACAGTGAAGACCTGGGGGATTTTTGATTTATTTCTGGGGCTACATCAGTGTGTGGGGCCTGCATTGCCCCTAAACCTTTGGGGAGGGTCCTGGCTACTCATTATAAAATGCTAATTGTGTGCTTGTATTTCCCTAGGATGTTTGTGTTGCCATCAAATGAATTAATTACTATATCTCAAGGAAGTGTTTTACTGTATGAACAGCGTGTGTTAAGGGGAGAAAAATACTTCTTGTTCATGTGCCAGTGGTATGTGTGTGGTCTTAGTATCAAGGTCTGAACTTTGAGAACACAGTGATTTTCTTTGCTATGTACATATAGGCATGTGCAGGTAATATTTAATTAATTGAAATATAAGGGACAAGCCAAAGTGGAAAAATGTGTGGAGAATATTGTATTTTGATGGCTTCCAAAAGATGTCCTATTTGAGAGGTGTGAATTTATGCATTTTGTTCCAGGCTCCTGTTCAGAATGAATATTCATCAGGATTAGCAGCATCTTCTGCATGAGAGGTATCAAACCAGGCTGCCAGCATAATGAATGCATTCCTTTTGTTCTCTGGTTTAAGACTCATTCTGTCAACTCGATACACCTTTTAAAAACTTCCTATTTATTTATGTGATGCCAATTATCTGCTGAGCTCTGTAGACACAGGCTAGATAGAAAAGGATGGTCAGTCACTTCACTCTGTTCAGGAATGGTTTGATCCTGTGAGCAGAATGGCTCCTAATTTGCCTCTGGCAGGACAGATTCCCTTCTGCCAATCTAGAGAAAAAGAGTTTTAGTTTGGCCTTGACCCTGTGCTTCCATTTCCACAAATATCAGAACAGAGGCATATTTCTCAAAGTCCTTTGTTTAGTGATAAAGGCAATAGATTTAAAATATGTTTACAGTCTTGCATATTCTGCTTTGCATGGGAAATGGGGAGATAGGTGATAAGACAAAACTGTTTGTTTATTCATATCAGTCATTCTGATGAAACCAGAAAATCAGTCATGATATTAAACTTCATGTCCCTGGACCTTTGTGACCCAGCACAGAGTATACTCTGACAAGGAAGAAAATCATTTTAACAAGCTTTATATTTAGGAACATGCTGAATCTATAACTGCTCTGTAGTTTTTGAACTTGATTTGTTTTGTTCATTATTTTTGCTTGGTGTGTTGTCAAAGTTCTGACAGTCTAAGGGCATCATTAATCCAAGGTTTTTAGAGATAATGTCTTGCATTAAACCAGCAAATACAGCTGAAAAAGTCAAAGATGTTTTCAAACAGTCAGCACTTAGTTATGGTTTGTGTGCCCAGAAGCCTCTCTGCTTCTCCCAGCTCTACTGTTTGGTCTTATCTGAGATTGTCTGTCTGATCAGAAACCCTGGTACTTACAGGAATCTTGCTGATTTCTGCTGGCTATGGTACAGTCCCTTCCTCTGTCCATTCATATATTTTTTCCAGGAGCAAATTAACAAAATGGATTTATCACCAAACAATTTTTTGTAGATAAGGTAGGAAGCCTTGAAGTGATGAAGGAATGGTACAGTTTTGTTGGGAAAATAGTCCTCCACCCTGCTGCAGCAACTGTTTAAAACTACTTTTGACTGTGAGCCCATTTTTTAATATTAGTTTTTGAAACCTTCCTGAGTAAAATCAAATTACTTTAATGAAGTTTCTTTTTACTATTTATAACTAAATTTTTAGCAATTGAGATAAGAAGTTTGGAAGTGGCCATTATCTGGTAATTGACCATGTCAGTTTAGCTAAGCCTCTGCAGCTTTAGTTTATCTCGCCTCAGTATCCCCCAGTCTCAAGCCATACATTAATTCCTAGTCAGTATTTTTTTTCCCAGAATCTTTTCTTCTTTGCTTCCCAGAATATTCTATAGGACTCTACATTTGGTGATGTTCTTCTCAGTAGGAACAGATACTCAGGTGTATCCTGAAGCACTGGTATATTATGGATTCTGTCAGATAACAGGGTTTTGCATTCTTCTGGGACTGTTAGCAGATCTGTGCTGTATCCCAGGAACTGTGAGTGCTGCATTCCTAGAGGATCCTCATCCTTTTTCCAGAGCTGACTCACTCAAGGAAGGGAGGAATGGGTTTCAGGGTGAAACTCTCCCCTTGAAGGCACAATCCAGTGTGGACAATCTGGTGTGGACTCAGTTCTGAGGCCATGTCTGAGACTACAGCCAAAGTCCAGTTATGTCTTTCAGCTACACTTTATCTGCAGCCAGGCAGTCCTTTGAACACAAACAGTGTAGGCTTTATGAAAAGAGGTTTTTCTTCCTAAGGTCTGCAGCTAACCTGGAGAGGCAAAATGTATATTCAGCAGCAGCAGTATTGATAAACTGTCTGGTAGGAGGACCAGAATGCTCTCCATCTCAAGAACCTGCAGGAAGCAGTGCCTCCTGCTTCTCTGACTGTAGTGCTGACTGGATTCCAGGCCCCTGGGGCGAATCTGATCAGCAGAAACCTAAAGACAGCCCAACACCTGCCTTCAATGAGCTGGCCTTGCTCAGACCTGAAGTAAAAGAAAAGATGGCTTACTCTTCTTTTGCATGTATCAGCATTAAATATGTTCATAAATGCCACTAAGTATCCTGGTTGATAAGCCATGACATGAGTAATAATGCAGGAAGTTGTACAATCACACTGAGATGCCCACATATTGTCAGTGGTTATGAAGGGCAAAAAGCCAAATGTCTTCAGCCACTTAGTACACAATTTCTGGTGCATTGCACATAAAATTCTTGAGTGCTGCTATGAAAGAGTGCTTTATCATCTTTATAACTCAGATGACAAATAGAGACACCCAGCTATTCAACACTCACCTCTAGTCCAGTAAATATGTGTGGTCCTCCTGGCTGCCAGGGCACTGTTGACTCATATTCAACTTGCCATCAACCAGGACCACATGGTCCCTTTGAGTGGTGCTGTTCTTCAATGTCTTGTTTCCCAGTCTGTCCATACATCCATGGTTGCCCCAGCACAGGTGCAGAACTCAGCACTTGTCCTTGTTAAACTTCATCCAGTTGGTGATTACCCAGAGTGAAAGAATTTTGCAGAGGGCAGCAAGACTAGCAGCTCCAGCTAACTGGTTTTCTTTTTATTCCTCAAAAATAGGCCTGTCTGCTGATCACCTTCCATTAGTAAACTTGTTCTTAGAGCTAGCACTACATACAGACAAAAACCTCCCATGTTCCAGTGTTGTCCTCAGTTGTGTTAAGGTTTCTGCATCTGTCCTAGAATGTGTTTTTCTTTCTCTTTCCTGAAGGGGGAATGTTATGCCTTCATACTTTTTTATTGCCTGCTCACTTTGGTGCTAAGTATTGAGTAGGCAATATTTGAATTAGATAAACTACCATCCAAAATTCACTTACAGCTGAATTTCATAGCTCATACACCCAAAGTAACTCTCTTGTGACACCTCTAGTTCTATAGTTTTGGTCTGAATCAAAACCACAAAGATGTTTAGGAGAAGCTGTGGTTGTGGGAAGGAGAGGAGAAGCTTACCCAAACATTTTGGAAATGTACAGTTTGTGTTTTCCTTGAAAACTTTAAAAATCTGTGATGTGGTTTCTGTGTTTTTTCCCAGACAGCTTTGATTTTTCCATATTAATCATTTTACTCATCAATTTGTTTTCCTTTGTCTTCCCCTCAGCAAAAGCTTCATGAAACCCTTGCTGTTTATAGTTTCAGTATTTGTTACAAAGTGAGGAAAATTGCTCAGTTGAGGTCAGAAAGCAACCCAAGTGCGGGATACACATGTATGAGTCAGGGCTTCAGGTTTCCAAACCAGAGCTGTGGAGCCTGTTCTTCACATGGGGCTCCTAAATTGATGTTTAAATTAATGCTAAACCCATAAAATGGCTGCGCATATGCTTGAATATCTGATGTCTTAGTGTGGAATTTAAACAAATTTTCATGCAGTCACTCAAAGTTCTATAGACAGGGTGAGTACCTCTTGGGCTTAGCACTGTATAGGTTCTTGGGAAGAGAACCAGAGAGTTTGCAGTTATCAGTATTTCCTGAAGGCTTATATATTACAACTGAAAGCTTATCATCTCCATATATGCACTGTTAATTCACATAATTCTTTTGACTTGGTCCTCCAAAACTCAGCTCTGCTGAAACTTAGTTCATTGGACATCCAGTTCATTGGTGTTACAGCAGTAAAAGTGGTAAGAAACTCACATTTAAAAGAGCCCAGCAAGTCTGCACTGGAACTTTAACTTTTCTTAATGCTCCAGGGAGAGGTTAATTCTGCTCAATCACCTTTTATTCACCTGCAGCATAAAAGGAACTGCAGACACTTTAATATCTGAATTGAAAGGTTGTTGAGTCACCATTATATCTCTGTAGTCTTTGTTCGCTTGCTATTTTGCAGCTGCTTTTACCATTATTCACTGAGTTGCCACAGAAATCTCTGATAGTGGTACTAAGAGATTTTTATTTCCCTAGCAGTGGGAAATAAAGTGCTAATCCAAATCATTACTGCTAGCACCAGGGGGCTTTGCATTTAAAGTGCAGGTTGTGCAGTAGAATTTGTAGCAGTAAGTGACTGTCTCCAGGCCTTTGGGAGCGTACACTGGGTTATGTGTGTGAAGGTCTCTACGATTTTGAATTAGACTTTATAGGACTTGCATGAAATATGCCTTGTCTGGGACCTGACCCCTTGCCTACTACTATATTATAAATCATTAATAATGTGGTGAGCATTTTGTCATTGCTTTACATTTCTGCTACATGAGCTGAACTGGATTTCTTCTTATGTGCAAGCTGTAATTTGTGAGTAGTGCCAGATAAAGTTGCACTGTCCTGCTCATCTCTCAGAGGATGTCATGGAAGAGTATTATATACCTCTATGTGTCATGTCATGTCGTGTTATATGTTATGTTATGTTGTATTTTGTGGAAAGGAACATAAGAAAGGCAAGTACTTCATGGATCCTGAAGTTCCTTCAACACTTTGGAATGGTACACAGCCTGGAGTACCAAGGAAAGACAGAACACATGTTTGTAACCTTTACCTTACTACATCTGAGTAGAAACCCCAGGTCATATGTTTTGGGTCAAGAATGGCTTTACCATGTGGGCCACCAGTTTTCCACTACAGAGGCATGGGCTCAGTTCTTCCTCTATAATCATATACAGTGCACCAAGGCCCTTATAAGTTGCTACACCATAAAGAAATCAGTAAAACAAAATAGTCTGAGGGGAATTTCCCAGTCTGACTGAAATAGTGGGGAAAAGTTGATCCTTTTTTCTGTTCTTCTTCCCAGTGTGTATGAAGAGAGGAGCAAGCCAGAGCAGCTGTGTACTATGCCAGGTCTCCCAATTATCCATATGGCTACAGGGAACCATAGCAGCAGTGTTACACAGAAAGTTCAAAAGATACTACAAGCCATTTTTTCTTGTTCAGATGAGTAATATTGGATAAAAAAGGACACCATTCTGATCTAGGAATTTGATAATTAGTGTATTTCATCACATTTAATTTCATAATCAATTTGTGCAACTGTGAGAACTCAAAGCATGTTGTGTCAAGTCAGACAGACCTTCTATGACTTGCTTTCTGACAAAGCAGTCAGTAGGTTATACAGGAGCTGGCCTGCTTTTTTCAAAACCAAAGAGCAAATCAGTATATGCTTTAAACCTGGAGACTCCAGAGTAGTCTACCAGTGTCCCACTAACTGAGCCCTGATGTGTTAGGAATTTGGATTCCTTCATCCTACACAGAACATTTGATCATGTATCAAGCAAATTTACACCTGGTGCCTAAAAGCAATTGATGATGCACAGGATTACTCTTTTTATTGCTAAAAAGGGAAGGAGAGGTAGAAGAAACAAATATTTTGTATATTTTCCTCTCCATCAAATAAGATGTGATTCTTGCAATGGTGCTTGCAACTGAAGCTCGAGTGTCTCTGAAGAAACTTCACAGAGCAAAGTCAAAGCAATGAAATGGATTGCACAACTGGATCTCACTTGTGCTCTCCTCTGAGTTCAGAATTAAAATGAACTACAAAAAAAGGTAACAGTGTTTCTCTTATCCATTTCTTCTGTGATAAAGTGAATAAGAAAGACACACAGCATAATAATGAAAAGAAAGCCATGTTTAAAATTCTCTCTCTCATAGCCAGCAGTCTGGTGAATAGTCTCAGAGAAGGGGTTTGATGTCTAAGAACACAGCTGGTTCTCTGCTTGTCTATGGGCTTTGTGTTTTACTCTGTATCTCAGGTCTTTTTCAAGCCTTTCCCTCCCACAAAGGTGAAAAACAGTAGGGCGAGTGAATATACACAGTGAGACTTCTGTCCTTGCCCTGATGGATGGTGAGGAGCTAGCAGCAGGAGGAAAAATTAATCTGCATTGTCATAGTTCATGTAAATGCCTAAATAGCAATAATAAAATTATCTGTAAGCAAAGGTGTCTTAATATAATGTCTTTCACACTGCTCTCCACAAGGCTTCAGCTGGCCTAAAAGGTGGTCTGAGCCTGAAGTGGTCTGAGTTGTGAGGAGCTATGCTGTACATGTTTAGTTGCTTAGTTAAGCAAAGCATGTTAAAATGCATGCCTGCTTTGGTTTATGTGCCATAATTCCTTTCCAGATTGTCCAAGCACTTAGCAATCAATGCTTTCTTTATGCAGTTCTGTCACTGTTTTCTGGGTGAAAACAGTAGAGAGCAGGGAAAAAGGTGTTTTTCATGTATGCCCACAGCAAGAACTCCAGTCTGCACAAATCTTGTGTGATTGGTGCAGTTACCATCACCTGGTACAAGTAATCTTAATTCCTTCTGTAACACATAAGACTTTGGAGAACACTGATTCTCTTCTGATACTTGCTTTAGACCTCTGGTTTTGTTGACTTGACTGGAGTTTGTTCTTATAGCAATGGATTGTGAGAAGAAAGAATCTGTTCCTATGTGTTTTGCAGCATTTGCAGTTTAATTTAAACCCTGCTATGAAAAAGAAATGGGATCTCTGAAAAGCTTGGTATCATAAGCCTTCTGGTATTTACACACCATCTGCTTCAATAAACAATGGATAACTGATCAGCTCCCTTCTGTAGCAGCAGGTAATGTGGCATTCCTGTGAATGAATAATATTGGTCCCAGTTCTCTGCTAGTGTAAGAGGAAAGAAAACAGGGCTTAGAGAGTGTGTACATGTATATTCATTCTTCCTAAATTGCTGTGATCACATATTGTTGTCTTACCTAAATGCAGTAATAAAAGTTTTTGGCCTGTTAGCTCCTTCATGACCCAGTCATCTGTAAGGATGATGCCCTCAGCCACCAGACTGTAAGATCTTGTCTCCCCTAATGACAGCAGGAGAAAGACTATTCTGTTGCTAAGTGTTTGGTTCAGAAATAATAGTTTTCTAAAGTGCTGAATCTAACACCCTTAATTTTTTTTCTCTCTCTCTTTTCTCTCTCTTCTTCTTTTTTTTTTTCCTGCCTGCAGAGCCAAAATGTGGGCAAGAATACTTTTTTCCCCTGCTGTTCTATTCCAGCTTTCTTTGATATCTGAAATTCAGTTTTGAGACGAGAAGCTCTTAGAAACTTGTATGAGCCAATAAGGATGGGTCACAGCATTAATGTTATAAAACCTTCTAAACCAATTTGTGCCAAAAGGTGCTTGTTACTAAAATGCCTAAACACATCTAAAAGTAGGCTGAAATGGTTTGTTCTTAGCATGTTTTATGCATCCACAAGTCCCATTAGCTTTGTCTGGCCCTGTGCTTTGGCTTTTGATTAGGGAACCAGTTTTTACACTACATTCTTTTGTACCTGTCAAGCACATTTAGACTAGAGTGGGAAAGAAAGCTTCTCATCTTCAGATAAGTTCTTGACCAAAAGAGGTGAGAGAACAAGATCCCAAAGAGTTCCAGCATTGTTGAATTTATTAAAGGATTGTGTGCTTGAATCAAGAAGCTGGCAGAGAGAAATATGAACTGGTGGACACAAAGTGTTTTAAATGGCCATGTTACAAAAGAAAATTTAGCAAATAATGTTCTCAAAGTCTTGGGTGTTTGTGGGTATGGGCTCTTCTGCTGACAGATTTACTTTCAGTGTTATAGATATAAACCTAAGGAAACCCAGCTAGATGATGACACATGGGTTACTTGTATTATGTATCACCTGTATCTGGTCTGAAATATTTTCCCTTAAAAATGAGGAAATTAACAAGCACAAGAATGTGAGAAAAAAGCATTGTATATGATGCTTCCTACTACTTTCTATTTTTTATCTTTTTCCTTTTTTTAGAATCTTCATCCTCTTATCTGCTTACAGAATTGTGTGTGCTCAAGTCCATCTGCTAAGGTTGCATCTGAGAAAAAATGGGGACTCATCTGAAGAACGTCTGATGTGTCATTTAACAATCTCTTTTTTCTTGACTAATGTCATCTCATCAGCAATATTTAAGCTGCAAGCTCCTAAGCTGACCTGCTGAGGGGCTCTTTATAGTTCTTTTTTTCCCAGATTCCTGCTGGGCTTTTAAGAATGCCTTGCTGTTCCGCACTGAACAGCCTAGTTTGTTCTTAGTTTCCCCAAGTAACCTGGTAGCATTTATAGACAATCAGTCCAGCTGGGATTCAGGAGGGATGCATGCCTTCCTGAGGGCTCACTCTCTTCTACCTAGAGAAATCTTGGCTATCTTTGGCTTGTGGGTAGAGCGAGTTGAACGCTGCGCTGAGAATGAGTTGCTGAAGGTAACCGTGGGATGGAGCAAAAGCAGATCTTCCCGCTATATCCTTGTGGGACTCTTGCTCTGGTACCATATGTTTTAATGCCATTTTGAGACTAGAGCCAGGGAATAGAAAGGAGTGCTAACTTCTCAGAAGCAGTGATGGAGTGCTGCCTCCGCAGAGCAGCCCCGCTACACTTGTTGGTGCTAATTAGTTTGTGTCTGTTGAGCTTCCTTATGACACAGTCTGTTCTAATTAACACTTCCCTGTAGATTGCTGCTGAACTCCAGAAATCTCATTCATTTGTGACACACATTTCACCATCCCAGGGAGACAAATTTATTTTGTTGACAAAGGTGCTGATAACACTATCAGACTGCAGTTTAATGTGTGTCTCAGAGATGGAGAGAGGTGACAAACCAGCCTGAGTGGGAGAAAGAGTTAAAAATAACACTCAGAATTGCAGCTGTAGTTTGTCTACCAGGTTGAACTGTTTGAGCCCCAGACCATGTAATACTTTATTGGCTACAGACAATTATGATCAGTGTTTATTCCTGCTATCTCTGCCTCTTTATTCTATGCAGTAACATAAAAAGATACAATAGATATAGATGCTAGAATGAGAAGCTCAGAAATTACATACATATACTATGTATCTATTTGGAGCTAAGAACATTGTACACAAATCTCTGTCTCTCTCTCTAGTCTATATATATAACTTGCTTTAAGAAATAAAAAAATCAGGAGCTCCGTAAGTTAAATATAGGCCTTCCAAATAGAATATAGCTGAAACTACTGCAAAATTTAGATCAGAGGCAGCAGCACCTAAAGGACCTTGCAACAGGTTTTAGAAATAATTTGCAGCTAAATATAAGAGACCTTTTTTACTTGAGCTGTGGCACCTGTCAGTAAGGCTGGCTGCTGCAGAAGAGAAAGTGAGTAATTGCAAAAAGCTGTCTGACTCCATATGTAGAATGAAACAACATTGGACAAGGAGACCTGTGCTATTTCCAATGTAGCAAAGAACTCTGGAAATTCTGGAAAGCCTTCTCCTGCCACCATAACTCCTGCACTCACAGCATAGCCATGGTCTGTGCAGGCTGAAGCCTACCTGGAAGTGGGAAGGGCTGGCCAAGGGTTGGGGCATTTGTTCCTTCTGCTGGAGGAGGCACCAACTAGAAGGCACCACCCTTCCAGTTTACATGATCTACTCTATGTGAAAGTCCATATTTTATAGTTACAACCACTGAAGTCAGGAGTTTGCATGGCTGTTAGCATGAGTCCTTCCTGAGACTGGCTTTTCCTTGATGCTCATGTCTTCTCTGCATCTTATATCACTCCCTTCTGAGTGGCTTTGTGTTTCACTGCTGTTCTATAGTATGACAAAAGCTCCTCTGGAAACGCAAAAGGCAATTTTTCTGCCTTAATGGCTAGCTCAGAATGACTTGACTTTTGCCATTTCTCTTCAATCCTCTCTGCAACATAACAAAGAGCTCATCTCACAGCGTGGTTTCCTCTGGACATTTCTGTGTTGGCAATGTCCTGTACTGTGGTATGCCAGAAATGATACTTTCTTACCACATTTTCATTTTCCTGGGTTCAGTTAGTAATTATTCCAACCACCACATACATCTCTGAGAAAGCTGAAGAGACCAGAATAAAATTGACAAGAACAAAATGAGGCTTGAACACTCTGGTGCAATACATGTAGAACGCTTGCATGGAGTTATCTGAATTTTTCTGATATTGATCTCTAATTCTGGGTTTTTTTGTGACCATGGGTTGCTTTTGCAGCCCCATTTACAAGACTTCAATTTTATATATCAAGGATGATCTCTGTTGTTAAAATAACTTCCCAAAGTGACTTTGGGCACCCATTCAAACCTGGGCTGCCTTTGGGGAGTCCAAGCCAAGCTAAAGCTGTCTTCCTCACAATAATGAGATGTTAACAGGATCCCAGTAGAAGAATAAATCATGAACCAGAACAATCTGCTCACCTTACACAGGCCAGTACTGAGTTAATAGCTTATCTTTGCCACTGGGGAGTGGTTATCCAATGACTTCTATTCATCAACTTCCCATCTGTCCATCTTCTGTCTCAGCTTGATTAGAAATCACTTCAGATATGGATGGAAATGGAGATTTAACTAATTCTTAGTCAATTTTAAAAGGTTTTTGCAAAGAATACCTTTGAAGAGTGTCTATTTAAACAGGAAGATTTTTGTGTAGAAGAAATATTTTTCTATTTCTACTCTTCTCAAGTTTTATTTCTGTTCAGCTTGGCTTTGCCCTTCTGCTTGATCTGAAAGGAAAATGGTAAATTATGGCAAACATTGTGGAAAAGTGTACCAGCCCAAGCACAAAATCTTCCTGGGATCATGAAAAGGCAAGTGGTTTGCTTGATTTGACAGGCAAGCACATACCCTATGTTTTACATCTCAAAAAGCAATATTGCAGTTCCCAGGCTCCATATGAAGCTCATGTCACTTTTCCTATATGAGCCATACTTTGTTTTAGAAGTAAGCTGTGTACCAAAAAAGGCACAAAATAATTGGAAACTTGAGCAATAACATCTTTGCAGTTTGCAGGTGCTGGAATACAGACCTTCAGTGTTTCCTGTGCCAGAACTCCTCATGCAGGGACTGCCTAGCTTTAGAAACACCACTCTGCTCTTGCAGAGCTGATCAGCTTTCCCTGCTTCCTCTCATGCTGAGGTAAAAACAGTGTAATTCAAAAACTAATGAAAAGAGTTCCCAGCTTCCATAGGAATACATAACAGGAGGTTCAGGCTTCTGTTTTCACTTTAACATTAGCAACATCTAATTAAGATAAGCCACATCTTCAGCTTTGAAGCATCTGTTTCATTAATCCTTTGCCTGCTGCTGTGCATTAGACACACAAAATGCTTCTCCAGCCACTTCGTGGCCCAAAGAGCAAGAGTGTTACTTCAGCCACTTCTTTCCATTTTTCAGATACTGCTCATCCCATTGCTCATTTGTTACATTATCTTAATTTCAGTGCACTTGTGAAGAAACACAGGCATGTGGCATGAGGTAAGGGAAGCATGCGAGATGGGAGCATAGTCATTCATTATTCAGAGATGTTGGGGCATCCCTGTAGGACTGACATGTGAAGGCCTCTCACAGGGCAGATAAGCTGAGTCCTTCTCCTCTTCTCCTCCCATATAAGAGAAAAGCATTTTGTATAAATTTAGGCAATTTTACTTTTGATTTAATTTCTAGTAAAGCAAAGTAGTAATTAATTTTTAGAATAAATAGCTCAGTAATCACAGCTCTCACTGAAAGCTTCAGCATGATTCTGACAGACTTTCCTCCGAAAGAGTACATGTGAAGTGGCCTGTTAATTGCTTATTGTATTGATTTAATGAGGCCATTTTTTCTTTAAGATGGTTTGGATTTAACAGAAATCTTCATGCTTTTATTTCCTACTAGCATCTTCAGTGGACTTGCCCACATGCCACGAGCTTCTTAAGCATACCTCTTGCATGTTAATTAAACAGGAAGGAATATCAGCATTCACAACATGTGGCAAAAAAACCTGAAGTACCAACATTTTACTCTATGTGGTGTGCACGACTTGAGGCACTTTACAGAAGATATATCTCATCCATTTGACATACAGGGAAACAGAGACTGGGAAGTTTTGCTAAATTTCTACAGTTAATCGTTCCAGAAGCCTAAGATTTGAGAGTTTCTTGGCCAGTTTCTCAGGTAAATAGCACTTTTCTTACAGCTGCATATCCTTGGTTATGTTGTTCAGTACTGCTTTTGAGGAGGAGAGATTTTACAGTAGGTCCAGTTCAAACTTTGGTCCACTAAAGACAAAGTTAATTGAAGGGTGTTCACAGATGCCACAGCTGGTCAGTTGTCTTCACAGTGAAGAACTCTACTCTGTTTGTGTTGATGTTCTCAAGGTGAAGAGCTGAAAGGTTGTTCAGAGCCACAGGCAGCCGAGGCAGTGCATTACACAGCTTTTTGAAGCAGAACACACAGGATGTGCAGCCCTGTCAAAGGGTTTCAGTAAATGCCTCAATGCAAGTCCCTCTGGCATGTGTGGGCTATCTTCCTTTTTGATGTTAATTGTTTATCAAAAGCAGCTCAGGTGTTGAGAAACCAATAGCAACTTGTAGCCTGCTGTGTTCAGGCCATGCCTACATCATCTTTGAAGCAACTTCTTCTATGTCCTGAGAGCATTGCAGTTAAATCCTGGGCACACCTCAAGAGTGCTCCATCCATCCTGATGTAGCATCCTCTGGCATGGTCTGGATGACCCCTTGCCAAGAATAGGTATGGTCTGTAGACTTCCTCTACACATTGTGATTGACTCTTCAAATGCTGAGGTAATTTTTTAAATGAACTCATTGTTTTCAGTTTTAAAATATTGCTCAACCCATTTTGTACATAGTTAACACAGAGCATTTTACAAGGGCTTTTTCAGAGGGTGACCTGTCAGTATGGATGTGGCAGAAATCCATAACGATGGTCTGACTTGTTTTAATTATTGGCCATTGTACTCTCTTGATTTGTGGGGGTTTGGCTGGGAGGCTGCTCCTGCTAGCTGTGCATTGTAAGTGGTTGTCAGGCTGGTCAGGCACAGGGAGCTCTCAGCTTTAGAAAAGGCCAAGGAAATAAATAAAAGACAAGGTCTGGGAAATGTTTTCTTTTGTGTTCAATATTAAACATTCATGTAGTTTTCAACTTTCTCGGCTCCTGCTGTTATCATATGGTTCATAATAAAATTTCATACTTGTTTTGTGCTCACTTAAGTTTATCTGGGAACTTAAACATTGTGACACATTTGTCAGTCATGTCATTTTATGTTGCAGTAGCTGCATGCCAGAGTTAATTTTTCAATGAGTTAATTTTTTCTCACTAATTTAATCCGATAATTCTGAAATACCTAATTTCCCCATCTGAGAAAAACCCAAACCCCACAGATTTATCTCTAAGTAAGCAGCTAACAAATCAGATGCACAGAAAACAAGACACATTCAAAATACTTTTATGCAGCCAATGGCAATACAAAGCTGTAAATGCCTCCTTCCCACACTGAGAATTCCCCCGAATTGGAGGTATTTGATTCCCCAAACAAAGGGTCTGTACTTAGGTGTGCAAAGAGCTGAAGACTGTTATTTCTCCAATCTAATCCATATGCTGCTGCAAAAGGAAATTAAAATAAGGGCATCCAGCTTTGCTCCTGCATTCAAATCCTACTTCAGACCTTGT
Source organism: Notiomystis cincta (assembly GCA_013398075.1). NCBI lineage: Eukaryota > Metazoa > Chordata > Aves > Passeriformes > Notiomystidae > Notiomystis > Notiomystis cincta. The sequence goes on along the minus strand of VZRX01004141.1, from coordinate 94,393 downwards.
ATATGGCAATGTCTGAAATACCTCTGCAGTGTCTTTAAAAAGAATATATCATCAAAGTAAAAAATAAATAATATCTTCATGACAAATAGCAGTTAACATTGCTGACCCTTTTTTTTGATACCTGGGTGATCTTTTCTGTGCTACTGAATGTATCAGGGCTAGGGAAAGTGTCTTTTAAAATCCCAGCCATAACTGTGCAGGAGTGCATAGCTCCTCAGGATGACTCTCAAAGGTGCTGCTGACAGCAAGATATCAAACAGCAGAAGGAAGTTTGTCCTCTCCCAAAGCTGCAGGGACTGACCCATTAGCAGGGCAGGAAGAGCCAAGTGTGTGCAGCATCTGGGAAGGAGGTGGCGCAGGTCGCTGCTGAAAGCTTTCCTGGTCCCTTGGCTGTAACCTGTCTCACTGGATCATGAGCAGCTTCCTGTGGCTGCAGGAGGCCACCTGCTCCCATGCTCACTCAACAAACAGAGGATATAGTCCTGTCTTCCTAGCTGAGGTTCTCTTTTCAGCTGCCTCCCAGAGGCTGAGCAGCTAGGGAAAGAGGAATGTTCATTAGTCACCCTGTTGGTGCAGGGTTTTCTGTTCTTCCCTCCCCAGTGGTTGTGTTTCACATGTAGTGTAATAAAACAGGATATTGTGGGAGAAGTTAATGGGTGGGTCAAGCCCTCTCAGTGTGAAGCCTTTTTTGATTAAAGGCTGCTGCTGAGAAGCCTCTGGACTCTCACCCACATGTGCCCTCACTAACAACACAATCAGCACTTGAGAAAAGGGACTATAAAATGAGAAAGGTGGGAGAAAATAGCTTTGATGTTATGTGTCCCCAAGAAGGGACACACGTGTCTTCTGTCTCTGCAGTTTCTTCCCTAAGAATGGTTGAACTGGAGCTATTTAGCATCCTGCAGTGGATGTGGTGTTATGTAGGATTTGAAGTAAGTAGTTGCATATATGATGTGTAAGGAACGTGTGGTAACAAGACAGAGACTAGAGAAGGCTGCCAGCTGCTCAGCTGTAAGCACTGTGGTGACCATAGCACTATGATCAGGTCAGTCTGTCTTGGGGGTCTCACACAGGGCTTGCAATGTGGCCAAGACTTTGCTGCTTTTCCTTCTTCAGTTGTTGCTCTTACATGGCAAACTCACTTGAGGCCATTGACAGAGACCATGGGACACAGACGAAGAGGACGCCTGGATATGTCACTCTTCTGTGCAGAAGCTCTAAAGCCACACTGGAACACTCCTTCTCTTCTGTCTCTGCTCCTTTCCCTTCCCCCACTTTCTCTCTCCCTTTTCCCAGGATCTCATTGGTTGGGGATTCCTTTATTCCTTTCCTCTCAGGCAGCTGTCTCAGGGCCCTTACTCCACAGTCTTCCCTGCAGGCAAACATTTTGCTGCTGGATAAGTTTTCCGTTGTTAGCACAACATCTTCTGACTGTTTCCTATTTTCACCCTCAAAGAAAATTAATTTAAAAGGCATAATTTTGTTTCTTATTATCTTTCTTCAAATAGCTGCTTTCTCAGATTTTTTTTCTTGAGCTCCCACTTTTACTTGTCCATCAACAAGTAAGTGCTTATCAGAAATGTGCTCCTTCTTGTGTACTGACTCTCAGACTTATTGGGATACGTAGTGTCAGAACTATCCTTGAGATACCCATTCTTAGGAGTTGGTATGTGTCAGCTGACTAACACTTGTGAACTAAAAGCAATTCTTCTCCAGTTCAATTCCCCTGAAATGGGGGGAAAGGGGAAGCCCTCTGTGGTCTGGAAGTGATATGCAGTGATAACCACCTGGGTTTCCTGTACAAAGCACCTGCCCAGTGATTACTGACCCTGAACTGTTAATACTTTACTGAGGTCCAAGTTGTTACTTGTGCAATTGCATCAAACCTTTTATTGTAAGCACCATTTTGTGATAGAGCTTTTGGAAGACCAATATTTTATTGTCTTACAATTCTTGGACAAAGCATTCCACCTTTCTTGCAGTTGAAAATGGAAGAACTTATGGCTATATTTTACACAAACAAGATGCTAGGTTTAGGTTTCTTATTCACACTTGCCTGAGTCTAGTTTCTGAAAGAGGTCTTCATCTCCATTTTGTCACCAGATGGAAAGGTAGGAACCTTTGAAATGTATTTATTTAAGACCAAACAGAAATGCCTCAAATTTAAGAAGGGAGCTGAAGGCCCTTTCTGAATGCAAGTTGGTGGCAGGACTGCAGATGCCAGGTCACCACACTGTCATTTGGATGCAAATCCCTGTGACCTCTCACCTCCCCCTCTGTCCAGCAGTGTTCCTCTTATCCCTCCCTGTGCCTTCCCTGCTCCCCTGCCCTAACGGGATATTTAGACACACTCTAGGAAGCAGCTTCTCTCAGTCAGGTCTCTGTCTTATCCAAAAGGTAACAGCTTGTAACCCTCTCCCTATTATTGCCTTGGTCCTTGGCTTAGGGCTGAGTGGAAGGACATGGGTGTCACCTACTGTTCTCCCTTCACTGCTCTGGTTTCTCCTCAGCCAGTCCTCTCAAGGTGCAGCTGGGCTGGACCCTGTCACCTCTGAGAGTCTTGACAGCTCACAGGGAGCGTGATCTGGCTTCATGAGCCACTGCTGGGGCTGAGCTCTGCTGCCTCTGTGGTGCCCAAAGGATTGCCTCCCAGTTGGTTTGGGCAGGAGAGGTCATGGGGAGGAGATGTGGAAGGTGGATGGGCCCCAATAAAGTGACCTCCTTTTGACCAACCTGCCAGGATGTCTGCAGCTCCACTGTTAAAACAACAGAGCCCACCCAAGCAAAGCCTCCTAGAGCTGCTGTTGGTTTTACTTAGTGAGGAACTGCCTGGGTTTCTTGTCCCCTCCTCTTCCTGGAGTTTTACTGCCTGAGAAGAAGCTGTTGAATTTGGAGAAAAGCAATTAATGAAGGAGTTGGGATTTTTGACTGACAAAGTAATTACGCTGGAAAATGTAATTTTCCCTGCATATAAGAGATGGGATTATTTCAAGGAGATCTTATTAATGTGCTGTTCACCAACAAAGAGCCCAGGAACCTCTCTCTTAAGAAGATTAGCATGAGGGTCATAATGCAGGAGGCCGCTAGGGCAAATTATTCAAGGTTTTGTCCTAAAGAAATAAATCATCTTCTCCTGTCTGGTGAGGGCATAGAGGAGCTGATTTCATTTAAAAGACATATGTTCATTTTCTGATAGCTAGAGGATAACCTGTGCCCAAATTCCCTTGTCCAGATGCTGTACATCAGCAGCAAAATCCCAGGGCTCAGGGGGGAGCCTGGATCAGGGGTGAGAGCAGCTGAGAATGAGCAGGCAGGTAGTTCCTCTGGCATCCCTCCTTAGATCAGTGGCTCCCTCCTGTAACTGCAAGCATGACCCTCTACTGTCTACTTCTCTCTCTCTGTCTGTAACATGTGGATAATAATTGTCCACAAGTCATCTAAGATTAATGTCTGTTTGTGCAGTGCTCCAGCTACCATGGAGCAAGGTCTACACCCCTCGTCATGGACTACAGCTACTGCCATCAGAGATGGCCTGTTGTGTTCTCAAGTGGGTGGGAAATGGGAATACAGAGGGATGGAAAGGGGTCCTGTCAGTTTGGTTGTAGGTTGATCAACATGAGAAAATTCAGGCTTTTCTGGGACACCATATAGGTGATGCAAATGCCTTTTCTGGTTACACAAGACTTCTTCCACTCCCTGCTGTGGGGTGTTTTTGGGTAAGCCAGAGAGTGACACTGCTAAAAACATTTTCAGGCAGCTTTCCCCTTCCTGACTCTGTTCACATCTGTCCACCATCTGTTTTGATTTTGCCTCTGTTGTGCTACATGTAAACATCCTCCTGAAATGTTCAGGGCACGGGTTCCTCCCTTCCAGCTTGGGTGTGACGTGCAGCCTCCTGCTGCTGCATTAAATATGGGAGATGCTGCCCAGTGCCATATAGGAAAACCAGCTGGTATTTATTATCAGCACTGCTGGTCTGAGGGAATCTCCATTATGGGTCAGGGATCCCTGTCGTTGGGCTAAGTGTGCAAACAGCAACAGAGTCCAGTCCACACTGTCCTGTGCTAACCTTTCCACAGCAAGCCCTACCACCACCTACAAATATTTTCAAAGTTAAACCGACAAGTTATGTCTACCCCTAAAAGGGCGGTATGTCAGGTGGTAGAGTCTTCAATGTCACTATTGATTTTTACTTGAAAGGCACTGATGTATTGTAATAGAGTGCAGTGGTGTTAAACCCCTTGATAGCTTTCAATTCTGAGGCATATGCTGGTCATGTCTGAAGGTGTTTGTGCAAGGTATTGTACGTTAAATGTTACTAAGTTGTGGTTTGAGCCAGGGAAAGGGTGGCACGTCTGAGAACATTGCTTTGATGGACTTGGTGAAAATTTAGAACACAAGGTTGTCCCTATGCCAAAGAAATGCTTTTTGAAAGGTATCTTATTGAACTTAAATATCTTATGGTCTAAACAGAGAAACATGTTAGTGATAAGGCGGAAGAGCTCTGAGGTCAGCGGAGGAGGGCTTGCTGTCCTCTTGTTAGTGCCACAGTTACATTTCTTGGGCAAGGGAGAGTAATAGTTTCTCTTTTTCCCCAAAACACCTTTCTTAAAGGCTACAATGAGTTACCAGTTAAGTGACACAGCTGTATAGCTAAAAAACATCAATTATTTTAAAAGTTTTTTAATATACTGCTGTGTCTCAGTGGATTTTCAAATAGGATTTCTGGATAGGGAAATCATGGGAAGAGTTCTTCTGCCCACATAGTCTTGATTACTTTCTTTGGCCAGTTGCAGGCATAACAGAATCTCAGTCATGCTCATCCTCTCTCTGTTAAAACAGACTACATATAAAAGACTAATGATCAAGGGGTTCATTGGAGGGAGTGGAAGGAATTGATAGCCAGTACAGCTTCTCACCACTCCTAAACATCAGTTACAGTTTGGAGGCTCTGACTTTCTTCCTTCTAAAATATTGCTGTCTGTTTTTACAAAAGTCTCACTTGCCAAATGCAATTGCATTTTCAGTGTAGGTAAACCAGGTCAGAGTGAGTATCAGCAGAGATAACATTCCCTTTTAGTAGGTAAACAAAAGCACTGAACATGCTTCCTCTGAAGGCTGTATACATTGCTTCATCACCTGATCGAATACTGGTGTTATTTATGGCTTAATTTATGATTTCAATGCTAAGGCAAATTAATTCCACTGCAGTTTGTTAGGCAATGCTTCTTTAGAGTAAAGAGAGCGTAAAGGCTCCTCTGGATTGCAATCATAAGAAGTCAGTAAAAGTGAATAGCATGATTTCAGTGAGTTACCACATGTTAATGTTAGAAGGGATGGTCAGATCATCTCTCCCGATGTCCTCAGAAATCAAGGCTGGGAATTTTATCTGGCTCTGTTGCACTGGACCTTTGTTCAGCCAAAGCATACCAATCCAGCAAGATCACTGCATGGGACACAGGGTTTGAGATACCTGTTCAAATGCATCCTAGCCTGACCAGAACCAGAAGAGGGGTTGATTGGCAATGCAGGATGGGAGCGGGTGAACTGTCTCATGAGGCAAGTGATGCACCAAACTGCCTGACTGCCTTCTGCTCTCAGGGTCCTCTGTGAGTTACACTAGCAGCTACATCACCCTGGTCTCCTTTGGGTTTAACCCTTTTTGTGGCTTTCACAGTATCACTTTTTTGCCTGTCAAGCTCTTTGGAGACAGTACTTTTATTATCTGTGTCTCGTGTACCGTTGGATGCTCTCCTGTCAGTGTTTTACTGCCTGCTTGTATGCAACAAAGCAGAGGGAATGCTGTTACTGGAAGGATGCATGTTTAGTGTTTAGATTTTTTTGCCACTGGTTTGTTTTACTGTCACAGTGAGACAGATGGGGGGGAAATGCACAAAATGTGTACTCAGCTACTGTTGTAGTTGGGTTGTAACACTGCAGAATATTTCTGTGTTTGAAAGACAGAACTTTTCAGACTATTGTAATTTGATATCCAACTTTGATATCTGGCAGGATTTCCAAGTTGACTTTTTTTTCCTTTTTAAAAGTTTCTGCTAACTTCCTTTTAAGCGGATTGATTGCAACATTTTCAGTTTTAGTGTAATACACTACCCCTGGTGCCGGTCTGTGGTGAAGTCTGACACTGAGGAGTCATTGTTAGACTCTGTCAAGGTGGAGTGGGAAGTCAGGCTCAGGTTCGTCCCACTGACTTGGGTCTTCAGAAATGGAACAGGGCAGCTTCATGACTCTATTTCAGAACATGGTAAGAGAACTGTGTGACTTGTTATTTTCTTTTATACTGGGTTTGGAAGGCAGCACTAGAAACATGAAGCAGGATACCCTTCTCACAAATTCACTATAGCAGTAATTTTGTATATTATTGAGCAATAGCAGCCAGTCCACAGCCTGCAAATGAATTTCTTGGTTGCTTTCTAGTTCCCTTTTAAGAAACATACATTTAAGAAACACACAACAGTGTCTTTTTGGGCCTGATATACAGATTGAGTGGAATGTGACAGTTTTCTACAAAGACATTTATGTTGAAGCAAAGTGAAAGCACAAAAGCAGAGCTGCTAAATGAGAGCCTTTTTTTGTATTAGCACCCTCTAACAAATAAGAGGTTTTCAAGGTGACTTACCAACTTCTTTTGAAATTGATTGCAAAAGGAGTCACATTTTGAAAGCATATAGGAACAACTTCTTCCTTGTCATTTATTTCCAAAAGTAGTTTAAAACATGAACACTACTAGCTTTCATAGGAACTTAATGGCACTTGATCACAAAAAGTGCTTTTGTGTATGAGAACTCAAATCTATTTGTCCCTAGCATGTGAGCTTTTAATTTTTTTAATAAAATTGCTGTGGTTAGAAATGTTTTTGTTGTCAAAGCATTCTCAGGAGCATCATCTTAAGACAGCACCAGCAAATGGTTTTCCTCATTTCAAGTACAAAAAGCAGAGTTTTTAGATCTTTTTCAGTTTATAGGGCAAGCTTACAATGTAGCTCCACCACCCTGCTGTGGCCTGTCTGTGTTAAAAAAAGGAGTTTTGTATCACAGGGAGAAGGTAAGGGACAATATAAGAGGAGTAGGAAAAAGAGTTTTACTGTGGATCATGGGTGTTTAATAAACCAAAAGAAGCTCACAGGAGAGCTGACTTCATGTCCTCTATGGGGAGAACCACAGAGCTTCTGATTTCCCTAATGTGCTGAAGGCACTGAGATAAAATTAGCACTGGTGGCACTGACCAATATGACACCTGTTTTTCAATAGTCCTGCACTCATTTACTTCAACAGTTCCCAGGTGCTCTGCTTCCTGTTGGGTATTTTTGCCCTGAGTTGTTGTTGTGATAAATAGCTAACTACTTGGGATGCTTTCAATCTTCCATCACAGGGATATGGAAAAAAGGAATTGCCAAATGCTGACACAACTTCTGCTGGTGGTGTGATTTCCTTACAGCCATTACTGAGTGTCAGAGATACGGAATTTGCATGGGAAGTCTGAATACCTGTCCCAGGAAATATTTCTTGCCTTACTGGTCTGTATATGCACATTTGTACACTCTCTTCGCATTTTTTTGCATTTAGGTGAGCTTCATAGTAACCAATGCTTTGCCTTCAGTGAGATGAATTTGTTCATTGCTGGATGGTTTGATGTAACAGTAGAAATAAAACTTGTGTGCCTTAGGTGTCTTCTAATCCTGATTGTAGATGAACAGAGAAATGAGATTTGGGTTGAGTTACAGGTGCCTGTTCCAACCCTTAACCTTTCTGAGACTGCATAAAATGTTCCAAGGGAATGGTTGAAAGCCTCTGTTTTCAGATGTCTGAAAATTAGGTTGGATACAGCAGTAGCAAGCATCCTATAGGGAACATTTCAGCACCGTAAAGTGGTCTACATGGCTCAGATTCAGAAACAGAAGAAGATCCATTAAGTACAGAGCAACAATAATTGTGCAGCTGAGGTGCTGAAAACACAAGCATTTGCATTTCTCTTTTGAGTCTTTGAAGCAGCAGCTTGCCAGTAGCTGAGTTTCTCTTAAATATATGTGACATAGCCATTTCCTTATTATCACTTTTATAGACAAGGGATCCAGAAGCACATTACTTCTTAAATGTCCTGCCATTATGAAGGGATTTGCTGTTCATTGTAATAATGCCAATCATGATGATTTCATTTTGCATTCATGTCGATGTCATGAGCACTTTAGATTATTTTCTCCCCTAATTTAAATCAGTAAAGGGACACTTAAAAGCAGTATCCGTACACCCATTGCGCTGCCAATGAGCGAAGGAAAAGCGCGCCTGTAGATTCAGGCTTGCATAATCCCCTGCACAGCAGGGAAGCTTCCTCCTGGCTAGAAATTAGCAACCAGCTCTTCTGGATTGATTGACTCTTCCTTGTGACAGCATGGACCTTAATCAATTTGTTGCATACACAACGGGCACATCTGTGCCTGCCGAAGGCATTTCACTGTCATTTAGAGGCTGGCTCAATTTAATGGACCACTTACTGTATCAGATACCTGCTTTGGGGGTCTTTTGGAGCTGGGGAAGGGAAGGAACTCTGTATTTATCAGAAGAACCATCCTCTTTCTTTTTTGCAGAGTGCTCTGGGCACTTCCCCTCACATAAGTGCGCTTTATCTGTGAAAGGTTGGCGCTGCCATGATCAGACTGTTGTCAGAGGATAAACTCTGTAGTTCAGTGATGCAGAATGTCTGCTCAGTGAACAGGGAGAGAGAAATAATTTGGTGGCAGATGTTTGGAGTTCAAACAGCACTGAACTTCCAAGTGCTAATGTGAATTGCAGAGTGTGCGGGGGGGGGAGGGTACAAGAGGGGAAAAGCACCGGGGGACCACAGAGCTTGTGCAGAGTGAAGAGGGCCAAAGGGAGGCATTCAAATGACTCCATAGACTCCTACCTAACACTGCAAAAAAAAACATGCAAGATTTTACATACCATACACTCACATAATTTCCTGATGCCCTCTAAGATTTTTGAAGGACTGAGCACTTCTGGTGTCTCTGAAAACACACCAAAACTTATTTTTTGTATCACTGGGCACTTAAGTTACTCAAGTTTCCCAACACTCTGGTGAGTCAGATGAGAAAACAGTGGCATTGAAGAACTATGTGGTCAGCTGAGGGTCATTGATGAGGTAAGCTGCAGAAAAGATTGGAATGTTGAAGCCCCAATCCCCAAATTTCTGTCCTGGATTTCCAGTCTCCTCTGTTCTTTTCCCATGTCTTGGTAAGTAAGTCTGGTGCCATTTTACCGTATCAGACCCAGCTGGCCCCAAAATATCTGTGACTCCACACCAGGACTGTATGGTTCAGGTCTGTGTCCTGAGCACCAAGTCATCAAACCAAGCATTCAGGTATCCAGCTGCCTGGCTTCATTTTCAGAGGCTGAAAGAGGGAAAGGCTGGGAAACAAAAGAACAGGAGACCCAGTGTAAACCAGAGAAACACAGGCAGGGAAAATGCTGTGTAGACATTTTTGATAATGCAGTCACGATCTCATCATGAATAAAACAATGTGTTTCACTTGACCACTCCATCTAATAAGGATTCATCTCCACTGGATTCTATCATTTTCAAAGTAATGAAATCTCTGCATCACCTTGAAAGAGATAATTTGACCCCTGTGTTTATATGCACGTACATGACAGCAATTTCTAGGGGCACCCAGTAGGTCCATCACTACTTACATTTTTGATGCAGGAGAAAGGTTTCTTCTCAAGTTTATTAGTTCAGACAGCTAGCTGGGAGTCGTGGGCTTGAAACCACCAGTCTGCCCCTGCTGCGATCAACACTCTTTTTCCACACCAAGAAGGCTGTCATGAGGTTTAGGCATAATCGCTTCAGACACTGAACTGCAAGGAGGAATTCTTAATGTGAAAGGGGAGTGTGCAGATGGGGAGCGAGAGCAAAATAGCTCTTGTAGTTCAGAAATGGGTTCTTATTTCATTTGGAAATACTCCTTTATGGATAAGCTCTTATGGGTACTACTACCCTTTATTGCTTTTTTTAGGTGGAAATTTGTAATGGTTATTATCTGCTGCTTTGTGTCTATACTAGAGGAGACTGGGAGGGGGGCACTAAACCTGCCCAGGTCTTGTGGTCACTTCATGTAGTCTTAGCATATTAAGTCACATCAATTACTGGTGCCAAAACTTCCATATACCTTATTTCGTAGCTGAATCCAAGGTTTATAACTTTGAGACATTTTCCTCTTTGGTTTAGTAGAATTGAAGGGAGCAGATTTAGTTTGGTCATGCCCCTCCTGTTGTGTAACGTGGCAGACCTATGGAGATTGATCATACAAGCTGCTATAGCTTTTTGTCCTGGCTCATTTTTAGCCTTTCTCAAAAAATGCCAGGTATTTCCAGCACTGAAGGTCTAGCATTCTTCCTATCTCATGTTCCCATAATTATTTCAGTTGAAGTTTAGGTAAGTTGCACCTTTGGATGGAGATTGTATAAACCTTGGTCATTTTTTTTCTTGAATAGTTTTTATGGGGTTTTTTTTGGAAGCGTCCAAGATTCAACTCCAAATCCAATTTAGGAACAGTGGCAGACTGTGCAAATATATGAGAAGTTCGAGAGGAAAGCAGTTTGTTGTGAAAGAAGACTGGAGTTTTTCACCTTCCAGGCAGTTTGTAGCAGCAGTGGCACGCTGAACCTCGAGAGATTTCTGTGAGAAGGAGTGCAACTGCAGTGCTCTTTGCTGATGACTTACTTGAGATGCAGAACTCTTTTTGTGTGCAGTGCTACTCTGCTACTCTGCAAGAAAAAAAAAAGGAATTCAATATCTAGGCCAATGTTTGCCCCATTATCTCTTAATTTAAGTTATTCTTTGGCATCAGTACTTACAGGCATGGCATCTAAGTGCCACTCAGAAATGCTTATGGAGATTACAGCTGGGAAATTACATCTTCTCTTAAGACAAGGTCAGTCCTACATGGGTGAAGGACAATTTCCTAAGTGCAGTGACAGCAGCCTAAGCATCAGTGCTGCCTCTACCAGGAGCCACGCGTTGCCCTAGAGGCAAAACTTAATGGTGCTCAAGCCTTGCAAACTACCTCAGTGACCTGGTGGTACCAGACTGTGAAATCTGTGTAGAAGAACATTTATGGTAATTAATCCACTCGGTCCCCAAGCCATTGGTGGTGGACTGTAATATGGTTTTTGTCCAGATTTAATCAGAGGTGGATTGTATGGGAAATGAAAAACAAGAACTGAGATCTTAAGTTGGATCATAGACTGCTCTAGTTACTTTGCAGGGTTTAGTTTTAATTCCTGCTCTGGCTGTGCTCAGATAAGCCCAGCCAAAGTAAGGAAACTGCACCACAAGAGGCCTGGAGACTTGACATTTCACCACTGAAACTGGGGATGGTTTGAGGATGGAGTATGGGAACCCTGAGCTGGCCAATCTACCCTGAAGATGAAGAACAAATGATGAAGGTGAGATTAACCTGAAATACCCTACATAGTTTCAAGGGAGGTGTGATTCTAAACAATTTCTAAATGATTCTCAGCTTTTAAGAAATGTGTATTTTGCAAGAAATATATAGTACTCACTCTTCAAACAATAAATGTAAATTACCCTCTTTAGTGAAATTGTGCATTTTTATGTAAGAGAGAACATTTTCCATTTTAAAGCTGCAATTACCCCTTGTTTTATCTGGTATAAAACCTTTGCATTTGCTGGCAGAATGGCTCATTAAACATTCTCCAGCTTGAGTGTGTGTGTATTGGGCAGGCAAGGGCACATGTCACTGTCAGCAGTGAAGAATGCTGTTCTGCCCTGGCTTCTTGGGAATGGCAGTTCCCACTCCAGTCCTCTCTGCCTGCAGCACCTGGAGAAACCTTTTTCCTTCAGAGGGAGGTTCCCACTCCAGGACTGAGCCACTGAGTTATGGCATATAATCAAGGAAAGGGGTTTATGTGCTGTGTGGGAACAGAGAAATGTTTTAAGGCATCTGGATGCTGAGTTCTCATTAAAAACAGAAGGGTAAGGGCATCTGTATTGTCCAGGCAGCTTCTGAAACATCAGTCTTAGTAGTAGTATTATTTCTAATTCATTAGTATTAATTGCAGAAGTGCTTCCAGAAATGAGTCAGAGGTCTAAGAGAAGAAGTGTCACTGTTTGAAAGACCTTGGTTAGCCATGTTTACACAAGACTCCACTTGACCACAGTGGGAATTTCGGTTTGCTTTGTTTGGGTTTTGGACAAATGTTTGGATTTGGCCAGCATAACAGTAGACTCTTGCCAGAGTTTTGCTGTCAGCTGCTTTTTCCAGCTGTGTTGGAGTGTATATGTCTTCTGAGAAGAAGAGCTTGTTCCTGCAAACGAGCATGCTGACCAGCTCTCTCCTGGGACACTTGGGCAGGACTCTGGTGGACACATGGATGGGGCCTGGGTTAACTTGCTGCTCTCAGCTTTGTGACTGCACACGTGTCAGTACTTCCTGTTGGATGTGCCATTTGTGCTGCTCTGTTTGGCTCATCTGCAGGCACACTACCAATTCTGTCCTAGCTACTGTCGCATCTAGGGGCAGCTCAATTCTGACCAATAATTATTAAAAATGAAGCTGTACCCTTTTCTCTTCTGGCATCTAATAGCTCTGGGGGTAGGTAATTTTATTGTCTAGTCTAGAAATGGAAAATTTTTGCAGTGCTACTTTTTTATTTATGGTCCCAGACGGAAAGCACTCAAGTCCTGAAAAACATCCAGATGTCTCTGTGGCACATTTTCTCTACTCTTCTGAGGGTGTATAAGAGGGGGAATTCTATCCTTCATTTAGATATAAATGCTCTCTACTTTCCTTATTTCTTAAATACACTTCTTGGATACTTAATAATGGAAAAAAGTACTGCTCAATTTTTCTGCCCTTCTTACTCTATAAAGCAAGTTGTCAGAAGAGACATTTGCTATTACAAAATAATCTCCACTAAATTCACTGTTCCAGAGAAGCCTGAGGATGAGCAGGCTGGGAGCCTGGGACACCATAAGGTACAAGACAGTTTAACTCTGCCCTTGGAGCTGTTGCCCATTGGAAGTGATGGAGAGCTGCCAGAGCTCAGGTTTGCATGGAAGCACCTCATAGCAGTCATAGGGCCTGTCCCAGGCTCCCTGGCTAATTGGGGGCCTCATTGCTCCAGTGCAATGCAGTGTCAGAAGCCCTCTGAGGACAGGGATTCAGTTTGACATAAATACCTCTTTGTCCATTTTGTCCAGTGGATGTGGAAGGGAAATTGCTAATGAGTCATCGTAATGGGTGTGAGCTCCCAAATACTTAAGCAGAGCTAGTGCTCGAGCAATAACTGTAACCTTTTGTCTTCTGGTCTTCCTATGTCTTCTAATGTGTATTTAGTAGGAAAAAGTGTTCCTGGTCCTTGTCATCTTTTATTATTGTTGTTCATTATGTGGGATCCCTGGGACACATGTACTGCTTACTTATCAGATAATCATGGAGCTCCCCTTTCGTCAGTGTAAGGAAGTGGAAGAATTAATTATGGAGGCAATCAACTGTTCAACCTCAAAGACTGAAACAATATCAGAATGTGGTATCTAATGAGGAGTGAAGCAATATGAATGAGATTTCTTCCGGGAGTTTTGCCTGTTCCTCTCAGTCTTTGGATCATTTAAGTTAGAAAATTCTTATTCAGGATGGATGTTTAAACTACAGTGAACATGATTTTTGGGCAATCTCAGCCTTAACATTACTCTTATCCCAAGGGTGATTCCTGCTTTTGACATTTAAAAGTTCTAAAAACAGAAATCAAATTTTTAGGCCCTAGGTCTAAATTAATGAAGTAGCTTAAATAAGCACAAAAGTTTAAAACTAAGAGGAAGATTTCACATGGCTCCCTAGAGAGACAGTAAGAACTGTCAAAACCCAGCTTGAGCTGGACTCAAAGCAAAGACAAATAAAGCAAATACAAAAAAGATCTTACAGTCAAATAATTACAAAGCAAGGAAAGAATGGTGGGGGGTGGGAGAAGATGCACTGTGCAATAAGGATGAGTTACAACTGAATGTAACATTGGTCAAGCTCTAAAACCAAGAAACTGCTTTGCCTTTTTGTTCAGGAAAGATGATTTTTTTGGACCTGATCAAGCCCATACTTTTCCAGCCTTGTTCAATACTGGGGGTGGACAAAAGGAAGGTGGCAATAGCTCCAAGATATGAAGGAGAGACGATCACCTTATTCTAGGTGGTGCAGAACTCAGAGACTTCAGTGGACATGCCTGAGGGGTTGGTTATATCTTCCCAGAACTCTGCTACAATTTGTACATGAAGGCCTGGTGTCAAAGTAAGAACTTTATAAGGTTTTAAAATAAACATGTGAAATATGAATTTATACCATTTGACTAAACAACAGGAAATCTCAGGGATAGGCAGATGTACTAATCCAACCTCAGTTCATATTCACAACTATTGATCAATTTGGGAAGCAGAGAATGACCAAGATGGAATGCAAAGTAGGAAAAAACCCAAAGATCATCCTGATTTGGAAGGGACCAAAAGGACTGACCAGCTGCTGCGCAGTGTGCACTTTGACTCTCCCACTGGACCCCTGGAATGGCCTTCTGTGGAGAGGCACCCATCCTGTGAGCTGCTGTGCCACACCCTATTTGCCTGCTCCGTTCACCAGCAGTACCCAGGGTTACTTCATGTGGCAGCAGAGGTATCCTCTGTCCCTCCCAACCCCACCCACACCTCTGCAGGCACTCCCCAGGGAGCTGCCAGCTCCCAGCACGTGTTGGTGCTCTCTGTGGCTCCTCTGGCTCTAGAAACCTGCCCGGTTTGCTGCAATTCCCTGCTCCACTGCAGGACCTACCTGCACCAGAGCTCTTCTCCTCGGCAAGCGACCAAATAAATACATCGGGTTTTCAGAGGTTGTGCCAAATTTATATGATACCTTTAAGTAATGAAATAACTGATCATCCTGGCAGAGAAATGCAATAACCAGAAATTATTTGAAGCCACAATTCATAGGGAGTTGAATGAACTGGAGGAGATGAGGATTAGAAAGTAGCAGAAGCACATGGGTAACAAGGAGATGCCAGGAAGTGATAGGAAGATTGGAGGGAGGTTATTGAGACTTTATCAGGTTTGGAGGGATCAATCTTGCTTAATACTTTTATTAGTGAGTTTGGCTCAGCAAGCAGAGAGAGTTAATGAAATAGCTTTCTGTTACTGACGTGAAGTTGTGCGACACATCGATAAAGGGAAGATCAAGATCCTGTGCAAGAAGAATTGGATGACCTTGAAGATTATGCAGCAGAAACGTTGTAAAATGGCATGGTACCAAGTACAAGGTTATTCACCTATGGATTAAACATAATCCGCTTTGCTGGAAAATGGGCTCATAACTTAGAGAGGAGTGAGGCACCAGTGCTTGTGGCTTGGTCCAGATAAGACTAGCAGCATTTGTTTTGTCTAGAAATTCAATTATTTCATTGCAGAAAAGGTTTGGGTTAATTTGTGCAATATGTTTTTTCAAAATCTGTGCTGTATTTTGCAGCATAAGATGCCAATGTAATGCAGCTGGGGAAAGGGTAAATGCAATCCTCTCTGTACGGTTGATAGAGGGGGCATTACAGCTGTTGTGTATTTGGAGTCAAGAGCGCAGTTCTGGTCAGTCATATTCAAAAAGGTTGAACTTAGAAATGCATTCACTGATGGTTTGCTTTAAGGAAAAGGTAATACAAAGGGAGAAGAAGATTTGTGTCACACAGTAAAATGATGGCAAAGAGGCAACAGGGGTTTGCCCTGTGTGCTGGAAAGAATAATTTTAACTAACAGACAGTCTTGGCATAAGAACAGCAGGGCATAGATTATTGAGGAATACATTCAGGCTAGCAACTATAAAAAATGTTTTTAACATAGCAAAAGTGAGGCTCCAAAATAGGCTTCCACTTAGAGAATGGGGAGCAGTGCAATTTTGTTCCTGACGAAAAACAAAGGTGAAAATATTACTAGTTCGAGATAGAGCCTAGTTTGGACAGAATGTATTTACCTATGATAGATGGAACAGGGCTTGGATGGTTCAGAGGGAGTCTTTGCATCCTGGGTTCTTCATTTTATCCCAGGATGAGTGAATAGTGAATGGAGTTTCCCTGTGTCCCTGTGGATCTCATTTTTACACACATATAGTAGGAAACACTGCACACTTGTGCTAAAGAGTATGGTTGGACCACACTTGGTGTGGCACTTTGAGAGCTTGAGGGGAGAGGAAGCGATTTGCCTGAGGAGATGTTTGGTGAAGCAAGTGAGAGGAGTGTGCCAGCAGGTAGGAATCTACCTGGCAGCAGTTAAACTACAGGTTTACAGCACCTTTCTAATGACAGCATCATTTGAGACCTTGTGAAAGAACATGAATACATGATCAGTCACTACTCAGGTCTCTCCAGGGAAATGGGCATCTGAGGAGCCATTACATCAGGTGCATGGTGTAGTTTTGGCAAGTGCTAGGTGTGCTGTAAGGGTTCATCTCACTGTCTTAATTATGTGGATTTTTTTAGTCTTCCTTTTCCCTCTTTTTGTAATTTCCCATCTGTCTAGTTATGAGATTGTATCATGAGATTTCTCAGCTCCTCATTCATTAAGGGATATATTTATAATTGCTATAATTTTTAGGTGTTCAGTTTTATAAAAAGAGGCACCTGAGTATGAGCCAAGAGCAGCCTAAATAATTTTCTCATCTAAGGAAGTCAGGGGATTGTTCCTGGGAAGAAACCCAAATATTTATGATTTAGCAAACAATCACATTTCTATGCAAAGAACTTTCAAATGAAAAAATTTTGAGACAAAAATCAACAACTCAAAGAAATAATGTTCTCAAGTCATGCTTCTCTTGCCATTTTTAAGTTTAGCCTTGCTTTAATGTATCTTTTCTTAGCATAAACCATGACTTCTAACCCACTGCAGGCACAGCATCATCTCATACCCTGTCACTTGCACCATTTTGATGAATCAAGTAGGCTGACATTTGATGCAGAAGAACAGTTTGGTCATGTCTCTGCTCTAGAAATCGAGCAGGGCCCTGGATATTACAGCAACAACAGCATCAAGCAGTCATTTGGCTGAATGTCTGCATCTTAAACTGTAGAAATGGACCAAGACAGTGTACAATGTGCAATAATTCATTTTTCTGCTGGCCCCAGCGCCCCTGGTCAAAGGCATCATTCCACGATGCTGAGTGCCACATTCAGAACAGCACATCCTTGTTCTTATGAGAACTGGATCTTGAATGGCAGCGAGTGTGTCGGCCTTGCACGAGGCAGAGAACGGACTGCTTGTCAGCCGCCTCTCGCAGGCCGCGTCTGTCAGGGATGGAATGAACCAGAGCCACAGCCAGCCTGACATGGACAGCCCAGAGAGACACCCCATGGTGCTGTGAGCAGGAGCAGCCACCAAGGGAATGGGTGGGCAGCAGTGCAGCTGGGGGCCCTGTGGAACGTCCCGGTCTCTCCTCTTTGCTTTTGGATTTTTATGTACGTCTCTGACACGAACTAAAGGCTTTCCTGCTTGTGCTGGAAGGTGGCCTTTACAAGGTCATTCTGCTGTTGAGAGTGGCACAAAAGATGTTTCACACTGTTAATTGCAGCAGTGGTCCTTGCCCTGTTGCAGCTCTGATGCAAATGACTAAAAGCACTCCTGCTCCAGTTGCATGGGAGGAATGATGGCTTTCACTGGCTCTGAAATCACGTTTCTTGTGAGATTTGAAACAATATGGAAAGAATCAAGTATAGATGCATGTACAGTTTGCATTACAATGCATGTAGTGGTTCACAGAATACCAATAGGAAAGAGGTGAGAAGTCTGACTGTTCTGTGATATTGTGTAAATACTTTGAAAATATGGTAGCCAATCTTAATACAACAGGCTCTAGCTCAAACCATATTGTCTGAAAAGCTTTACCTGGAACATCTATTTAATTTATAGAAACAGTAAAAAATAATGAAAAAAAATCAGTATTAAAACCAGAAATGTGGACTTCTGGTTACTTTTGTACCCTCTGGTCCCCTTGAACAGTGAACACCAGCAGTACAAACCCAGTTCCAGCCTCCTTTCACATTCCCCTGCAAGGTATCTTCCAAAAACTTTTAACAGCTCCTTAGCAAGCCCACCTGAGGCTTCTTTCTGTATGCAGAGCAGTTGATATTTCATCTCTGCTGTCACTATTTGGACACTTCTTCATATAATGATGCTCTGTACCACTGTTGAGAAGTCAACATTCCCAGTCCTGTGATGTCTAGATGTTTTTCACAAGTCTGTGCTCCCTGGGAAAATGAACCACTTCCTCTCAATTTCTCCTGGTCCAGCCTCAGTTTAGTGGTTTGTAATGCTTAGGAGACACTGTCTTCTTCATATTACGAATTATTATTAATGATCCATGCTACTGGTGCATTGTCCACTGAGGTTGGACCTGGTTTCCATGGCTTGGATCACAGTGCACAGGAGAGTGTAAAGCTGTGCTGGCCACTTCACATGCTGGGGTAGGTCCAGTTCTTTCAGTGTCCCTTAGGCAGTGACACATTCATGGCCTTTTGCCGTGGACCAGGGTCTGGGTCCATAAGTTCTGGATCATAAAAATTGCTCTCCATGGCTCTGAATGGTCCAGCAGTGCTGGGAATGTACTGAAACTACAGAAGTTTGAGCTGACTTAAGGGGTTAATTAAAACAAACACCCAGATTGCTTCTTTCTGGCTGTGTATTAATCAAATTATAGGGCACAGCTTTCCTGCCCTAGTCCTGTTTTGGAAAGTGTAGATTCAGTACACTGGCTGTTATGTTCAAGTTGCATCAAAAGCAGCCAAATAGGATAAAAATTTCTTCCTGTGGATATTTATGTTTTGCTTCTTTTTTCCTGTAAGTAGTTTGAATACAATTTCTTAGTAGAATATTTGTCCTTTTTCTGAGCAAAATTATATTTTCTCTCAGTCCATTGCCATGTGCCTCCTATTTCTGCTGCTAGCTGTGATGAAGCACCACTTGGGTATATTCTCAATGCTGATTCCACTGGGAGCAGACCAGAAATCTCATTAGAGAATTGCAAAGACTTAGTGAGGCTGAAATCTCTCCTGTAAAACCATTAGTGTCCCTATATAACTTACTTTCTCTGTTCCTTTTTTGGAGCTGTCAAATGTCTTCGTTGGTGTCCTCCTTTCTTTAAAAACTTAAACACAACACTATATAACTACTTACTCTTAGAACAGTGGAACCGTTTGCTCATTCATGAATTTATAAAATGTTTTTAATTATAAATCAAACAATGAGCAATTTCTTTTCCTTGGCAATCCACAAGAACAGTCAGTCAATTGACCTCATGTGTTTGGTGCAGCAGCATCCAAAGAGAAGCAGTACCCTTGGTTTAGACAAGCACCACTGAGCATACTTGAGCAAGTATCTACTGATCCACCAGCCCTTCAGTTGAGGTATGAAGTAACTGAAGTCATGGTGTCACAAAGATATTGATCTCCATACTTGGCTTTTTTACCTAAAACTTTCCTCACAGCAAGTGTTTTGTGTGTTAACAGCAGTGATAATTTTGGTAGTGAATAGTTACAGGTCTTGAATGGTGTGTGTACCAACCTGTCAAACTGAGGTCTCAACAACTCTGGCTTCCTCTCTGCCCTTCTTGAGTGGGCAGCTTCTCTTCCTCAGCAGCACACTAAAGATGGAACAGACCCACAAAGGCAGATACAAATAAGCAACCAGTCTGATGCCAACAATGCAAGGGGTTAACCAGACCCCAGGGGAAAGGGGCTCTACAGATCTTTGTAAACTTTAGGGCAAGGAACAACAGGTTGGTTGCATAAGACAATGTCTGATTAAAATGAGAGACCATGGTTCCCTCTGGAGGACAGCCTGTCAGCTCTGACTTCTTCCTGTGATTTGTATGAAAGGAGTCTGTGACATCCTTCTGGTTGTCAGTGAGATGCAAATCTAGATAACAATAAGAAAAAGAAAGTTCTAGCAGACACAACACAAGGCAAAGTGTAAATGCCTTGTGACACAGAAAAATTCCTCCTGGCCAAACTGGAGATGCATTATTGCAGGAGTGCAAGCATGATTGATGAGCCAGGGAAATTAATCAGTTGGGGACTTTGCCTTTTTTACTCCCCTCTTTTCTCATTGTCCAGTTTTAATTCATTTCATGATGTCTGCATGCATATCATAATCTCATCCCAAAAACTTGCTGTCCAGCTGTAGGGAGCCTCTAATATTGTCTTTCTTTATGAGGAGATGGTAGAATTTTGTGTATGCTCAAATGAGTGCGGCCACATGCCTGTTCCTGCTGAGGCATCTTACAATGAGGTAGAATTTTCTCATCCATCTGTCTTTCATCAAGGACCTTGCATATCTATTCTTCTCTTTTCCAAAAGGAACTGCAGGCAATTAAAATCATCCCAAGGTCTCCTTGGCTTCCTGCTTCTAATCTATATTCTCAAGAATGAAATAAAGCCATGAGAGGCAATTGTCTTTGGTCCTATAGTTTTTAGAGGCCTGGAATGGAAGAGCAGGGAAGAAAAGAAATGAGATACTTTTATAAAGACATTCATCAGACAATTCAAGGTCTTACATGAACACACACACTGATGTAAAGAGTAAGTATGTGTGCAGTGTGTCACTTATTCTTCTTTCCTTAATAAGAGGCTACCATGCTGTAACTGCTACTCCAAGTGACTTTAATATGTTTTTCCTCTTTTGTCTTATTCTTTTGCTGCAGTGTTTTGTATGAAGGGGATTTTTTGGTTTTGTTTTGTTTTTTGTTGAAGCCAATAGTTTTGTAATTTCTGTCTGAATTAAAATAGGGAAAATGCAATTAAAGAAGTTGTTAGTTTAGGCTAATGCAGGTGTGTTTGGTAGGCACTCACCACCTCTGCTGCTTTTGCTGTGCAGGCCCTTACCTCTGAATGTTAACAAAACCCGGTTTAGATCAGTCTACCACTTGAGGTTTTCCTTCTAAATGAAAAGTGGCTCTGGAGGTCAGGTTGCCTATGATCATTTGCACTGCTCAATAGCCAGCAACAACAGAAAAAGCTAAGGAGGGTTGTTCAGGACTGGGCCTTTGGACACTGAGTCCCATCTCCAGACCCTAGTTACCAATTGCAGTCTGTTTTAGCTGTGGAGGCTGAAATGCTACTGCCTTAGCACTTCTCCTGCCAAAGCTTCATGCTCTAAAACAACTGCTAAATGGAGTACATTTTTAGTCCACAGCCCTTTGTTTCAACACAGATAGAAAGGAAACTGCACAAACCAAAAATAAGCTGCAGCAGCCAAGGAGCATACATCCCTCTCAGCCATCCCTGCTCCACTGGCATCAGAGTGAGATACGGACAGCTGAAATTAGAAATTTTATCCCAAGGCAACTCTGCCTTTGTCTACAGATGCTGTGAAATGGAAGTGGCCCTTTTGTTTATTGCCCTTTCAGGCTGCTTCTCTGGGCTGTTTGCTGTGAGTCAAGTGTCTGAGTGAGGGACTGGTGTGTATGATGCTTAATACAGCAGGACCCTGATGTGGACGCATAAGGGCCCTTCAGCTCAACTGTTGAACAAGTTATCCTATTTAAAAATACTTGCAGCTGGCTCCTGGGTGAAAAAATAGCATTTCTGTACTTTTATGTAAAGGTATAATTTATTTCCAGGGAGCATGCTCATGTGTGCATTATATGTATTTACACAACGGTGTGTGAGTGATGCATGAAACCAAGATTGTATTTTACCTACAGAATGGGAAGAAACATAGCTATTTGTGTGTTTTGGTTTGCTTTTTTTTCCCCTGAAATTGGTTGGACACTAAAATAAGGAGGAATTCAGAGGAAATTCAGCTGACTTCCTTGGTAAATCATGCCTGACACTGTGATCAGGAAAAATGACAGAATCTGAATTTTCCCAAGCAGGTGTGAAACCTCTGGCAAATGAGAAGGCAGATAATAGCAATGATTCAGGAGGCAATAAAGAGTGATTTCATTATTGGCTTGTCCTTGAAGATGCCTCTCCCAGCAGCAACCCAACAAGTAGCACACGTGTTACCATTCCAGCCGTTTTGCCATTTGCGTGCAAGGTGCAGGACAGCTTTGAGAGCTCCTCGAAGTGTGAATGCACCTACTTGAACCACTCCTCATCTGCTTTCAGACATCTGTGTTTTTGCTGCTTCCAACAGGGTCACACTGAAAATGTCAGATTATTAATAGAAACAGGATATTACTGAACCTCAGATTTCTCTCTTTTCTACAGGGCCATCAGTACTGTTTTGCTTGTCTGAAAGATAAACAATATAATCTATTTTCCCTTTGAATATTTCACCTCTTCTTTTTGCTGCTTTTTGTTGGTTTGGTTTTGTTTTGTTTTGGGTTGGATTTGGTTTTTTTTTATCTGTAGTCATGCTGAACCAAAAATCATGCTGTTTGAACAAAGCCAAAGCTCAAAAATCAAGTGTGTTCAGCACTGCTACGTAAGTATATAACTGAACCAGTGAGAAAGGTCAGCTTGTCTGACAGAAGTTATTAGTCCTGGATGAGATTTGGCATGAAGCAGTTGGGTAGATTAATTAGGCATAGTCTCCAATGTGAAACAGTCTTATGAGCTTTGGAAGTGTGTGGCTGGCATGGGAGATTTTGTTTCTGTTTTGGGGTTGCCTGTCAATTGAGACTTCACACAAGCTGATGGAAATAAGGCCTGCCACTAAACAAATGGGGGCGTTTTCACTCCAGCTGCCTTGGAGGTGATGGCCTGAGATGCTCTTCCCGAGCTCGTAAAGACAAAGGCTTCATTCACAAATGACCAAGCTGCCCTTCAGTCTCCCCAGTTGCATTCCCTCCCTCAGCACCGCCCTATTCTCTTTCTCCATTTCCTTTCTGCCTCTCTCCACTGAGGAAGTGTCCACAGCACTCTCACTGTACCCTCTGCTGTTACCCCCTTGTACAACTCATGAAAGTTGGGTTGAGTGTTTGTTTTTGTTTTCCGGCTCCCCACTTCCCCTCACCTCTCAGATGATGGGTGGGCTGCAAAACAGACACAGAGGAAGACAAATTTGCCAGGGAAATTTCATCATATGCTGGATAGTGGAAAGGCTTCCTGAGATTCCCTGGTGGAGCAATGAGTTGCTCTGCTGCCATTTACCACAACTGCTCACAACAGGCCTGAAGTTTTCCCTCGTAACTGCCCTTAACCCACCTTTAGCCTCACATGCTGCCTCAGCACTTGTTATTGCTGCAGTCATGCCAGCAGCAATTGTGTGTGCAAAGCAGCTGGGCAGCACTGCTGCCACCTCTAAAAGATATGGCTGGCAATAAAAATCTCCATATTAAAGCAGAGGGAAAGGCAACTGAAACAGTAGCATTGTTATAGAACATGTATCCAGATAGTAAATAAAATGCAGTTTTCTGGAAGAAACTCTCTATTCTAAACATTAATTCACTTCATATTGAATCTAATTTCTACAACAGTAGTGACTATAACATAACACAAGTGGAAAAGCAATAAAACCCTTTCTGTGCACAGAGTTAATAGATATGACTAGTTTTAAATAGGGTGGGGAGAATGTACCCACAGGTGGGTAATCAATATTTTCTGTGCACTCTATGACTGCCCCTTACCCAGAATGTAGGATGGTGTAGCCCCACATGATCACCCACAGTGGATTAACACTGGGGTCTTGATCTTTCCTGAGCTCTGAAGCTTGCTGGAAAGGAGTGAACTGCTTGCTGGAACAGCAGAGCCTGAGCTGTGCCACTGATACAGTTCTTGGCCTTAGGAGGTCAATGGATCTCCTGCCACTTTGGTCCCTTTTGCTGCAAAGTGGAAATGAGGGTGCTTGCCCTCTGTCTAGTGCTGCGGTGGGACTTTGCTAACATGCTCATGAATCTGCCAAAAAGCCCAGCTAGACTGTAAAGACAGAGCTGTCTGTCTTCCATGCCTTGTGTCCCCAGACATCTTGGGGGCAGAGTGGATAGGACAGGTTTGGAAACTTGAAGGGCAGGATAGCTGGATGCCTCAGCATCTCACCTTATGTTTTTAGGTACAGGTTTGAAAATACATTCTTGACAAGACCAGCATGCTAAGGGAAATTGCTTTGAAGGATTTCATCATCACACAGAAACCTGGCTTGTTTCACCCACAGCTTGCATGACTGGAAGGGACTAAAGAATGGACAACTTTTGATTTTTACCATCAAAGTCCCTGGTGGATTATTAGGCACAAAACCATCGTACCAGCACTCTGAGTGATGTTCACCAGCTCTTGGTAGCTGCTCCAGGAAAGAGGAAGAACTGAAAGGTGCTGGACCTAACTCACACCAGTAGGATTTTCTTGCAGGATGGGAGATGGTGCCTGTTTTAAGGCTTTATGAGGCATCACCTTCCAGGGCTGCGACAGCAGTGTGTTTCAATGACTCCAAAACCAGGCATCTAAAAAAGCAAATAAATTTGTCATTACAAATTAGAAATTGATTTCAAGGGTACAAATGGGAACTAGTCTTGTAGCACAAGCCCACTCCTTAGCTGTTCAGGGGGACTCTGTCCACACAGGCACCTTTCTTGCTTCTGTTAGTTTCCATTTCCTTTCCTCTGCATGTCTTAGTCAGGCATTAGATGCATGTAGTTGTGCATGTGTGCTTGCAGCCAAACAGGAGCCAGGTTGGTCTGTGGTTCACACAGCCTGCTGAAGCCAGGATGTGCACTCTGGGAGATTTCTATTGATGCACAGTGTCTATGTGTGCCTACTTTTCTCCTTTTTTTTTTTTTGCTGCTGAATTCTTCCTAGCAGTAATGCAGTATTCTTCATTATTAGCCCACCTTGTGTTGCTAGTCCTGCTTGTTTATGGTAACACATTTCTCTGTCTGATCTCCTCCTTAGTGTGAAGTTGTTCTTTATTTCAGTGTACAATGTGTTACTATATACAGCAGTTTGGTAGTCCCCATGCAATGCCCCAGCTTTATGGATGTTTTCAAGAAAGAGGGGAGTGAAAGAGAAAACCAAACTCATTTTAACTGTCTCTTGGAGAAATCACTGGACAGCCAGGCTATGTCTTTGAAAGCTAAGGGGCTGCTGAGATTATGAAATTCCTGAACATTTGCTCAGCATGGCTGAGCCAGGGCATAAGGAGATGTGTGAGTCCATTAATCATTCCAGGGCACCTGCCAGCTCCCTGACTTTAATTGTGGCTTTCTAATATTTACCCTCTTTGGAGTTTTTTTTTTTGGTCCTGCTGATAAAGGATTTCATTTCTCTCCTGTGAAACTGTGCAGAGACAGCAGAGGTGTGAGCTTAATTCAAGGTTGCTGAATGACTTGCAGCTACTGGGGAAAATTACGTTACTCAGCATTGTTTTCCTCCTGAAATTGTTGCCTTGGCAGCATCTCGAGGAGTTTTGCATATTTGTCTCTTTAAATTTCCTGTTCCTCAGACTGCTCTATCTCCACAGTTTCCAGTCAGTGCATTTTTATTAAAGATCACCATGGAAGTAAACAGTCTCAGAGGGTGCATCCTTCCAATATCCCTGGCTTGAGAGGAGGAAGCAGGAGTGGAAGTGTTTCTTAATAAGGGGAAGATGGGAAAGTATGCTTTTGACAGTGTAATAGGTTGAAAAATCATTCATGTGAACTCAGACTACATCTCAAATTATAGACTATAAAAGATTATTATGCTTAAAAGAGGTCCTTTCACTCACCATGATGTGTCTGTCTAGGGACATGCTTCGGTGCTCACTTGCAAACAAGCCAAACACAGAATTGTGAGTTTTCAAGCCTGCATGTGCCTCTTTTACCCCCTCCTAGCTGTCATTCACTGCCTTCTTTACAGCAGGAAAAGTCAGGAATGTTTGTGGGAGAAGGAGCAAAACAGACTCATTCCCCAGGACTTGGAAGGTGGCAATGGCCCACATAAATTCTGCCTTCCATGGGGAGGTGGATGAACTGGGTTTTTCAGGGGAAGTTTTCTTCCAGCTTCACCCGGCTGCATAATTGTAAATACAATAAAAGAAATTTTCTGGAAACTGCCTTCTCATTTTGCATTTAAAATGTTGCAAACTTTATTACCAAACACATACAATGTGTTGAGTGTTGAATGTGAGTGTTTATGCCAATATATCTGCTTTGATTTATGTGGCATTGATCATCTCTTCATAACAGAGTTAATGTGAGGTTGATCTACCCACCCCCCAACACAGCTTGATGCTGCATTGCTTTTGCATCCTGTTACTCTATCAGTTCAATGTGCAGCCCTTTGTGGACTCTGAAAATCCTTTGTAGGTCAGCTGCCATGCAGGGAGCCCACATGCGTGCAGGGCTTAATTGGTCTCTCAGCTCTTTCCCATTCTCTACTCTGTTTTGCTTACAGAGCTCATCCTTTCCCTTCCATTTCTCTTTCCCAGGAGGAAGGCAAGACAATGATGATGATGCATCCTCCACTAATGGACCCTGCTGAGACAGTGATTTTGGCTGCAAGGGAGACTTTATGGGCATCTCGCACTTCACATACCAACCTTCCTGAGAGAAAAAAGGAAAAGGATCACACATTTCCACTGATCTGCCTTTTTTCCAGGGACCATTGCTGAAACTCTTCCTGCCCTGCAATATCTGCAAATCAGCCTGGACTTGGCTTTTACCCTCCAATCCCACAGCATCTCCCACAAAGCATAAGGCAATATGATCGGCCTTTATTGACTTCTGAGAGTTTCATAACAAAGAAAATAAACATGAAGGTTATTAGCTGTGAGTTATGAAAGATGTTACATTAGCTAGGTTTCTGAACCATTCAGAGCTGAAAGGGATTTTTGGAAGGCACTTATTTCCTCCTGGAAATCTCCTCCTTACTTAATACATTCTAGGTAGCAGACAATGCTACAGACTTGATATAACTTCATATGATGAACGAGCAGGGGCCCATTGTTAGAGTCTAGGGATAATCTCCTCACTGTGTTTAAGCACTTTAAACTTTCTGTCATACTCTTTTTGCCATAATAATGGTAATAGATCTTCTCAAATTATAATTATATTGATTCATATCCTGGAAAAAATGCAGCTCAGTCCTAGTTAATTAGTCAGATATTTTAAAATCTGATTGGATCTTCAATAGTAAAAGGAAAGACAAACAATAAGATCTTACTTTATGTCTAATACCAGTGTAGGCTGTGGATGCAGTTCAAACTCTGCAAGGCTTCTGGTGGGAATGTTTCACAAAAGACACTTTGTCTCCTTTGGAACAAATGCCACCAAATAGTGGAATTTATTTCTTAACTATTTTTCCAGGGCCCCTCTATTTCCAGCATGCTCTCAAACACTTCACATAGAGATTGCTTCTTTGGAATGGCATGAGGGAGGACCAGCAGCGGGGATTTGCTTTCTATGCATGGCATGGTTTGCCTCATCTGCATGAGCTCTTTCTTGTTCCTAGGATACACTAGCTTGACTTAATTTATGGGCTTGCTTTATTATTTTTTCCTTTTGGCTGAGATCTGTTTTGACTTTCCCACTAAGCTCCTTTTGAGCAGGGGCAAAACCAACAACACTGAATTTATTTAAGTGGAATTAAAGGGCAGTCCTTGTGTGTGAGGCTGGGGCTGGGCTGCTAAAGCATGCTCAGCCTCCTGAGGTGCTAAAAAACCTCATGTTTCATTCAAAAGCCAACTGTACTGAATAGCAGAGGACCACTTCTGAGAACTGCAGTGGGGCTCTAACACCAGCAGCACAGAATGAAAGATAGGGCTTTAGGAGATGATGGGATATAAATTGAAAAGGGAAAAGAGTTGACCAACCACATTATTTAAGGTCCCTAGTTTTGTTGCCCCAGAAGCAATTTCTGGAAGATTAAGTACTCCTTCTGCCCCCATGGTGCAATGGTGACTTTTGAAAATGGGTGAGGAAGTTAATGCACATATAAATACTGAGCCACTTTCATTAACAAAAATGAAATTCACCTCCTTCAATAGCATTATGAATTGCAAAGATGGACCTTTCTGTATTGAATCATCAACTGACTGTCCTTGAAAATTCACCCCTACTTTGCATCTGTGGATATTTTTCTTCATATGTGTGCTGTGTTTTGATTTTCCTTACCTCTCTTAAAATGAGAAGCAAACTGAAGCTTTCATCAGAACTGTGTAGAAATGCAGTGACTGGACACGAGAGCAGAGTACAAAAACACAGGGCTTTTGTGAGCATACCAAGGGTACTAGGCATGTAAGAAGTACATGTGCCCAGCAAAAGAAGGGGTTTCTGATAGAGTTCAGAGCAGCTCTGGTAGCTGGTTCCTCAGCCTGACCCTGATGAAGTAAATGGAAAGCAGTTTTCTGGAGGACTTTTTGTGTAGTGCCCTTTGTATTGGTGGGTGGAGAGAACTGTCCATGTATGTGGGACAAGGTTTATTTCTTCTCTCCTTGTTTTTTCTGATAGAAGAGAAGAGAAGAGACAAAGATAGGGTTCAAGAATTCAAGGAAACATGTTTGTGTTTGTTTATCAAAATTCAGTCTCTCCGCCTGATGCTAAATGAAAAAGGCAACAGGTAAGGTGAATTACTGTATCTTTCAGCCCTACCCTTGAAGGGCACAGATGATGGAGAAAATCCAGTAACTCCAGAGAGGCAAAAGATTAAGGTTCCTTCCCATACCTACAGGACGTAGCTGCTAGAACAAAACTGAAGCTGTTGGGAGTGGCAAAAGAGAAAGTTGTTTTTCTCATCCTGTACTTCTCCTGCTCTGCAGATTGAAATAGTGGTTCAGCCTCAGGGGTGATTACTCCTACATTTCCAGCTGGCACTAGATTAGTTTGGAAAACAGGACCTTTATATAAATCACTTCCAGAGTATGGTTCTGGTGATAGAGGTCCCAGAAAACTACTTTTCATTGCATCTTTAGTACAACCACATATTCTGTGGGTTAAAAGTTTTTGACCCAATCAGATGTTGTCTGTGTGCAGCTGGGCTTGTGTTTGTCTTTTCTTATTAAAAAGGTTAGAAGAGGAATGAGAGACATCATGTAATACATTATTTGTCTTGAAAAGAAAAAGTCCACCACGGTCTCCAAAGATTTCCCTGCATTTTCTACTTTATCTCTATTTTCTCAAGTTATTGTTGGTCTTGGGATTTTTACAAGTAATGAAATTGGAAGCCCACATATAAGAAAGAAACTAGACAGAAAAAGAATTACTCTTGTTGTCCGAGGTGGAGGTGAATTTAAGAAGATGATGACTGGATGCACTGCTGTTCCCTGAGGAAGAAAGCCCATTACTGTGTTTGACTTTTGAATACCGAGGATGTAGTGCTGGGCATTTCACTGTCTCCTCACATGTGCTCCAACCTGAATGCTGAGGACAATTATTCTTGATCATCAGCTGACAGGAATTGCATTAGAAAACCTGAGACCAGTTTCCTGCAAGGCAGTGGCCATATCATATCTGAAAGGTGTCACAGCTGGTGTGCAGGTGTGGCCACACATCATGGCCGAGGAATGATTCTGGAACAGGCAGCTGATCTGGGGAGCAAAAATGAAAATGTAGCATGAGAGGCTTCAGCACGGGCTAAAAACCAAGATAAGGACATTGTCTGCTACACACCACAGTTTCACTGGACAGTGTGTGCAGTCTTTCTTTAAAATGTCTCTTCTGCTTAGGGAAAAGCAAGCACAGCTGGCAGCCCCTTGTCACAGCCACCCCTTTGCATTCCTAAGGAGACCCTTCTAGTTGCCCTGACCAACTGGCAGGTCGGTAGAGGGCTCTGAAGTGGATTGGGCCACACAGATGACACTCTTTTAACATTCCTGAGTTTAGTTATTGCCCCTGTGTACTGGTGCAAAGGAGTTTATATGGTGGGTACCCACCATCTAGGCCACTGACAGACCTGGGAAATGGGATTTTCATGACAAAACATCTGTTCTTTGAATCAGAAAGGGTAATGGCAAGAGGAGGACTGCAGTACTTAATTTTTAGGAGTCACTGGACAAATGAGGGTTATTTTGGGCTGGGTTATTACTTGGGTGTGTTCTGTGGCTTTGATTAGAATGTGATCTTGATTTCTTTATTTAGGCATTTTAGCTGGGAATTCTTGTTATCATTTTAGTCCATAAACCCTTTGTCACAGAAGATCTCTTCACAGAAAAAAATCTACTTAGCCTCCTTCTGGTAATGAACACCAGAATAATGTCTTGCACAATACACATGCTGGCATGAGAATTAGATGATATTTCCTCCTGTTGTTTCACTTTGACATGTCTTTGGTTCACCTAGATAATATGATCTTTTTTCCACATATTTCTCCTTCAAGAATTCACTGCTTGTCACATCTAATGATTTATGCACTTGTCAAACTTTTTTTTCGGTTGATAAATACCCTGCAAAGATAAGGCAATGGCCTTTGAAAATATGGTGCCAGTAATTAAAATGAAGAATGCATTACAGTAAAGGGTAGAAATATGGATCTAAAAGCCACACTGGTATTTTTAGTGATGGGAGTAATTGAGAGTTTCATTTTAATAATTCAGTGCAGCTGAGATTAATAAATTGTATGAGGTATAACTGGTCTTTGAAGACCAGGGGTATAGTTAACAATTTATTTTAGTATATCCTGAAAGATGCTGTTGGAATTAGTGTATAATAACTCAGCACAGTCCTAAAATTTCCAAGTCAGTTTTGTAAAAGGAGGAACACTTACTGAGTGAGGATTATGTGAAGTGATATATCTGAGAAGAAGCACAACAGGCCCAGTCCCTCAGCCACACCCTCAGTGGGTCATTTTGCATCACTGTTGGTTTCTGCACAGGGGCAGCACAGGGGGGCTGTGGGGAGGACCAAACACCTGCCCAGCCACATGTGATGAAGTGCCTGTTAGTGACACAAGGCCTCCAGGGCAGGCCAGAAGGAAATCCTCTCCTGTTTCAGGGGTAGGCTGGGGCAGAGTGGGAGAGGAAATCATCGATGTATAGGTGAAATGTGACCGCCCCACCTACAATCTCCCACAGCAGGAGTTGCTAGAGGAAACACTCCACATATGCAAAGTTCTGGGTAGGTCCAGTGGTCATGATCACTTTTATCTTCCTTTCTCCCATCCCAGGAGTCTCAGGAGGTTCCAGGTTGGCTTCCCCCCTTACTAAATAGTTTTAGGGTATCAGATCAGCTTTCAAATTGAAGGGATGCTTGTATCACTGGAGTCCAGCCAAGCAACTCTTACTTGCAAACACTGTAAACTGTCTTTCGGCATGTGGCCCCATGGGGTTCATTATCTTGTTGTCTTTTCAAGAGCTGTGCCAAAGAGCATTTTCCAGTTGGACCCCTTAGTTCTTACCATGTCCCATTTGCACAGGAACTCTGCCAGTGTAGAAGCTGTGAGCTTCATCTGCTTATGTTCCTTGGCTCAGCAAACCTATTTGAAAGGATTAGCTCTGTGTAGCCAGCAGAACCACTTGTCAGGATAAGTTGTTGGATGTTTCTTTAAGGATCATTTAAGCATCATGGTTGTGTTTGATGAGAATTTTTCTCTAGTTTATGAAAATATTAAACAAAATAAAGGGTCGTGCTCTCTCCTCAAGGTGTGAGGCCAAGCAATACTGAGCTGTGGCTGGTAGGCAGGCTTATAATCTTCTTTTTGACTACAGAATATCTCATGATCAGAAGCTGGCCCTGGCCCTGCCAAAAGGTAGAAACCTTCCACAGCTAAGTCCAGTTTAGATCCTGACGGAGCAAGATGCCATAAGCATGTGAACAGTTCTCTGGGCTTCTTTTTGCTCTGATGTTGATAGGGTTAAACTCAACAGCTTTATCTTGTTACACTCAGACACTGGAAAAACCTTATTTCCTGTCTGTATGTTAGGTGGGTGAGTTACACTGCAGATGTATGTTACAGCTGGGATGCATATGTTGCATTCTGCCCCGACTTTGCAGTGATTATTATACACATGGAAATTATTCAGGCTTTCTCCCATTTGCTTTGCAAGGTATATTTTATATACCTTGTGTATACCCTTAACTTTATGTTTACAGCAGTTGATGGACAGAGCCAAGCACTCTGTCCCCCTTTTGAAGTCATGGAGTGATCCTCCATGCACATAATGGAGAGCTTAACAATATACTTCTGTTCCTCATTTCAGTTTCTAGGATAACCTGAAATTATATGGGAATCTTTTAAGGGAGACTATTCCTGTCTCTCCTTGAAATGCCAGTTTGTATCACAGGCTGTTGGATTTGGTGGGTTTGGTTGTTTTTCTCCTCAACTGCTGGAATGTGATTTTTTTCCCTCATTAAGCTTTCTGATATCACAATAAATTTCAAAGCAAATAAAGTTTTTCAATCCACATTCAAACATTTCAGCTTCCTCTAAATCAAAATTTGTGGAACACTGAAGGCTATGATCTGAAAACTCTGTAAAACTCAGCTATCAGTTAAGAGGCATGGCAGTATTCTTAAGAGAGTTTCTAATATTTTTTACAGTTTAATACTGTCTAGGTCACCTGATAAACTGAAAGCAGCAAGTGCATTAAATACAGTGCGATGACTTACACAGACCAAGGCCAGGGTTTCTGGTTTACTCATTTTGTTGGCTTAAGCCCCATGGTAGTTCCCCTGATTGCCAGAGCAGGTGCCCATAGGTTACACAATGCAGTCTTAGCTCTTGAGCATGAAAATCACACTGTTTCCATTTTGTTCCTGGACTGTGCTGCTGGTGCATTACCCAGATTTGGACTGAATTATGATTTGATTTGGCCTGACCTACATTGCACCACTTGCCAAATCACTGAGTGAGCCGAGGAGACAGGTAACAGCCTCAAGTGGCCCACTCTCCTGGTCTCAGGATCAATGATCAGCTCTTACTGTTCAGGTTATTGTTGTTATTGGGGCTCATTAACCCCAGCTGCAGTGTGCTGGAGCTGTGCAAGCACGGGACAGAGCTGTCTGCTGCCCCCAGGAGTCCTCACCTTGGGCTGGGTGCAAGGGTGCTCTCCCAGCAGAACACACACCGAGCTCCTCTCCAGGTTTCTTTGCTTCTCTGTTAGACTCACACCATAGACAACAACAAGGAGGAGAATCTGAAAGAGAGACAGTGATGCCCCTTTTCAAATGAAACTATCTATCCCCTCAGTTTGGCACTTGGCAAATAGTGATTCAGCCACTGTTTGTGCGCAGTGCTTCTGGCCCACAGATGGTACCATACACTTTGTTTAGGCATACAGATCTTAGCCATTCCATTAGACCACTGCAGTCTCTCGTGTAGGTACATGTATTTTTGTCTCTCTGCCAAAAAGAGCTTTTCTTCTAAATATTGACACTAAAAAACCCACAACACCTTAAACTTGCAAGCATGCTAGGCTGGGTTTGGCTGGGATAGAGTTAATTTTCTTCAGAGTAGCTGGCATGGGGCTGTTTGGATTTGTGCTGGAAACATTGTTGATAACACAGGGATGTTTTCTTTATTGCTGAGCAGCGCTTACACAGGGCCAAGGGCTTTCCAGTTTCCCCCAGTCTGCCAGTGGGTAGATACACAAGAACTTTGAGGGAGCACAGCAAGGACAGTGAATATCTGTAGGATATTCCATACCACACAAGGCCATGCTCAGTGTATAAAGCTGGGGGAAGAAGAAGGAAGGAGGTGATGTTTGGGGTGCCTGTGTTTGTCTTCCCACGTAATCACTACACACGACAGAGCCCTGCTTTCCTGGAGATGGCTGAACACTTGCCCATGGGAACCAGTGAAGCAATTCCTGGTTTTGCTTTGCTTGTAAGCTTGGCTTTTGCTTTGCCTATTGAACTGTCTTTACCTCAACCCACAAGTTTTCTGATTTTACCCTTCTGATTCTCTCCCCCATCCCACCAGGGGAGTGAGCAAGCAGCTGTGTGGGGCTGAGTTGCCATTTGGGATTAAACCACAACACATACATGGAATGGGAAAAATACAGTGGAGATTTTTCACCACCTCTCTGTGCATCTTATGAGCCTCTTTGCTCATTTAGCTTCTCAGATTGTTGATTTAAACTCAAATTAATTTCTGTAAAGACCACAAATCAAGTCCTGTCATAACTAGAGAGCACGGTGTGTTATCATTATTGCTTACCTCTGAATGAACCTGAAGAGCAATGTGATCAATACAGACATAATTGCCAGTGTCACCAATTTATTGTTCCTGAGTCACTGAGGGCCTCTTCAACTGGCAGCCTGTCAGTCTCAGAAATAGCAAAAGTCTCAGGAACAGCAATGCAATGTGGCAGACTTCATGTGGGATGAAAACACCCTTTACAGCAAATGTCAATTATTAGCAGTAGGCTCTTCTTCCACTGCTTTGCTGCACATTTCTAATTTCACCACCACCAGATGGGTGTGCCCTGTGCAGTCTGTACCTTTCTGCCTATGGCAAGGATGCACCAATCTTGGCTAAGCCCTGCTTCAGCCATATGCTTAAGCAGGTACTTAGAATAAAGCATGAGATTAAGTCACACTGAATTCAAAATTAGTCAGATACTTAAAGGCTTAATTCAAAAATTACCCAAATAAAACTCATCCTTGTTCAGTTCTTAATCACACAAGTTTTATGGAAATCTCATCCAAGCAGCATCTGGTCTGCTAAAAAATTAACACATGAAGAACACAGTATATTATTTGTAGAAGGTTTTAATATATTTTGACACTTTTTAGAATAAGGGCTGGCCTTAGTAACTATGAAGGTCATTCCAGCTAACTGGAGTTAATTCCAGCACTGATCTCTGTCTCTCTGTCAGTGGAACAATGAAACCAAGAACATAAGGGGCTTTTCAGGAAAGCAGTTTCACAGTAAGCCACGTTACCCTCTGTAAGTTTTTGAGTTGATTTTGCATTTAGCCTTTATCCCTCAATCCATCTGTTGGACACAAATCATTTGTGGCCAAGGCTTACAGAAAGAAGGTCACTTTTTCATAACATGAGTGTTTAAGAAAACCCTCAAGATTTTGTCATGTGGCTTCAGTTTAAATGCAGTTTCCAGCTAATTAGTCTGGTAAAGTATGTATATTAGCAAACAAAGAATAACTATAATACTATCCCAGTGGAGATCAGCAGAGGAATTTGGGGAATGGAAATGTTGATAATTGCAGTTCCTGTGCTATAGTTAGCTGGAGCAGACAGACGGCTGCCCTTAAGGAGACCTCTCTTGGTGCCAAGAGTGTTACACACAGGACAAAAGGCAGTAGATCCAATTGCAGGATGAAAGGTCAGATTCTGATGTCCTACCTCATTTTATTCAGTTTCTCAGATAAAGTTATAATGGGACATTTCCTAAAGAATAACTAGAAAGATTCCCAGGAATCTTAAGCAGATGGAGACCTGGATATTTAATTTCTTTTCTGAGAGGGCTGTAATTCTTCTTTCCTAATTTTTTTTTAATCTGTGTCTGATTTACTAACTACCAGTATCAGTTAGGTAATTCTGCTTGACTGCACAAGTATTCCTGTGTGTACATGTAGACGCTTTTAGCAGCCTGAAGATGCTTTTTAACACTTGCCAATCCTCTGGCTTGGAAAGTAAAGATAACCTTGTTTCTTTTTAAAAACAAATAAACATCACTACCACCATCAGCCCAACCCCACTGATAGCTACCATTTTGGCTTAGTTTGCATTGGGCTTTTACTCTGTAACAGAGATTTTACCAAGCATAGGATGGTTTGCATGTCTCAGATAATGAAGGGATGAATCAGACAGACAAGACTGATTTCAGATGGATGTAAAACGCACATCAGACTGAAGCATTAGCAACATCACAATTATTTTAGAAATTACTTCCAAACCTTGCAATTTTGTGTGTGTTTGTTTTCTGGCTCTACATTGAGAACTCGTGTGCTGTTATTGGCTGCAGCCTGGTTGTCCAGAGGTGTCAGCTTACAGCTTTGCTCTCAACTCACCAGGTGCTTTGACACTAGCTGAAAATGTATCTATTCAAGGAGGTAACAAGTGAAGAATTCCAGCAGCCAGTCTTGATGACAGAGGTAGAAACAGGGAGAAATACTTCTTGAATAGACCTGGCAATAAGCCTTTAATGTGGCTTAAACACCGTTGCCGCCATCACAGTCAATCTAATTTGGCTTTGCTCCTGCAGTCTGAGTGTGCCTGAGCAAGACGTTTGTCTCAACCTTGTGCTTCTTAATCATCTGTTTTATTGGAATGCAAAAAAAAAGCATGTTGGATTTACTTGAAACTGTTGCTTCTATAGCAGTAGAAGAGGGGTTCTCGCTCGCTCCCCAGTGCAGCTGAAGCATCCCCAGTGGCGCTGATGGCATGTGAGCAGTTCTCCATGAGCTCAGTGCCCCTGGCTGAGGCTCTGGATCCTGAACTCGCAGTGCTGCAGCTCTCACTCGAGCCTGTAGGCACCTCTCCAGCTCCCAGGCACTGTCTGCCTCCCCTCCTCTCCCTCGCTCCTTGCCAGGCTTTGGCTATGACCACAATAGGAAGTGACACTCTCCCGATGGCCACATCAAACCTCTTTAAGCACTGGAAGCTGAATGTTAGCCAAGAGGGCTCCCCTGGCTGACAGCCCTCACCCCTTCTTTCCCTAAGCCTTAAATAATGAAATCTTCTGGCAAAACAAAGAGGTTTAAGGGTGTAAAGCACCCCTTATTTCCTCCTTCCTTAGAAAGCATTCGGTTGAAGTTGATTTAATGATACAAATGTAAGGTCCTAGTTATCATTTGATGCCTCCACAGGCTTTACACATAAAGGGAGACCCAAAGGAGGGAAGCAATGGGAGCAGATGTGTGTATAGGCAGTGTCCCATTTGCCAGTGCTGGTCAGCAAACACTGCTGGACACTGGTGCTTCACACACCAGCTCCTGTAAATCAAACTGGCAGGATTGGGCACAGATAAAGGCTATTTTGTGATATCTATATGGTTGAAATTTCTGGTGACTTCTGCATGTGTGCAGTGAGCAAGATGGTTGGGTTTCTAAAGCTGTGAAATGCTTTGCACTGAGAGGTGAACATGGGCTGATGAATAAATGTAGTGATGTGAAAAGATGCCAAAAAATGAACAAGACAACTCTTAACCCAAAAGCAGCATCTTGTCTGAGCCCTTTTTGTACTTGGTGTGCCAGAGTGGGAGAGGGAGACAGGAGATGAGGCTCAGGCACAGCGGTCAGCCTGCCATGAGGAGCTGTACTGGGAGATCACAGACTTGCTGGGAACTTCACTTCCTCTGACAGTAGCCCCTGCCGTACAGCAGGAGACAGGGATGGTTTTGCTTTGGGCTCATCAAAGCCCAGCCTCTGTCCCGAGCAGACCAGTGGGTCAGCTGGGGCACCATCCCGCCAGCAGGACCTGCAGCTCCAGCTGCTTTGAAGGAAGACGCAGCTTCCTTAAAGGGACATTTTTCCTACCTCCAGCCCGTGGATGACTTGGAAGTCCTGAAGCCTGAGAGCTGATGAACCTTGTCATTTTAACTCGGCAGAGCTGCAGACACTGTTCTGAATCACCTCAAAGACGGATCTTTGTTTAAAGCTTGCCTGCCTGCTTTACCTCCCTAATGGCTGATGGCTCTCACGGGTCGCAGGAATCATCTGCTACAGCAGTCGATACCCAGTTTGTGTCTCCAGTGCCTCCAGTGCAGCCTGGCAGTGGCTCCCCTCATTCACATCTGCTGTTTGCAAGGCAGGCAGAGAGCTGATCACAGAGGGAGAGCAATGCCAGGCAGAGGAGTCACGCTGCCTCCACTTCTGTTAGAGCCAAGAAGGATGAGAAGCATGCTTCCTCCCCTCGGGCAGCCGGGGAAAAAAGAAAGCCCAGCGGAGCCCAGAGCCGTCCCAGTCCAGGCTCTGTGAGCACTGCACGCCGCCTCCAGTGGGCCGGCACACAAGCACATGCAGACAGCCCTGTGAGGCTGCCTGGTCTGCGGTTTGCTTTCACACGAGAGGAATTAAAAGCAAGCTGACACAAGATCAGAGCCAACAAAATTGTGTTTTCAAAGGCGGAAAAAAGCTCTCCACAGAACATCTCATAGATGTGTCACTTCTCACACAGCTCCCACCTCCTTTAATTGCTGGTTTGCAAGTGCCTTAATTAGTCCTCAAACCACAAGAGTGCTTGTGTTTTTTGGCCTGAATCTGTAGCCAGGGGAAGGGGGCTCAGCTCTTCACCTGTCCTTTCAGTGTCAAATCACCGAATGCATAAATACTTCTGTCCTACAGGTGTTTATTTTTGAACATACCTGTAGCATTGTGCCTGTGTTGGAGCAGCTTCTTGTTGCAGCTAAATGAGCGTTGCTCTCAAATTCTTCATTAAATGTAACTTTACCTGCTGCTAGAGGGGTTAAATTGTACTTTAGTACAATCAATGGTGGAGAGAAGGGGAGCCTGACTAGGCTCCTGCTTTTGTTTGGGATCTGCTCTCCACAGCACATTCACACTTGCACCCAAACAATGCCAGGCACCTCTGGAAGTTCTCCAAAGGCAGACAGCAGCCTGTGTCAAAACTGCAATTCAACAAAAGCCAGGGTACACAGCATGCATGTCTCCTTGGTGAATAAATTCACACTGTTTCAGCTTTTCCCAAGACTAAACAAAAGTTTAATAATTGCTTCTCCAAAGCTAAGAAAGAGGTGGGCCCGAGAGGGGGGTGGGTTGAGGCAGTATTAAATAGTTACTCTTGGAAAGTTGAAATGGGGTTTGGACAGGCAGACAGAGACAAGGTGATGCCAAGTGTCTGAAGGAAAACCTTTGGTCTTTAACATCAGCTCAGTGGCTGCCTTACACAGGCTTTACCTTTCAGCTGGGAGGCTTTATAAGCAGTGAAGTATTTGCAGATGGATACACCCAAACCAGGGACGTGCTGAGCTGCCCTGAACTGAGCTCTCGTGCGAGCGCTGTGGTGCACGGGTAGGTCCTGCAGCACCTGCAGGGCAGTCCTGCCCTGGGGGCTCACTGCAAACACAGGAGCACGTGCTGGTGCTGCCACTTCTCTTTTCTGTCCAATGCTTCTGTCACTCTCTGTCCTGGGGCAACGAGCTTCCTCTACTGCTTCAGAGGGGCTGGCCTGCCCACCTGTGAGACAAAGGATGCAAGCAGCAAACTGAGGGGCATTTCAGTGCACTTGCTGAGGTTTTGTCCTCTCTTTTGGAACAGACCGTGCATTTCTGAAGGTACCAAGATGTTACATTCAGAGCTGCTACGCTTATTCTTTGTGGTTGTAGTCCAAAAATTGATCTGGGGGTTGGTTTTCTTTCTCTGTTTTCTCCTTATGAAGCAGCCTACCTATGAATAGTTCTCTTCTGTGGACTCACTGAGAAAGAAACCTGGTTTCAGAGAGACAGCCCAGGTAGATGAGGCAGTGTTTTGGCTCCAAGACAGGAATTCAGGGTCTTAGCAGCTGGTTGAGTGCCTAAACCAGTCTGAAACACCCCCTGAAGCTGGAGGGAACAGGATTGGGATCCTGCCTGGGAACACTTGCATACCCATCTCCTGCTGTTCCCAGAGTTGCCAAGTATTTAATGCTCTGTGGGCTGGGACTTGAAAAGATTATATTTGACCTCCTCTGAATGGGAAATTCTCCTGACAGGGTACAACGGAAACAAAATCAAGTTCAAAGAAAGACAGGAATGTGGCTTGCTAGACTTGGGATTAGACTGCATGGATTTATGAGGATGTATCCCACCCTGCTATTTGATTGTTCCCATGTTGCAACGGGTGGTGAGAAACACCTGGCTATGGCCACCTTTTCCTTCTGCAGCACTGGGGCACCTCCCAGCAGTGTGTTGGGAGGCGCTACAGAACATGGGAAAAGAGATCTCAGACTTTTCAGCCTGGAGCCATCACAGTTTAGATGCAAATATTGCTGCTTTAAAACTTGAAATTCACTTACATTTTGGAAAAGTCCAAATTTGAATATTGTGCTTCAAGCCCTTATGGTGCTGCAGTGGTCTGAGTGAGGTTAAATAAACAAACAAAAACCAAACAACCCAGCTTTAAAGCAGCAGCAGCACCGAGCAGACCTCGTATGCAGTGGGTGGCTTTGTCTTTTCTGTGCAGCCAAATGTCACAACTGCAGGTAAAAATATTTATCTCTGCACCATACATGAAGAGACTGTGAGGAGTCATGGCATCTCCTTGCTGCTCTCTATTAAGCAGCACTAGGGAGGGTAAATACCCTCAGTGTGCAGATGCCCCAGCTCAGGCCATTGAGAGAGAGCCTCCCCTCGGAATATTATCTCCCACCACAAAATCACATTGTTAACTAATACCAGCTGAGATGTTTCCATAGGGAAGTAAATAAATAAGGGCCTTCCTCCCTTCCCCAGCTTGTTGCAGGGAAACCACCCACGATGTGTTTGAGGGGAAAGAAAAGAAACAAGCTCCCTGATGTGCAAATCCAAAGAAACTGAAAATGATTGATTCCTCCCTGTTGAGGTATATTGCAAATAAGGGCTTTGTCTCCCAGCTTTAAAAAAGGCAGTGTCTTTAGAGCAGGTCCACTTCCTTGTGCCAGAGGGGTTTCAGCAAAGAACAAGGGGGTGAAAGCAGAGCAGCCTAGCTGGGAGCGAGGGAGGAGCAGCCCGTGCTCCTCTGTGGCAGAGGGTGAGGCACAGGATGCTGATGTGGTTCAGGCAGGGCTGGGGAGCTGCCAGAGCCGCCTGCTCACACACCCAGGGAGTGCCATGGCCAGGAGGGCAAGGGTGAACACCCAGGGCTGCCACAGCTCTGTCTGCTGTGTGCAGTCTTGCCCTGGTGCTAATGTGAATTTATAGTCTGAACTGGCTCCAAAGCCCTGTTTAATATTAGCAGCCAGGCCCTGTGGGGCACCACTGTGTGTGGCCCTGGAAAGACATGCCAGCAGATGGTTCCTATCCCTGAGAGCCATGCAGCAAAGAGGCAAAACATCCCAGAGGAGGCACAAAAATCCTGTGTATTTCTAATCCTCTGTATTTCTAAGTGGGGAAACTGAGGCATGAAGCAGCAGCCACTGCAAAAATGTGAGAAATAAATCCTCTGCCTCCTCTGGCAGGGAGATAGGGAGTGCAGCCATATGCAGGGACAGACTGTGGGGAAGCAGCAGCCTTACACCACACCTGGGTCTTAGAATCATAGAATAATTACGGTTGGGAAAGACCTCTTAGATCATCAGGTCCCACTGTTAACCCAGCACGTTCATCAGTAAACCATGTTCTCAAGTGCAACATCCATGCATTTTTTTAACACTTCTGGGTATGGTGAATCAACCACTTCTCTGGACAGCCTGTTCCTGTGCCTGGTCACCCTTACAGTGAAGAAACTTTTCCTAATATCCAATCTAAACCTGCCCTGGAGCAACTTGAGGCCACTTGCTCTTGTGCTATCGCTTGTTACCTGGAAGAAGAGACCGACCCCCACCTGAGTACAACCTCCTTTCAGATCATTGGAGAGAGTGATAAGGTCTCCCTTGAACCTCTTTTTCTCCAGGCTAAACACCCCCAGCTCCCTCAGCTGCTCCTCACAAGACTTGTGCTCCATACCCTTTCCCAGATCCATTGCCCTTCTCTGGACACGTTCCAGCACCTCAATGTCTTTCCTGTAGTGAGAGGCCCAGAACTGGACACAGGACCTGAGGTGTGTCCTCATCAGTGGGAAGCACAGGAGGACAATCACTGCTGTTACTGTTTGGGTCTTTTACCTCATTGTTCTTTCCAGTAAATTGTTCTTATCTCAGCCTCTGATCTCTGCCTGGTGTCACCCACCAGAGAGGAGTAGGGCTGAACAACTCTTAGTTTTCTTTTTACTGGGAGCACTAAACTGGGTGCACCATTTCTAAACCATGACACAGGGGCTTTTATTCTGCTCCTCCTCTCAGTTTTCCAGCTCAGGAGGATGGGAACTCCAGGGTTCCAAGCTCTCTGAGGGTGGCTGGGGCCACTCTTATTGTACACAGCTGGGTCTGGGCATGCAGCATCTGGGAAGTGTCAGTGTTTAATCCTCATGCCTCAGTCCTAGACATGGCCTCAGTGGTTTCCCTGAGTCCCCTGTGACCTCCTTGCTGGTGACTGGAGATGCTGGGTCCCCACTGTGTGGGGTGGCAGGTGGCAATGGAGATGAGGGAGACCTCATGCTGGAGCTTTGAGAGCCCACCCTGTGTAAGCAATAGAGGACATTGTTCCCCACATTGCTCCCTGCCATCACATTGTTGCTTCCTCATCGATTTTGCTGGAAAGACCCTGAGAAAAGGGCAAGGCAGGGAGTGTAGCTGAGGACTTACTCTCTCCAATAAAAACCTCACAGTCCTATGGACCCCTCCAGGGCTGAAGAAACAACTGATGTATGAGGTCTGCTGATGCACCCTGATGGCTTTTTAGCGGGAGGCAGGAAAAGTAGCAAGGCCCTTCCCAGCTAGGAGAATCAGCTGCCTGCTTGGCTGAAAGCAGGGAAGCACAGTGATGGATGCTGCTGTTCCTGCTGAGGGAGGTACAGCCATGCAGAGGTGCTAAAAGCACCGGGAGAGCAGGGAGGTGAAAGGGGCAGGGTCAGGAGAGGGTGGCTGTACTGACACTCTCAGGTTGCTGCTCTGGTGAACACCAGTTCCCTCTGCTACAGCAGGACTTGTTCCATTTCTGAAGTTGCACTTGGTAGTCACCAATCTTGATGGCATCTCGTCTCTTATACCAATTTCCTGCCCTAGCTGCTGATCCAGGCTATAATCACTTTGTTTTTTCCCAGGGCCAGGCAAGAAGTAGACTGGAAATTAGTTGAGAGCTGAGGTGAAATGAGGAAGAAGTATGATCCCCCAAGGAAAAGCATTTCTCAGTTAATGAAGTGTGAACCCAAATAGCAGGGAAGGGATGAAGAACAGCAAGGCACCATATTCATTAAACCTCTGAGTACTCTGAAACATAATGAGGGCCACAGCCATCCTGGTCGAGAGCCACAATGTGGGGCAAAGGGGCA
Source organism: Notiomystis cincta (assembly GCA_013398075.1). NCBI lineage: Eukaryota > Metazoa > Chordata > Aves > Passeriformes > Notiomystidae > Notiomystis > Notiomystis cincta. Next base: position 51,535 of record VZRX01004141.1, on the reverse strand, counting down.
AGCCTGGTGCAGTGAGGTAGTCAGAAGCATCAGGGTCACATGTCTGCCCATTTCTTATGTTCCTGTGTTCCTGTTAATTTCTTTTCCACTTTAAGAAGAGGCAAGGCAGGAGAAAAGATGTCAGAGATGCTTTTTTCAGGTGGGAATTACAGTCCCACTCTAGGTAGTGTTATGGAGCTGAGGGATGAAATTTCAAAGCCACAAATCCCACTGGCAGGCAGCTGAGTGTGTGGGAAGAGGTAAGCTGGCAGGCAACTCCTGCCCAGTGTCTGTTGGGTTCAGGGTGTCTTTTGTGGCTGTTCTATCAGAGGTCTGACAGCCACACTTATCACATGCCAGGGCCTAAAAGAAAAATGTGCCACTCATTTTATGATCAGGAGTAGCCTCTTGATCCAGCACTGCACTCAAATATTGTGCAAATGTACAATACAGATGCATAGAAATATTGTGCCCCCTCTCCTAATGGCGAACCAGCAGTAACTGGTTTCTTCGTCTTTTTGGAGATAAAGTAAATAATGGGATTAATTTCCTCTCCTTTTTTTTGGATACCCTTGTCAGCAGTAAAGTATATTAAATACATTGTAAGCTACTGTAAGCAAAAGCCTTCATGCTACCCAAGAAAATATATTCATTTAGGGAGACACCATGCCAGCAGCTTTTCAGCATGTCTTTATTGCTGGCTGGTTCTTTGTAGGCATAGAGATAGGTCATGGCCACTGGCAAATCACTTGAGCTCCATGGAAAAGCTTTTTTCATAAATAATCAGCATTTTCAGGCAGGCAGCATGAACTTACCGTCCTTTCTGAAATATGGAGGGCTCTGGGTGTTGAGCCTGGGACATTGCTGGAGCAGCAGCAGGATCCCAGAGCACTCTGGTCAACTCGGGACTTCCCACTCCAAGCTCCTGTCCAGGCTGGGCACTCTGGGGCCAACCTGGAAACCTGCTGCCCCCTTCAGTGTAAAGACACATCCTGGGGTTTCCCTGGCCTGTGTTAGTGTACCACCCTCTCAACCACCACCACCAGTTTCAGAGGGACCAGCCTTGGGGAGGGCAAGGTCTAGGGAGCAGAGTGTATCCGGCACCTGTGGGAGCTCAGTTCTGTCAAGCTCCGACCCCTGAAAACCAAAGCTCCTCAAACTGGTAACAAGCTTTGGCAATGCAGTGGCTCTGCTCAGAGCTGGAGCACAGCCACGTTTCTGATGGGATTTCAAGTGCACAGCCCGAGGTTTCATCCACTGAGGTACCTCCCTGCTCCTGCTCCCACTCCCACCCCGCCTTTGCAGTGCTCCAATGGCTTTCACAGCCTTTCAGGGCAGTCGGTTCTCCCTGGGGACTTCTGCCACCCCTGGGGTGGGAAAGCCATGGTGCTGCTCACAGCTTAAGGAGATTATGCCTTTCTGAAAGACCAGGGTGAGCAACTGGCAAGTATGAGGATACCAAGGACAAAACTCATGTCTCTGCTGGGTGGGAGTGAAGCAGGGGTGAAAGGAGGGTCCTGCCAAGATAAACCCTGCTTCCTGGAGGCCCAAGAGCTGAGTGGTACATCCTGTCACACAGACAGCTGTCAGCTTTCAAGAGGGCAGGAGAGGTCATTGGCAACCCTAAAGAACACATAGTAAACTCACCCCATGCCTCTCTGTTCAGGACCTTGTGGGAATATCAGCAGAGGGAGAAATAATACATCAGTCAACTGACAGCTCCCACAAAAAAAAAAAAGACAAAAAATAGATTTTCCAGTAAAAAGTGTATTCCTATGGCTTCTTCCCCATCTGCAGAGCAGATAAGACAAATATGGCCTAGTTTTCACAGGTGCTGGGCACCCATGAATCCCACTAGCTTCAGCAGGTGGTGCAGATGCTTGGTTCCTCTGGAAGACAGAAACCAGGTCATAAATCTCTCTGCCTCTACCAGTGTCATCTTAAAACTTTTTAATTAAAAAACTCTGCCTTCTATTGTTTCTGGGATCTGAAATTAATTGTCGTTAATACAGTTTAAAGTTCTGTTGCTCAGATCCTTTTGTCCTTCAGGTGAGTGGTATGATCAGAAATCTGGAACAGACTGTATCCCTGCTGCCTTAAGGGAAAAAATTAATCTGTTTTTGAAATTCATTTTGCAAGAGTTGTGAGCCTTGTTAAGCTCTGTGCTGCTGCAGCTCCCCTTTGGTGGCAAGTGGTATTTCAGGTGAGCTGGCTGTGTGACTGTATTGGATCCACATCACTACTGCTGCTAAAACAGGTCCTGTGAATAAATGTGGAGAGGGGAGAGGGCAAGTGAAATGAGATATATTTTTCACTTTGTGAACCTAGATGGAAATTTTCCCAACATTTCATATCCATAGTGAAATAAATAAATAAATAAAATCATCTTTCTTTTTCTCTCTTTTTCCTCTTATTCTTTCCCTGTATGTGTGTGTGTGATCTGCTGCACTTTCTGCATTGCTTTGCTCCTTCATCTTTGCCTGTCAACACCCCCAGACAGAGGACTTTCCCCTGATTTCTTTCCCCCCCCAGCTAAGTAACCATGAGTAACCACGGCCATGCCTGGTGCACAGTTCCCTGAGCCGTGTGTGGTCCTTTTGGTATGTGGCCCTGATAGCCTCCTGCATTTGCTCAAAAGCAGCTGCTGAGCAAAGAGCACAGCAGCACACACTGGCTGCTGGGGCTCTATCTCCATCTCTTGCCTGCTCTTCTGTGCATCACGGGAGGATTTCTTACCTGCATGCTCTCTACTTCCAGGCGTGCTACGTGTGCAGACAGACACACAAGCTCAAACAAAAGACAGTTGTGTTAATGCCTTTTCTGCATCTTGATCTGAAATTCAGAAAACAAAAATCTCAAGAGTAAATGCTCCCTTGGTGTATATTGCAGCTTGTCCAGACACAGCTTTTCTTCACCAGGTTTTCTCTGTCACTTTCTTCTGTCATCTTATATCACTACTACACTGCTCTGTGCCCTTGCAAAAGGGCACCCTGTTAAGGATGGAGCACTTATCCATTAATAACTAATATTTTTTGACATTGGTAACATCTGCAGCATGGCAGATGACTTTGATATGGGAAAGAAAAAAAAGAATTTCCCCATAATCTTTCCTGCTTCTCTCTCTAGGGAAACAGAAAAAATGCTGTCAAAGATTCTTCTTCATAGTCAAGGTTTGAACACACAAATGTTGAATGGCCCAGATTAACAGAGGATGCATCTTAATTTTTAGCACCTTACAGGATCATATCACACAAAAACATATGGACTAGTGTAGCTATCTGATATGCACAGTCACACACTACTTCTACTCCCTCTGTCAAAGTGCAGCCCTACCTGTGCTCCCACAGTGAGCATTGGTCAGACCATGGACATCTCTATCCATCGGGCACAGGCTGTCACAGGGAGCAAGGGCAAAAGTGGAACTGATGCTACTCAGCTCCATTAGTTTTTGTCTGACATCAAGGCTGTTGAAGAAAAATGCCTAGATTTGAGCAACAGCTTGAGGTGTCAGCTATTCATGTAAATTTTCCAAAACACTTACAGGAAAGCAGCTACTCCATGTTTATAGATAACAGTACATAGCTCCCAAGAGAGAATACTGTCAATTTTGAAAGCTACACATTAGTAAATTTACATGGGAAGTGTATGAGGGAGGATTACAAATATGTTTATCTGTGATTGCAGAAAACTGCCCCTGGTGGTCCATCAAGTCCCTTCCTTATACTCCTGGTAATCTTCAAGAAACTTACCTTGTAGGCAGTAAATGTCCCAGCAGTTTGTGAATGATGGAGAAGTAGAATGTCATAGTTGCCCATCTCTGTAGCCAGTGGGTGGATGGCTCTTCTGGGGACTTGGCTGTAAAGCTTTAGGTTGTGTTTTTTGTGTTTTTTCATTTGCAGTTTTTACTGCAAATGAAATAACCATACACACACCAATCAAAAAAAAAAAATACTTCTACAGAAGACTACTTTTTTCCCCCTTAATAATTAAAGTGATTGAAAATGAACAAAATGCAATCCTTGGTTAGGGATACAGCTCAAATCAAATCAACCAAGTTGTGAATTGGCAGCAGTATGAAATGAAGTCAACAGCTGATCAAATCATCAAACAAACACATACAACATTTGAGTAATGAAGCCACACAACATATGGTGAATTTTATGAAACAATAAGCACTGCTCCTCCTTACTTCAGTTACACTTGTCACTTGCCCACACATACTTTCTTTCTCTTTGCCTTTCTCAAAATCTTTGAGGTTTTTTCCTGGGAAGTAGCTGAAGAAGGAACTTTGTTCATTCTAAGCCAGCAAGCATCACCTGTTGATGGTGGATACATTCGGTGTGAAACCAGCTGAGGAAATACTAATAGATTGAAAAATAAGAGTGGTTGGAGTTGATTCTCGTTATTATATGCAATATGATAGTTTTATTAGATAAGTGTATTTCACAAGATGAAGGAGCAGAGTTGTTTGGAGAAGCAGGAGAAGAAACCAAAGGAAACTCTCTGTCTCCTCTTCTTGAGAGCTTAGAGAAGGTTCTGACCACAACCAGCTGGCACAACTTTTGCCATGGCCTAGCTGTAGCCAGGGCTGTGTGGACTGTCCTAGGTGGTGAAGGAGAGACAGCTGATACCTACAAATCAAGCTGATACCTACAAAAAAGCAAGGAAAAGAGGGCTGAAGCCCTGAAAACCTAATTGGCATACATGCTGCAGTTTGACTTGAGGTGTTTGGTGTGAGGATATAATGAGACATCCCACAGTTATTAAGCCAAGGAAAGTAGCCATGTTTCTAAAAGAAAAGATGAGCTGGGTGAATACAACATTCATACAATATATCCTCAGTTAAACCCAAATTCTTACTGGCCTAAAAGCAGTTTGCTATGATAACACCTACTTCTCCACTAAAAAATATGTTAGCTGTCTACACATAATGTTTCTTTTCTCATTCAGATGATCTGAACTGCCCTCTGTGTGTCAGAGAGCTCTAGTTCAAGGATTTAAGATTTCTCAGGAAATTCAGAAACATGGCATTTTAGATGCTATATATCCACTGTTGTACTACTTGTGTAGTTTGTAGGCTCTTGCTGTCACAATGAAGAACAGTCTTGCAGAGGCCCCTCAGCAGTCCTAGTGCCACAGAGGTTTCCTACTTCTCCCAATTTGCATGTTCTATTTGCTCAATGTGACATATTTATTACTAGCTTCAGTCTTGCATGGTCGACCTACCTTACAGACTGTGCTGTGCAAAGCAGGAGAGAAAACTTAATAAAGGCAAGTCAGATGGCACAAGATATTCCTCCAGGCTTTTTCTGGGCTGAGGGAGAGACATTGAGTGCAATTTTGTTTCCTGTGCAGATGAACTAAGACCACACCTGCCAGTATTGCTTGCTGAAGAGAGGGGCTGACAGCACTTTACCCAAAGAGGCTGCTGTTATTTACACTGGGAGAGGATTACTCAGATTCTGAGACTTTGTTGGCTTCAAGTGCTTCATTCCATGATAGGTAAAGGAATGAAATTCAGAAGAGAAGACAACTCATTGAAACTTTGTGGGAAAGTAGCATTGCTGCATTGAGTTAAACCAGGATTGGCATCAATCCTGGCTCTTGCTGTTACTTCACAACGCCGTCAGTGAGCTCAGGGCTCTGGATTGCTTGTGGTGACCATATGTTAATATGCAGAGAGTATTTCACCACTGTGTTTGCTGTTAATTATCTGTAGAGATGCTTCAGTGATGCAGAGAAGCCAGGACTCAGTGGCAGCAGAGTCTGCAGCCTGTAGGCACATCCCAAAGCAATCACCACCTACTTCGAGGCCACTCCCTCCCAGGCTGCTAATGCTGATTACTGAGGTGACCCTGACAGTTCTCTTCCCTGTCCAAGGAGTTCAAGATAACTAACACAGAGCTGCAGTTTGCTTCTTGGTTGTGCAAATGAGAATTTTCCTTTCAAGAAAATTCTTTTTTCTGTTGTATGATTCAAAGGATTTGATTCCTTTCCAACAGATACAAGATTCTTCAATATGTATATTGACACTTCTTTGGTGTATCAGGGAGGTGGAGCTTTGGGACAGAAAGGGAAGCATCTTCCCAAGAAAGTCTGCAGCAGCAATATAATGGAGAAAATTTTCCTCTGTTTTATACCTCACTTGGGAAACAACTGCTCTCATGGCAAATAGTCATTGTAGAACTATGTTAAAGCAGGAGAAAGACATTGCTTCCTCAGTCAGCACCTTTGACAAGGGAGATGACTCCAGAAATTGAAGGAGGAAAGTGGGAGGAAGGAGGTAGTCCATACCTCCATGTACATGCATTCACACCCTTCAGCCACTGAGGCTGGGCTGCATCTTGGCTTCTCAATATTTATCCATTCAAATCTATTATGGAACAGCTTCTCTGAATTGCTCTTACTTGCAAGCATGAGCTGACCTTATTCCCCTTTATATTGCTGCTGTCTGAATGAAAACATCAGTGGAGAGGCCAAAGCAGCACAGCAGGACAGAAAGCAAATTGTGAACCACGCGTGTGTTCCCATCCTGAGCTCCCAGGCCGTTCTGCTTCAGCTGCACCCTCTGATCAGCAGGTTAGAGACTTGCACATCCAGCTGTGTCCTGCTGCCTTGCACCAGCCCACCCCCCGAGGAGAAGCTGGTGGCAAGGAAAACTCCTGGTGTGAGCATGTCCCCACTGGCTGCATTTCTTCTGGGAGTGACAAAACAGAGAGATCCCATGATGAGGTGAGAAGGCAAGCCTCTCAGCCCAAATGTGCCAATAAACAGTACAGCTCCATGGTATGGTGTTTCAGGCAATTTGGACCCAGGACCAAGGCACACTGAAGCTGAAATGCTGTTTTGGTAGTGAGCTTGTCAGCTCAGCCTGGGTGAGCACACCTCCTCCCTGACTTGCCCGTGTGGCTCTGGTCCCTCACTCTTGTACTGTGTGTGGTCTGGGCTGGCATGGGGTGTCTCTAAACCTGCCTCTCTCAATGCACCACTGAGTGCTGGGATAAGTTCTCATGAGGCTGGGAGAAGCTGGCTAGAGACAAAGAACCTCTAAAACCAAGGGAACTTCCAAATTGTGCTAAAGATTTAGTTTTGATGCATCTTGCATCCCTGTCCTATTGCCAGCTCTCTGAGGAAATGCCATTTTCCCCAGTGTCTTTTTCATGTGAAAAAGAGGTACTGCTTTGTGGGGAGAAAATGTGTGAATGGATTTGGGTAGATGAACTGAGGGATCATGCTTAGATCAGAGAGGAAATAAGAAGGAAATAGAGGGAAAGAAACAATCTTTGAGCACTGCTTCCCATAATCAGGCATCAGGGCTAAGGCAGTATCTTTTTCTACCTGTGTATGATCATTGGATTTACATTTCTTGCCTGAAGTTACAACCAGTTTCAGGACACATTTCAAGCTGATGATGCCTGCCTCTTTGAGGTGTGTGCAGGCCATTTCCTCTCCTCTGAGAGGGCAGACAGCTTTTTTCAGTAGTGTGTACACTGCATGCCAGGCAGGAGTTGCCAGGCTCTGGCTGCCTGTAGGGCAGCTACAGAGAGGATGGTGGGATGTGGAAGATACTCACCCTGGTGGGCATGTGGCCAGTACCAGGAGAGCAGCCCTCTCATCTTCCTGGAGGTTATTTCCAATACATTTAAGGCACAATTGCACTGCTGAGTACAACATGCACTCAACTCTGACTGAGAGGAAGACCCACTGTAGTGGCTTCCCTGTGCAGGAGCTGCTGCTGTCCCTGTGGTGGGGGGAAGAGAAGAGCTGGAGCATCTGCCTGCCAGTGGCTTACTTGAGCAAAATCCCCTTTCTGATTTTCCTGCAGCCTTCCTGTGTGACCCTGGCAGCTTGCTTGGCCCCTGAGTGCTACCCAGGTATAGATGGATAAGGCTGTGATGTGATGTGATGTGATGTGAGCAGCACTGCCACCAGATGAACTCTCATGAGGCCAAGTAATTCTTTCACTGAAAAAAGGGGTTTTCTTTCTGTTCTGTAGAAAATCAACTGGAAGGTATCTCAAAGAAAATTCAATTTCCATTTAATACTTGGGACAAACTATTGCCATTTTGGAGTTTGCTAGGATCTGCTCAGGGTCTGGATTCTTACACTGATGAAAAGTGGCTCAGGAAAAAGCAGAACATCTTTCATCTTTGTCAGCCCAACACAAACTGTTCTTTGTTTCTCCCCCTCTGCTCTTTCCCTGCTGCACAGGTGTCCTGTTCTTGAGCTGCAAAGGAAAAACTAGTTTTGTTTTCTTCTTGCTTTAATTGTGCTTTCTGAGTGTTTGTGTATAGCTGAAGGGCAACATGCACCTGCTTGTACAAACTTCAAATAAACCCATTTGCTCTCATTGTTTAAGCAAGAGATTCAAGGAATGTCAAATGTGGGCATCTGTTTCTCAAAGGAAATAGTGGTGTCAGCTTGTCATAATTCACTCCTGCTCCTGCATCCTGTGTAGCGAAGCGGCAACCCACGCACAGCTGGAATCCTTGCCAACAAAAGAGCAACAGCAGGTAGGTGAAATCCACACAGTGCCTCATTTGGGTCTTTGAACTTGGACTCTTAACAGGATTCCAGTGTTGTGTGACCTTTTGCTAGGTTGCCAGACAGAGGTGAATTTTTCTTTTGTATGAAAACAAACAAAAAAAATCACCTGACTTCAATGGATTCTCCGTCAAAATGCTTTCCATGTGTTCAGTATTCTGTTTGTTATTTGCTTTTGTCTTCTGTTCCCAAGGGGTTAATTAAGACATGTATCCTTCCTGGGCTGTATTTTTACTGTAGAGAGACTGAAAACACAGATTTGTTTTTATCTCTGACAACGTAGTTATATGTCCTGGGTCGCCGCTGGCAGAGCCAGAGGCAGCTTAGGAGAGCAGCCAATATATCTCCCTCCTGATGCAAAGTTCCTCCTTGAAGGGCAGTCCCTGTGTTTTAATCAATATGATATATAGAAACTTCGATTGCTTCCCTTGCTACTGCCTGTTCCTCTGTTATTCACAAATCCTAGAGCTATCTGAAGATTTTGACTGTGTTTATAATTTTGGCAGTCCAATGAAGTCAAATTCTAGTTGCAATTAATGCATATTAAAACTCATAGATTCAGATTTGTTTCACAGTTTGCTTTTAAATGCTGGAAAGGCTGTGCTGCTCTGCCAAAACATGTCTGCTGGTAAATGAAGGATTATATCCTTTGAGTTTTATCTCAAACCATGAAGTTCAGTATTTCCTGATTCCACAGAAGCCTATATGTTATCTTGCAGCTTATAGAGATGCTGGTGAGCATCTAAATATCCCTCAAGGCCCTGGTTAGCACGAGGGCTTGTGCAATCTGTTGTATTCACTTAGAGCCTTTCTCCTTAAAGAAACAAAACTAAGAACAGCAAAAACAGAAGCAGGGATATAAAAAGAGAAATCAAAGAAATCTCCAGGAGGGCTGGTGGGTCAGAAAGAGGTAGAGGAGGATGAACCTATAGCCCTAGTCCAGAAGAGCAGAAAACTCCGTGGGTTTTGGCTTGAGTGCTTTATGTCGGGCAAAATGTTTGGTCTCTGCTCCAGTGAGGAAAGAAGGCTTTGTCTCCAGGCTAATTTGGCTGCCCTCATTTGCAACACAAGTATCGATTTTGTGGCAGCAAACCCAAACTATGAGGACCCTTTAGGTGATGCCAAATGGAAGACCACAGAAGAAACCGGAGCCATACCCACTGCCAGCCAGCTCCAGTTCTGGAGATCATCCAGTGGGATGCCATGAGTGTCAGGTTGCTACAGTCCTACTTGCCAATGGCCTCTTCCTTGTTGGGTCAAGAGATATTTTTTATGTTAAGAGAAGGGGCTGTATCAGAACTACACATGGGGATGTTTCTTTAAAAAGAGCAAAGGTGGGCTGCCATCAAAGGGAGCCCAGTCCACACTGAAATCTTAAAAAGACTCAGCAGAAAGACAATGTCAGTGTAAGGATTTCTGCAGTTCTATACCCAACCTATAAAGACCACAGGCCCCACTTTCTGGCTCAGTCAGCAACATGGAAGATAAGGGTGTTATATCTCCATTGAAAAGATTAATGTCAAGCATGAGGATTAGTTCTCTACTGCGCAAGAGATTAAGTTTGGATTTTGCAAGCTTTCCCACTATCAGCTTTCTCCTCAGACAGTCCCCACAGGCCTGTACCACCCTCCCTGGACAATACTGAATTTTGGGGAGTGTCTCTCATTCAGCTGTATTTCCTTTTGCTCCAACTCTACATTAAAGAAACCATTGCACTTAAACTGTCCTTCACTGTGCAGATTTACTGGGCCTTTCCCACACCCCCTTAAGGATAAAACCTATGTCCTGTATTAGAAAGACAAAAGGAACAAGTTTTTGCTTGTTGGGTGGATGGCTAAGGACACAAGTCCTGTCATCAATCCAGCTGTGCCAGTCAGAGATGGTACCTTCTCCTCCTCCAGCCACCACTGTTCTTCAGCTCACCTGGCAAAATGGTTTGTGTGAGCATTCTTGGTCCTGTTGCAGGCAAGCCCAACCAGAATAACTCACAGCAAGCTCTTACCTTTTTTAAATTAATCCAGGTCATTCTGCCTGAAATGGATTAAGGGGTGCTCTGACTGGGAAGGCAGGGGAGAAGTCAATTTTTCACTCTCTCTGAACCAGCTGAAGGAAAGGTTTCTCCTGTATTCAGACATCTGCAGTACCAAGAGCCAGGAGCGAGGCACAGGTGTGTGCCAGATGGAGAGCCGAGGGGATGTGACAGCGAGGGCTGTGCTGACAGTCTCGAAATGTAAAGTGCCTATGGCCTGGCTTCACCCAGGAGCGTATGCTCCGGCAGCTGCGGCTGTTTTGGGAAAGCCTGGGTTCAGGAGGTTCCTCGACTCTTCTGCTGTTGAGACAATTTCCAGCAGTGTTTTTTGCCTCACTGGTTAAATAGCCCCACTTGATGCAGGGCTGGGTGCAAACCTGCCCCTTGCTGGCCCGGGTGCAGGGTGCAAAGCCCACTGTGCTGTTATCTCCTGTCATTTTGGCATCGTTCTTAGCTTGGCTCTGTTCTTTGTTCTGGGTCTGTGTTCCACTGGCTGAGTAAAGTGCATAGAGGAATACTTCTTCCTGTTTGTGTTAAATGCTGTAACTTCTTGAGGCAGAGTCCCTGATTAGGAGGAGCTCTACCTGTTGGCAAAGCTGTACTTGAAGGAAAATCAGGGTTTTGTTCGTGAATCTTTGAGTTGCTTTGATTGCGTAGTAAGGCTTCATATCATAATAGGATCAAATACACTTTACAGACAGTAAAACCAGAGTCACAGAAGAGAAACAGATGTCTAACTTTTCACAGGAACACATGCCAAGGCAGAGAACATGAATCTCAGTGTAGAAAAGGTCAGACACCCATAATAATAAACCAATTTAATTATCTTTTCATTAATGATGTATTTCTGTGCAAACTTGGGAACGTTTCTACTCTCCCTTAAATTAACATCTTGGCAAAGAGAAGTACTTCATGGTGTAAGCTGGGTGTCCAGCTCTGATTCTGTGCCTCTCTGTTTCATCTGCCAGAGAAACATCAAGGGAAGAGCACAGTGGCTGCTCTGACTGCCATCAGGAGGCACCACCATCCTGGGACCCTCCTGCTCATGCTTGCCCTCTTCAGCAAGATCCTGTGATTTTTCCTCTAAAAACTGAAGGAAGGGGAAGGAGGAGAGTTTGTATCTTTATTTATCACACTGGCTTTGAAACACAGCTTTTTTTAAATCTTTGAATGTATTACAATATTTCCCATATTTATTACAATATTTCCCATAGCAACTCTACATCAAGGCCCAGCATTTAGGCTGATGCCAGGCAGCCAGGGACATTAGCATGACTGACCTGTGTCTCCTTTCCAGTTACATCACTCTCTTTGCACACTTAGTCTGCAGGACCCCACAGATTTATAACATGACCTGGAGCTGCACTGACACCATACAGTTTATACTCTGTCCCCACTGAGCTGATGATGTAGCAATGAATTCTGACAGCTAAGAAAAATGCATCCCAAATTGAATAATCAAGGAGGTGTCAAAGGAAAGATTCTGGTTTATTATGACCTATAAAATAGTAGGAAAAGGCCTCATGTATTTTTCTCAGTTTTTAATAGATTGCTTAATGGGTTGTGCTGAGGTAAATATATATGTGTATAATGACAGTTTAAGAGTTATTATTTAAAGTCCATACAAATGGTCCCTCACAACATAAAAGAAAAAAAAATAGATTATGTATGAAAATGCAAATACTTCTATATCTTTCTTGTCAGTTTTTATTTTGCACCTTGTAGAAGCTTCATTTAATCTCTAGCAATAACTAATTTCCCCTGGGTTCTTAGCTTTGTCCTTCCTGCCTCTAATACCAAATTGGCAGCCCAGTCACAAATAGTTAAAAGCTGTATCATGGGGTGAATATAATCATGGCCAGTAACTGGGCAACTGCCCACTTAATCTGATTACTGGTCTGTGACGCAGTGTAGCCCGTTAACCTTGTTTTGACCAGCTTCCTGACACTTGTGGCACAAATGAAGTGTGACATGATTAAATGAGACTGATCAGTTTTGCTCACCATGACAATACCCAGCAGCTGCTGTGCTGAGGATTTACAAATCAGTGAAAGCTTTGAAGTCCCATGATTTAGCTGTTATGATTGCTCTCCTCTGGCTGGAGGGATGGCTGTCCTCTCCAAACACATGCAGTTCAGTGAAGACACAGAGACTTTTCCATGGTAGTTCCCTGTAGTTCTCTGCAGTGCCCAGCTTGTCTCCCAGAGTCTGCAGAGCAGGGCTGGGTTTGGTGCATACCTGATGCAACAGGCAGATGATGAACTTAGCACATGACAGGAAAGTGGGATAGTACAATGGGAGAGAGACAAAAGGCAAACACAGGAATGTATTTGGTATTCAAACTATATTTTAATATGTTTTTTGGGGTAGTTTTTGGGCAGATAGTTTAAAAGTGAAAATATTAGACATGTAATAATCCAAGTACTCTGTATTAGGTTGTTTTCTAATGGCTTGAGCTGCATTTACAGGGTAGGCTTTCTGCTCCAAAAGGATCTTTTCCCTTACTTGAAGCCTTGCATATTTTAAGGCCAAAAAGACTTTTACAGTCATCCTGATCTTCTGCATAATGTTTTGGAGTGTCTCCCCTGAGCACTGGAGGGCAGTGCCTTTTCTCAACAGCACACTGGGTTGCCTGCTGTTGGTGCTGTTGATGCAGTGTTCTGAGCAGCTACAGATGCTACATGTCCAGTAAGTTAATGCGCTGCTGTGCCCTTCATAAAGTAAAAAAAAAAAAATCTCAGTTAACCTTGCAAGCTCTGTTGTTTACTGGAAAAAGCTGATAGGGAAAAAGGAAGGAGATACAAAGACAGAGGAGTATTTGAAAGAATTGAAAAGCAAGTTGAAAAGAAAATAATTACCATGGATGAGATATGAAATCAAGGAAAGCATTTTCCTCCCTGCCATGGCCATTTATTTTTGCTAATCCATGTGCATGCAGGCACAGGACATCATGGGAGAGGACTAAACACACATGGGAGAGCTTGATGCTGGCAGGCCCAGGGCAATGCTATCTGGGAAGACAGTAACTCACTCTTCAACTTTGGTAATTCTGTGAAAGATTTCAGGGCCAAACACTCACATGTTCAGGATTACCTAGCAGAAAATTATATGACTGTCAGCAAACTGAAAGGTTTTGAGTGCAGATGAACAAGGCATGTAAGCTGAGTCAGAGAACTACTGTTAACTAATCACTTGTCTGACCTTAACTGCTCTCTAATTACAGTGTCTAGGTCCCGGGTGCCTTAGATAAATGCTTATAAAAATATAATGCCTGTTAGAGGAGGACTGGCAGTGCTTTGTATGTACACACATCAGGTGGAGAAGGGTACTAAGGGCATTAAATCCTGTGAGACAAAGTGCAGGCAGGTCTGGTGCCTGCTGCCAGCTTCTCCTCCCTGCCCACTGCCCGGGGTGACACTGCCACAGGGCCCAGCAGGACTTGGGGGGGCACCCCCACCCCTGCTTCCCCTCCTTGCACCCTTCCCCTCTCGCAGAGAATGCCTCCTCAGAAGATAAAACTTCATGGCCCAGGCATGGACAGGCCACTTCATTGCTCCCATGACACATTGTTAGCAGGCTCTGGAAGTGCAGGGAGCAGGCAATGGGCCATGAGGTTGTTTTGCTTGGAAGCAGCCACCCCACATTATGGCACTCTTAATGTGTAAGCACAGTACCACATCCAGCTGACGTGTGCCAGGCTGCTGGGCACTGCAACCACAGCATGGATGGGGTGGCCTGGGAGACTGGGATTGAGCCTCTAATCTGTGAAATCCAGGCCAAAGCAGTACCAGTCCAATCTGATGGTCCCCCAGCGGGGCATCAGGCCCTGGCAAGCTAACACCAGGCACCAGTGTAAGCTTCTCTTCTGGAGAGCTATAGGTGAAGAAGCCCTGGCAGGCACTTAGCCCAGGATGGAAAAACTAGAGCCTGGGGCTTCCCAGAGCCTGTGCCCCATGGTCCTTCCCTAGGGAGGGACCAGTCTCTGCCATGCTGGTAGGCTTCAGCCACCTGAGGCCTCACACTGAGCACTGCCTGAGTGCAGCAGGAAGGCAGCTGTCTGCCTCCCCAGAAAGAGGGAGGTTGTCTCATCCCCTAAGGCAAGGAACTGCACCACACTTGCAAGAACGTTGTTATAGCAGCCTTGAACAAAGGTCACAGACATTGGTGGTGTCTTCCTTGGGCTGAGCACAGGGGCAGCACCTTGGGAAACTTCATCCAAACAGGTAAAGAGTAGTGGGGAAACAACCCTCACAAAAGGGAACATGTCTGGAATAGGATATGCTCTTGGTCAGCTCATACAACTCACACTGGAAATGGATGCCAGCACACCAGTACTCTGCCAAGGCAAAGACTATCTGGGTTAGTTTTACAGTGTGAAATTAGTTTTCCATTCCTGGTGTAAGTCTCCATTCTCTCTTCTGAATGCAGGTGAAATTCAAAGATTTATTGTCTATTTTTAATAACCCCCGCCCCCTTTTTTTTTTCCGGGTTCCTGCTCTTGCAATTCTCTGATGCTTCCCATAGGGATAGTCCTCAGTGATTCCCTATGATGACACTCATGAAGACACACTGTTAAATAGGAATCACAGATGCCATGAAGAATTCCCTGATATCACTACCAAAAGGGAGCTGATAGAAGTAAGAGTTAAGGGCAAGAAGTTTGTTTCAATCCCACATGCTGCAAGAAAGAATTTTTTAAATGTCATTTTGCAATCTTTTGAGAGTATCTCTTTCCTGAAAGGATTTCTTGGAAGCTCTTAAGTGCCTTTGGTAAGTCTTTGCATTGCATTTAGGCCATAAGTCTCCAACATCGATGAGCTGGGAACTCTATCTCCTGCTTCAGAATAATAAGACAGACTCTAAATATTGGTTTAACTCTTTATCTTTTATTTGGGACTGGATTGATGCAAGATCTGTAATAACATGCCAGACAGAAGCTGTCTTGAGCTGGAGATGTTAAATTGCCTGATGTTAATAGCTATTTCTTAGCGTTGCTGTTGCCTGGCTTCCTGTTTACTTACCATTTGCTTTAAAGTATCTTAACAAACCTGATGTGGCATCAATTCATTAACTCCTTCTTCTCTGTACAGAACAGAAAATAATTGTGCCCTCCTGCCTTAGTGATGAAGACAGGAAATCTGCTATGAGAGACTCATGCTATTGTTATGATCTGTCTCAGTCTTGAAGAAATACTTTTACAACTAATATTGTCTTTTAGAGCCTCCAACTCTGCCTGCCATAGGATTCTCCTGATTAATTTTTCTTTACTTATCCATTTTCTATGCTTTACAATCTTCTCTTGCTATATAGAACAAAACCTTATACATAAATGTGTTTCCAAGCTGGAGCTTTCTTCTTTTTTTTTTCCCCCATGGACAAATTTAAGTATGGACATCTGTCTTTTAAACAACACCTCTCAGCTTGTTTCAGGCCAGCTTAATCTGACTTGCTAAATCTCAGTGCATCACAATTTAGCCATTAAAAAGGGCAAACTTGGAAATAATTGATTGACTCAAAAATAAAGTTTTGAAAAGAAGGTTAGTAAAGACAAGCCCCATTTTCATGCTAGTTCAGACACCAGCATTTCAAACAGTTCTGCTAGGCCTGACTTCTGCTAATGTCTGCAAGCTCAGGGGAGCACTCCCTGTGTATATCACTAAATTTTTACAAGCTAACCCACAGGAATGCCTATACAGTGCTCTAGCCAACCTTAAAGGACTTCTAACAATACACTCAATAAATAAACACTCAGCTGCTACTAAATAAATGAGTCACCCCACTGGCCATCTAAGTGCAGCACAAGTCCATGCTAAGGATTTGTGCAACATCTCATGCAAAACTGTAAGTGTAACACAAACAGTAATAAAGCTATTTTGTGGGCATTAGCACCAGCTTCTAAAAAATGAACCTATTTGACTTTGGGTCACTTTGTTTTCAAATCCAGATTTGCACTGGTCTCATATGAAATTCTAAGCCAGTGAAAACTTTATTTTGTTGTTGTTTTGAGTCTGATGCACACCCATGAGACACTTGGGTCAGCAGAGCTGATCCAGATTCACCTGGGCACAAGCAAGGAGGTTCTCAGAGATCTGAGTTCGTGCTGCTGAGTGGAGGAACCCAAATCTTCTCCTCTATGTTTGTTCCCTTTCTGCATAACCCCTGTGGTTACACAGCCACATGTGAAGAAACAGGGATCATTCCTGTATTCTGTTACATCCTCTCCTACAACTCCTGTTAGACTGGGACCTTTCTTCCAGACTTTTGTGCTGAGGTTTGATGGTAAGCCTGCATGATAGAAACAACTTTCCTGACAGTGATTCTGTGGTGTTTCCCTATTTCCATGAAGTCTGTCCATTGTCTCTTGAAGGCAGCTTGATAGTCCTCTACCTTTCCATCCCCCTGTGTAACATGAGCTTCACGTTACCACGTGTGGATGTGTGGCTTTGCACAGTGCTCTGTTAATTCTGGCTGCAGTATGAGAAAGATGGCTTCTCTCCTCATCAGTGAGGCTGGAAAGAACATTTCATAAGTCCTTTACTGTAACTGAAATCTGCTCTTTTTGTTGGACAGAGAGAGAGAGAGGAGAGGTTTTTTCTGGAGGAGTCCTGTTGGCCAATGCTGTGCCAGTGGGAATTGCTGGCTGGAGAGTTTCAGGTGAGACTGGAGTAGCTAGGGCTCGAATTCCTGTTCTGGTTTGTGGCAAAGTCATGCATGTCGCCCTTGGCCCTGCTGACACTGCAAGCAGCTTCTGGACCTGAGAAGTCCTTTGTGCTTCTGGCAGGTGAAACAAATACCAATGGATGCATAAGAGAGGTCACTTTGGATTTCCATACAGACAGGTTTTCTTTTTTTTTCCTTTAATGAGGTTTCAGGAGAGGGTGAGGGAAGGTGGGTGAAAGAACATTATGATGGAACTTGTAATTGCTTATACAGCTTTCTAACCTACCTGTATCAACAAGAGTGTGATGAAGAGAGGCAAGGGGCTGACTGCTCTCTGCAGAGTTGTGGGGAAGGGCAGGGATGCATACAGGGGTAGAGAAGGGCTCTTCTGACATTGCATGCATAATCTAATCTAGGCCATAATAATTTCCTACTGGCTCAGCATCAGTCACATCGTTAGCCTAATGCTGAAATTAGATCTTGTCTGTCACTGACATTTGTTTTCCTATCTGGACCATCTCTGTACTGCAGTACTTCCTGGCTCAATTCACGTGGGACCAACAATCCCAGTTATGTCGATCCAGACGTAGCAGAAAGCTTTTACTGAGCTCTCCCTGCAGACGAGGGAAACCATCAAAATGAGTGTTTCAATATGCCATTGCTCTCTTGTGTAAAATAAGAGCAACTCCCCATTACAACTTGGGGTCTTATTCCCATCCAACACCCTGCACTGGTCGCAAACGGACAGTCAAAAATAAAAATATCACAGAATCGTACCTCTTATTGTCCTGGGTTTGGCTGGGATAGAGTTAATTTTCTTCAGAGTAGCTGGCATGGCGCTGTGTTTGGATTTGTGGTGGAAACAATGTTGACAACGAAGGGATGTTTTCCTTACTGCTGAGCAGTGTTTACAGGGAGCCCAGGCTTTTTCGGCTCCTCACCACCCCACCAGTGAGGAGTCTGGGGGGGCACAAGAAGCCTTGAGGGGACACATCCGGAACAGCTGCCCCCAGCTGACTACAGGGATGTTCCAGGCTGCACGACCTCACACTCAGCATTTAAAGCTCGAGAAGTAGAAGGCAGGGGGCACATTCAGAGTGATGGTGTTTGTCTTCCCAAGTCACTGTTGTATGTGACAGAGCCCTGCTTTCCTGGGGATAGCTGAACACCTGCCCATGGGAAATGGTGAATGAACTCCTGGTTTTGCTTTGCTTGTGTGCAGGGCTTTAGCTTTACATACAAAACTTTACCTCAACCCACAAATTTCCTCACTTTTACCCGTGTGATTCCCTCCCCATCCCACCAGGGGAGAGTGAGTGAGTGGCTGCGTGGGGCTGAGTTGCTGGCTGAGGTTAAACCACAACACTTGCTGAAATCCATCCCATACCTGTGTCTATTCTGTGTGCAGTCAGCTGAGACGACTGAGACTGAGCAGGTGGGACACATTCATTCACTTGTGGCTCCTCTTCCTCTGAAGGTTCCTCTCCAGGAAACAAAGATGCAGTGTTTCTGGCCCCTGCATCAGACCTTGCGTCATACAAGTTTGTGCTGTGATCTTATATACTAAACAGGACTTAACCATCACATTTCTCAGTTAGGAAGCATCCAAGTGTTCAGAAGCTGTGGCAAGGAAATGGAAGATGCACTTTCCTCAAATCAGGGCTACTAGAACCACCACAATAAAAATGCTGCAGATACTGAAGTTTTCCTTTTTCCTATGCACCCAAAATTATATTTCATTAAGGGGTTCTTGCAATAACCAGTGAGTTTTTCATCCTTCAGAAAATTAGAGAAGCCTGGACAATTTCCTGTGTGGGTCATAAATTTCTACTGAGCCTCCTGTGCTTCCCAGGGTGCAAACTCCTTGCTGTACTCACTACTGATGGTTGTACCTCAGGGGTGGGAGAAGGGATGTGAGCCCCAGTTTAAGCACCCCCTCTGGCCCCAGGAGGGCTGCAGCTCACAGGGTGTTGGCTCTGCATCTGTATAAGCTCCAGACATTTCCAGTGCCGTTGTTTCCACCGGAGCCAGACACTGTAGGCTTCTTTCACATTTAATTGAGAGAGTTAGGCATTTCTGGGGATTTAGCTCATCCTGAAGCAGACATTTAAAAAGCCAGATGAACCCTAGAAGTGCTTAAGAGGACTTTATCCATGAACAGCTTGAGGAACATTAGCCATTGAAAAGACTGAATTTTGGACAAACTCCAAATTCCAGATTATCATTTAAAAATAAAACGTTTTAAATACACATTTTAATGTAAAAAACCCATTCAATTTACCCTTGTTAGCAAACACAAAATTACTTAATTCACAGTTTTTCAGACAGCAGCCAGGTTCCCAGTTAGGAACTGCAAATACCATGTAGGTTATCTTCTCCTGACATCTTGTTGCCTTATATTTCAGGAGAGCTTCGAAGAGATAAGATGCGTTCCTTCCTTCACCTCTTACCTAATCACAAAGTAATTTTGTGGTCAAGACCATTTTAAAGAAGTCTGATTCAAAACCTCAGGGTTCAATTCCAAAAGAATTAATTTAAGATCTGGCACTCAGAAAATTCAGTTTTAGCTTAGGGCTTACTTTCCTATGAAGTTTTTAGGATCCTGGCTACTCCATTGCCTCCCACCTTGTGTTTTTAATTACTTGCCTGCTTCTGGTTACATTTCCTCTACCGTGTATACAAAGGCATCAGTGTGAGATAGCACCAAATATTTTGTGAAAATATTTAGAAAAAGATTCCCACATATGCACTTAAAAGGCAGCTTTCATGATGTGATTTTTTTATGACCTGGAGCAAAAGAAGCACTCTCCTTCTAAAATAGGCATTAAACCAGAGCCAGGAGTTAAACTTTCAGACCTTCAGGTGACATAGACACCACTGGAGGTGTATCATTTTACGTTAGCAGGGCATTTACATACATAATGTAGTTTTAGGTCATTTTGCTGCTAATTACAGCAAATTTTCATTATCTAGACAAATCAATTTGACATTTATTATTTATTTGTTAGATTCTCTTTAAGGGAGAGCTGGAGCTAATCTGCTGTGGTCCTGCTAGGGGATATGTACTGATCCATTCATTTATTGATTAGCCTCTTTACTGCCAAATAATCCCCTCTGTTTACTTGTCTTCACCTACTTTAGATTCTGGAAGCAGCCTGGAAATTTCACACACTGCCCATTGCCCCACTGGAAAGTACTGATATGCTGATTGTCCAAGAGGTGATTGGAAGACTTGGGAACAGCATAATCATCTTGCTGTTCTACATGCTGTCTATGATCACTTTTTTCAAAATCATTGGCAGAAAATATTGACATGTTAGGTAATGAATAAAACTCACATAAAAGAAACAAACCTACATTTTGAATTAAACCCAGCCATTTCCCCTTCAAATGAAATGGATTTTTAATGAGTCCCTCCAGAAAACACAAGTACTCAGAAGATCAAGTATAATAAAACTGTGACCTGAGAGGGTGAGAGGTGGGGGGTGAGGAGCTTGTAAACAAGAACTCTGTCTGGCTTTGTAGTGGAGAACTGTAACTATAGAACTTCCTAACTGATCTCTACATTTATAAATAGGTGTCTTGGTTTAAACACAGATGGCAGCCAAGCCCCACACAGCTACTCCCTCCCCTCCAGTGGGATGGGGGAAAGGATCAGAAGAGTCAAACTCAAGCACCCTCACTGTCACTGTCCTGCAGGCTCTGGAGCCCATGGTGTGCAGAGGACAGAGAGGCTTGTCTCACTCACTCTTTGAGCCCCATCCTAATTCAGTTTGCTTTTCTGAGAAGGCTGACAATTAATTGCACATGTTTGAGAACTGTCCCTTGCTTTTGATTTGATCCTTATGTTTTAAACTGGCACAGTGATGAGGAGCAGCACATCAATGCACGCAGTTAAGAGCCCTTCACATGTTAAGGTGAGAGAAGCAACCGAGTCATTTGAAGGAATCTGAATGCCTGGTATGACTCCTCCTTTAAAAACTGATCTCCAGCTCTGTTTTGCAGAGTGAATATTGCTTCAACAGCCACGAGAGCTAGAGATCAGAACATTACAAAGCCACAGTGAAGATGAATTCTAACAGATAGATGGATACAGGCTGATATGCTAATATACCTGTTTAACTTGATAGATGGTAATGCTGATGACAAATTCATAAATATATTTGTATCTATATTTATCATTTTGCTGGAGTGTGTTAAAAATTTGATTATTAGTATATTGAATCCTTTAAAAAGCTGTTGCTAACCAGAGCTCCAAACTCCCAGGCTTGCTAAGTGGCAGTTCTGTCACATACAAAATATTGCAATATATTATTACAAGTTTTTATCCTTAATTACAACAGTCCTGACTTTTCATCATTATCAATCCTGTCACTGGGCATGACACATATAAATTACTAGTATTAATTTTGTTCAGAGTACTATTTACAAGTTGAAGTCAGCAAATGTAGATTGTACCTAGAGACATTATTGCATTCTGCTCTTTTGCCTCAAACCAATGTCAACTCCCTAAAAAATCAACTTCTACCCTATAAGAATGATTATGAAATTAAATATGGGTTATATACTGAGCTGATTAGAAACAACAAATGAAAAATGTGAGCTTCAGCTAATGTCATACTGAGCATTGGTACTTCCTAGAGAGCTCAGATTCTCTTGGGGATGCAGATCCTCTGCAATGTACTTAGGAATAATCACTTGCCCTCTCAGAAAAGAGCTGGCAGGTCTGCCAATGTGAGTTGAAGACACTCCATGGCCTGCAAAACCTAAAAAGGAACAATTGTATACTCAAGCTTGCTGCTGCCACATCTGGAGTACTGTGTTGTCTGGGCTCCATAGTACAAGAGAGCCATGGAGCTCCTTGAGTAGGTACAGCAGAGGGCTACAAAGACGATCTAGGGACTGGAGCATCTCTCTTACAAGGTTGGAGGAGGGAACTGGGCCTGTTCAGCCTGGAGAGGAGAAGACTGAGAGGGTATTTCATCAATGTATCTGTACTTATGTATACGAAGGGGACTGACAAGAGAATAGAGCCAGGCTCTCTTTGCTGGCTCCAAGCACTGGGATGAGAGGCAACAGGCAGAATCTAGTGCACTGCAAGTTCTACCTGAATATATGGAAGACCTTTACTGTGTGGGTGTCTGAGTACTGGAACAGATTTCCCAGAGAAGTTCTGGAGTCTCTCTCACAGCTGATACCCAAAAGCTGTCTGGACACAACCCCAAGTAATGTGTTCTAAGAAAATTTTACTTGAGCAGGGAATTTGGACCATATGGTCCCACCAGTGGTCCTTTTGAACCTGACCCATTCTGTGATTCTGTAATTCTGTGATCTTGTAGGAATGCCAATGCATCTTCTGTGATAAGCTCGTCTCTGAAGAAAATTTCCCTTTCTAGCCTTTAACCACAGTGCACAAAGCTAAAAGATGTGGCTTTCTTGTAATGGATCCTATGACAGCTTGTCATTACTTCAGCATAATTTACTATGATGCTAATCTCTTCTTCAGAGTATATTCCTTGTTTGTCCTCATTATAGGCTGGTACCCTGCATTACTGGTAGCCATTCAGAATCTAGCCACATTCTGAGCAACCAGAAATTATTTATTTATCCTTTATCTTTGTGGTGTAGATGGCTGGTAGTTTCATCAGGAGTCACAGCATGGGTTAACAAGAGTTACTTGCTTGAGGCCACACAAAGTCTGCAACAGAGCTGGGATCACATCCTGCTTTGAAGGACAAACCCAGAAACCTCCCCTGGTGATATGAAGGCAGTTCATGTGAGGGTAAAGAGAATCAGAATGTGTGTTGCTGACCTGAGGCCTGTGGTCCCATTCAGTTCCACATATTCAGGCTGCTTGTTGGCTAATCTAGTTTGAAGTTCACTAGTGTTCACACACATCCCCTCAGAAGTGATGGTGCACCTACACGTGAGATAGCTAGAAACAGGATTTAATTAGTATATAGGATAGGCTGTGGTGATCAAACACAGGGCTCAGCTGGATCTGGCCAGCATCTTTCATCCCCTTTTTCCTTTATTTTCCCACATTTTTTCCTCCTCAATCCACCTCAAAGATTTCCTTCTCCCTTCCTGTGTCTTTGCCCTAAACATTGTATGGTAAGACTTGCAGGTTCCCAAAATGCTGTTCCCGTTGCATCCCTTCGTATGTCCTATACCACAGGCAATAATCACCTTTAGTTTCCAAGGCATCTGGGAGACAGTTTCTTGGCAGATTTCACACCACCTACCAAGGTTTAATCAGTTTTCTCTGATGTGCTTGGGAGCAGCCAGCATTGTGCAGTCCATTTTCCCTGATGAAGTTACTGAAGTTTCTCTGCCTTTGTTCTCCCTGCATCTTTGTGTTAACAGGGATTACACTTCTAATCATGTAACCCAACATCCAAAAGGTAATGAAAAATCACACTGCACCCTTTATTCTGTGCTGTCTAAGAAATGGAGGTGTACAGAGTACTTTTACAGACCAAGAGTTTCCCACTTAATCTCTCAGCAAACTAGAAGATCCTGCTTTTTGGGAACTGCTAAGGAGGCTCCCACCCACCTTGCTTTGTCTCTGAGCCCTGATTGCTCCATTGAGTCAGGGTGAGTTGGCTGGAGCCCACCAGGTGCTGAGGTGGGCACACGGGGGTGTCA
This sequence comes from Notiomystis cincta, assembly GCA_013398075.1. Taxonomy (NCBI): domain Eukaryota; kingdom Metazoa; phylum Chordata; class Aves; order Passeriformes; family Notiomystidae; genus Notiomystis; species Notiomystis cincta. The sequence continues at coordinate 27,675 of VZRX01004141.1, read as the reverse complement.
CACCAGGACCCCAGGAAGGAAGGGCAGCAGCCAGGGAGTGGTGTCCCAGCAGGCAGAGGAAATTCCCACAGCCACATCCCTCAGGAGTCAGAAACCACTCCTCTTTCTGACTCCTAGTTCCCAAGCTGACTTCGATGTGGGAACTAGCTATCAGTGGTTAAAATACCACTGAAAAACTGACAGACGCTAGATCTAAGTATTCAAATAAAGGCCTTACTTTAAATAAAAAATTAAATTCATCCTTCCAAATACTGTGAAATCCTTATCAGTAAATCTCCTCAAGCTCCTCTGAGTATGTTAAACATGAATTGTGAGAATTCTGCTTGAAAGAGTATTATTTTGCAGCTTAGCTGAGCACAGTTTTAGAAATAATTTGGCAGCTTTTTACTGCTATAAACTGGCTTTAATTCTTAGCTAAAATACCTTCTGCACTAAGCCTTCCTCTTCAGCTCTTAAATACATGCTGCAAGCTTTTTAGAGAGTTAAACTTCATTCTATACACATGCAGATCTACTTATGTACTTGACACACACACACAGGGGACTACTTTACAACCAAAAGGTACCACTTAATGAACCGCCCATTTTTGCATGAAAGCAGAATGGCACACAGTAACGTGGGTTTCTTCCTGGTCATCATATACCAAAAAATGTTGTTCCTTAAAACAAGGGCCACTCCTGTTCCCACTGACGCCAAGCAGGGTCAGGATTTGGCCCCTCGATTGAACATGCAATGTAAGTTTCCCAAATGCTGTGTTTCAGAGCTTTACTAGGATAATAAATCCCACAGGCTGTCTCTGATTTCCCTTTGTACTCCCTCTGTACTGGACACTGGTGGTGCCAAACTTTGAGTACCGTGTCCATTTCTGGGCCTCTCAATTCAGGACGGACACTGAGGACCCAGAGTGTGGTCAGAGAAGGGCAACAAAGCTTGTGAAGGGTCTGGAGCACAAGTCCTGTGAGGAGTGGCTGGGAGAGCTGGGATTGCTTAGCCTGGAGAAAAGGAGGCTCAGGGGAGAATTTACACTCTCTACAACTGCCTGAAAGGAGGGTGTGACCAGGTGGGGGATTAATTGCCTTTTCTCCTGGGCAGTTGGTGACAGGATGAGAGGACATACTCTTAAACTGAGCCAGGGCAGGTTTAGGTTGGGTATTAGGAGGAATTTCTTCACAGAAGGGGTGATTAGACATTGGAATGGGCTGCCCAGGGAGGTGGTGCAGTCACTGTCCCTGGAGATGTTTAAGGAAAGACTGGACGTGGCACTCAGGGCCAAGGTCTAGTTGACAAGGTGGTGTTTGGTCATAAGTTGGACTTGATGATCTCAGAGGTCTTTTCTAATGTAACTGATTCTCATTGACTGGCTATGGAAACACCTCGTCATCTAGTTAGTGAATGAAATTTAGAGGCGCGTGCATCACAAGATGCAAGGGGAAGCTTTTTGAGAGCAATATACCTCTTTGTCATTGCAGAAAGTGTTCAGCGAGCATTTATGCCCCTGATAAGGGTACGGCATAACCGCAGGGGCGCGGCTCTGACCCAAACTCTGCCAGGTGTTCCTAAAGGGCTCCTGCCCGCCGCTGCACGGC
>VZRX01004141.1:0-25914 GCA_013398075.1 Notiomystis cincta | reverse complement strand
CTCGGCCCCTCCGCCCCTCGGGGCGTGCTCGGGGTGGTCCCGGCCCCCGCGGGGGTGAGCGGGGCCGGTGTTGGGCGAGGCACATGGAGCGGGCGGCGGGGCCGGGCTGGCCTTGGGGTCGGGCGTCCCTGGGCCGAACCGAGCGTCGAAGCGGCCGGCGGGCCGAAAGGTCCGCGGCTCCGCTGGAACCTCGCAGGGCGGGCCCCTTGTCCTCGGCGAGGCCGCCTCGGGGCGAGGGAGGCCGTGGCGGGTGCAGGCGACCCCCGGCCGGTGGGCCCGCCGCGGGGTGTGGCCAAGGGAAGCGCTCGTGTCCGGCCTGCCTGTACTTGGGGTGCCGAAAGGGGATTTCATACCTCTTTTATTCTAGATAGAAACTCTTTCCCTCCGCCACGGTCGGCATATGCCTGTCAAAATCGGCGAGTTGATGATGTTTTGTGCAGCTTTGCTGCAGGTGTGAATTATTTCTGCAACATGATCTTAGCGGGCGCTTTTCCAAACAGTGTAAGTAGCCTGGCTGCATGCTGCTGTGTCTGTTTCCGAATCACGCCTTGGCGATGAAGTGATGACACACAGTGTGTAAAACTCAGATTATCAAGCTCAAATTATTTTCCTTTCTTCTCTTTTAAGAGTATTCGTTGTCATGAAGAACTCGTAAGTTTCACGGCTTCCATGGTAGAAGTTCGAGTTTGGTGTAGATGGGTAGGAAAGAGGAGAAGAGTTACAGGACTTGCACTGTTTTGAAATTACACAACTGCAAACTGTGACTGTGGTATTCATAAGTCTTTGGAGGTTTAGGTGTCTTGGCAAAACTATTTCCGCCATTCCTTTTTTGGGAAACTCAGACGAAGCTCAGGTTTGTTTATCTGGATTGTGTTGCCTTCTTCCTCATTAATTTCTATTTTACTACTGCCAAAATTTCATCTAATTATTCATAGCAAGTTATATGTTTCCATATGTTGAATATATTTGCTTGTAATACCACCCTTAGATTAACAGAGGGTTCCCATCTACAAGATACTGATCTTTACATCTGAAGGTTTCCCAGCCACCCACACCCCATGTTAGTGCTCCACCTTGGCTTGGGGGCAGTGACCAAGACCTGTTTCTTGTGTGGAAGTTGGTACTTCAGCTTTTTCACTGCTGACTGCCATTCTTGCACAACATTCTTGCAGTTACTTAACCAGAGGCTCTGGCTTACTTTGGGGCAGATTCAAAGAAATTTCTGAAACTTTTTTTTCAAGTGTTCTGTTTTTCTTTTGAAAAATAAAGTAGGGGGTCTTCAGAGATTTGGTTTTTAGATGTTGCTTCCTCTGTATATTTTGGCACCCCTGCAAGCTTCCCACAGGGAGCATAAGTTTGTCCCTGCTTGGCCTTCACTCTATTTTGAATTTTACTTCTGGTAACTCCTGATATAAAATATATAATATAAATACTTCTTTTCCTATTGAGTCTTTTTTGGGTACAGATGGGAAACTTTGATACCCTAGGGATGAATTTCAGTTAACAGAAGCTAAACAATATAGTGTCCCTGTCTAAACAGTTCTGCTGACATGCAGAGGTAACTGTTGACTCACATTGGCAGTGAATATTTGCAAGGCAAAGTTGATCTTTTATTTGTGTCTTTATTCATAATATTGTAGTTGTATCAAACAGTGCTTTTCATCCTGAAAGAGCCTGTCTGCATGGGAAAGGTTTTACCTTGTTAGGATACTCGAGTGTGAACTTACACCAGGCTGTTAATTTCAGTTGGTAACTAACTGGTAATTGATCAGAAAGAGACTAGTGCTCTGAAATTTCAGCCTCTCTTCCCTGCACCGGAGCTTCCTGATTACCTTGCTTTCCTTTTTTAGTCCCCACCTCATTCCAAGTCTCATCAGGCTCTCGGGCAGCGCGCACACCATGCACACCCAGTTTCTTTCATCTCTCAGCTCTTGCCAGTGTAAGCAGGTCAGGCTCCGCTCCGATCCCCTCCTGCTGCCCTGTACATGTCATGGTGTGACCCAGTTTCCAGCACTTTACTTTGGCTCAGTGTCAGCCCAGGAGTTCCTGGATGTAGGTTAGGTCCTGCAAGGATTCCTGTTTCCAGCTCAGACTCTAACAACATTATCGGGTTAAGTTAATATAGAAGAAGGTCTGTTAGTTAGAAAACAGACATCTATGTTTATCTTCTTCTACTGCTTGTATGAAGTAATGCAAGCTGATCTACACACAGTTACAGTGAGTTTTGGGAAGGATTGTTTCAGAGAATTGCAAGTACACTATAGCTGAAAAACCAATAAAATGTAAACAGTCTCTTACAGAAAAATGAGTTTTGTAATCCTGACTGCCACTGTACTGTGTATTCAAGGCATTTTTTTTAATCAAAAAACCCTAAATCTACTGAACATGTTTTGAACATAGATTTATGTATTTTTTTCTTCAGCCTGTATATCATCCATTAAGGAGAGAAATGATGGCAGGAGTCACAAACACTCAGGTAAATTAACTGCTTTTAAAAATATGATTACAACTTGAGCATTTTTTCTGACAATTACATACCTTCCTGTTTTAACTGAAGTAGGTTTTAAAATGTTAGTCTGCAACTGACTGGAGAATCAAAGTGCAATGCACAGCTGGAATTTCTGAGTATCATCCCCAGGTGTCCCCGTTCAGTATAAGGACCTTTCTAATGTATAATGCCTCTTAAGATATACTCAACTTGCTCTGTATTAAGGGGAGGCTTCTGTGTCTTATTTCCTCCAGTCTTTTGGTCTAGTGTTGTTAGAGTCAGGACCCCAGTCCACAGACAGCATGAACATGTGCTTTTCTTACATTTTGCAATTTCACCTCAAAAGCTTGGGAAAACCCGAACATCCCTAAAATCAAGAAGGGGTAGGAGCTATTTCAAGAGTCATGTTACCACATGAGTCTGCATTGTGTAATATCTGCTAACTTAAAACTTCCACATGGTGTTAAGGAAATAGCCATTATTTCCTTACATGGGTCTTCATTTGTACTGACTTTCAGAGGTATTGGCATTAGTAGAATTTCTTTGCTGAAAACCTTATGTCCTGCATGGCAGGAGTAATCAGCACTGCTGAATAGTGGTCTCTACTGTTGGATAAGCAGAGAGAGAAGAAAACCACTCTCTACTTGGAGACTCATGTCTGTACTGTGTATTCAGTAGGTCTGGTCTGTACTTTTCAGGAAGCCCTCTTAAAAACTCTTAAACTGAGTAGTGCTTCACATCCAGTGTTTGTCTCTCTTGGTACCTAAGCTGGCTGTGGGCATGGGTAGCACATCAGTGTGGGACTTCAGCTTGGGACAGTAAGAAATAACAAGCAGTGGGTATTTGCTGAAGGTGTGAGTCTGCCAGTGGTCATGATGAGAGCAGCCAGGAGTACTCACTTTAATGCAAAGCTCCACAGCCCTGCTGAGGAGAATGTGGGATTTCTCACAGGAGCCAGTGCCCACGCACAACTTCTCTCCAGTCAGTTTCTGGTTATTGAACATTTGATGTTTGAGGCTGTTGTCAGACTTTACTCTTGCAAGTACATTTTTTGTGCAGGGACTGAAATAAGCAGAGGATGATTGGGAGGGGGGTGTGTCCTTGGCTAGATTTAAACAGATTTCTGTTACTCACTGAATGTGGGGAGTTGCAGAGCCCAGGAGCTTCCAGCCACCCCGTCTTGCCCGATGGGATAATTGCTGCAGTGTGCAGTTGCCAAGTTGAGAGGGTGGAAGCATGACTGCAATGTTGCAGTCACATGTTGTGATAGGAAGTGGAGATTGTTATAATGAAAACAGGTAGTAAAAGTGCACCTTTAGTACAAATGTGAAATAAATTGTTACAAGCATGCAGTCAAACTGTAGTGCCTGATACACTGAGGCCAGCAACCTCCATACCTCTTTAGAGGGAAAAGTTTCCTGGTGATACTATAATATTTTTATTGTGACAGCAGGAACCTGCATCCTGCTTTCATTTGTACGCTGATTGTCTACTGGGTGAGGAATAAAATGGCTCCCTTTGCTGTAAATCTGGTAGACTGTATCAGAGATATGTTGATTTGTTAGGTAGGAGTGATGAATTGAGCTGAAATTCAAGCATCTCTGTGTTTAAGGGCAGTGTGGGAAGGCCTAATTAAAAATTAATTTGTCACCTGGAGAAAGAATTTGTTTTTGTTTGTGTAATTTATGTTTTTAAAATTTTAATTTATTTTTTCCAAACTGGTACATTTTACCAGAGTAGTGTCTGTCATATATCCTATTCTGTGGTTACTCTCTCTGTCAGTGTGAGCAGCAATGCAGTAACGGTGTAGGCCTGAAAAATCTGTAGTGTGAGATGTGCTGTGATGGCAGCAGTGCTCTCCATTTCAGTGTCTTGTCTGTTGTGGAAGCTGATGAGTTTTATGAATTGCTGGAAAGCCTTGGAGGCTGTTCATTTGTCCTGCCTGCTGCAGACTGGAGCTGGGGATATTCTGCCTTTGGTACAAGGCACTCTGTGATTATTATTTCCAGTGGCATTTTCACGGTCTGAATTTGAAAACAGTTTCATGACCAGCTCCAGGTTTTGAGGATGAGGAAGGACAAAGATCTTGGGTCTCAGTAGTAGGGTTTTGGCATTTTTATCTTTTCAAGTATTAAAACATAACTCTTCTGCTCTGGCAGGATCTCATAATGGGCTATGTCTAGGATGCAGAATGGAATATTTCATGTGAAAACAGTTTTAATTATGTATTTTAAGGTAGCTCTCAAGTGAAACATTGAATGACAGCGTGGCCTTTGCCTGAAATGTAAATAGATCATGGCTGGAGGTAATTGTATAGTCAGCCATTAGGATAATCACTTTATCATACATTTACTGACTGCTGCAGAAATTTTGAGGAGGAGGAGTTCTTATATATTAAAAAACAAAAAAAAACCCCCAACAACAAAGATTGAAAATTAAACAAATAGCTTAAGAAAAACAAGCAAACAAAACACATTGGCAGAAAGCATTTATCTAAATTAATTATCTCTGATAGTAGAATTTCTGATTTATATGATCAATGGGGTTTTGCATTTGCCTGGACTGAGTGTGTGTCCAGATACTTGCTTATTTGACATGTAAGATCTTGTAAGCTGCAGTAACTTGATCAGGCATTTAGTTTCTTTCACGCAGCCTCTTGTGCTAGTGAAACTGTCAGACTAAAAGGCATTTTAGGCCAACCTCACCTTGCATGCAGAGCTCTCTATCAGGACAGAAAAACCCTTTTAGGGGAGAGGATGGTGTAACAGTAGTTGGCTTCATGTATGTGTGTGTTTTAATTTGCACAGGGGAAATGCTGAGGCAGTGAGATTTTTGAATGGAGCCATTGGTCTCTCTCCTTGTTCTTGTTCTCAGCTGCTTATGCAGATACCCACTTATCCACTTCTGGGTTGCAAAGGAACTTGTGGAATCACATTCTTACTTTAGTTCAGCTTAGAGAAATGTGTACTCTTGGGAAGTCTGAGAGAAATAATAGGTAGCTCCTGTTAGTGTGAGAAATGTGTTGAAGGATGGGGGAATCATATGGGTGGATAATCAAAAGGGCCCAGATGAACAAAATGAAAATGGAACAACTGGAGGGGGAAGGCAGCTGCTGATAACTTTTTCTTCTGTTTCTTTAGAGTCTTCTTCCAGCCATGGGCTGAACAGCTGTGAAGTTGTCACAATTAAAACATATCAAGCAAAGCTGCTCTTTGTCAATGTGTAAATGGTTGAGTAAGTTGCTCTGTCACAGTGTGTCACATGTCACAGTGAACAGGGAGCTGAGGTAATGAGGAAGGTGATGTGGCTGTGAAACTGCTAAAATCTGGGATCATTTAGGATGGGGAGCTAATAAACTCTGACGCACTGATGCTATGTCCTCTTAGCCAAAAGATTTCCATTTTCAAATGGCTTTAGTGTCTCTCAAGGAGCCTGTAAGGCTAAGTGTATAAGTTGACTATGGTTGAAGTATGCTGTTACAAAATACCTTGTTTCAATAGGGGCAAAAATACAATTTTTTAGGATTTAGTGCTATTTTTTTTCTTTAGTAGGATTTCTGATTAGATTTTTCCTTTTAAATTAAAGGAGAAATCCCTAAGTGCCACACTTTGCTATGGGTCTTTGGTGTTGTGTTGTTATCTTTCATCTGCTTAGACAGATTCCAGATGGCTCCTAGGGAATGTGATGGGGGAGATTCCTAGTTTAGGGTTCTCTTATTGAAAATTTTAGATGGAAACCAGTTACATCAGATGAGGTGGCCTATGTTGGTCTATTTTGAAACTGTTGAGTTTGTTGGATGAAAAGTTCGATTTTAGGCAACATTTTCCTGTGAGGATTTCTCTCTGCTTTTGATAAAATGCAATAATGTTACTGCAGCAAGTAGGTTGTGGTTCCATTAAAAATTAAGATGTGAATTCTGGCTACTAAGTATCACTTTGTGCTCAGATTCCTTCATTCCATGGAGTAACTTCTCTTGCTTTATGTATTTTGGATGAATTTATCCCTTCAATTGTTAATGAGTCAGATGATGCTTATAGCTCCAGACAGACCACCATTGCCAGCCATATGTTATCTGTGTCAGCTGAAGGCTTGTGTTCTTCTGGGCAAAGCTGTTCAGGGTCTCAGTGCTGCAGGATCTACTCTAGGTTGTGTTACTGATCAGCAGTATGACTTTGGGCAAAATAAAATTATTTCCTCATTGTGCTCCCTGCCCTTTTACCTGTTGAAGTTTTGTTGGTTTTTTTTTTTTTTATGCACCAGCTCTCTTCCCATCTTTCTCTGATGCTGTTAGTTCTACCCAAGTTTTAGTCAAGAGCTATATGCCACAAATATCTTTTTACAGTTCAAAACATTGCTTTTTGCCTTCAAGAAATGTTCTGCCTTGCCTGGTATGAATTTGATGTGAGGTAAGTAGATTTTTCTTGATATGATGATTTTTAGTCAAGTATTCATATTTTTTCTTTCTTTTCGTTGTTGTTAGTGTAAAGGCATTAATGTTCCTCAAACACAGGAGTGTTAGGTTTACAAAGATGTGAAGCATAGTAGAGACACACAAATGGATATAGCTGTGAAAATCCATGTATTTGTCATGTTGCACTTTCTCTCCCTTTTGTAAGGCAGAGCCAGGGTTGGCAACTTGAAGTAGTGTTGCCTGTCCAGGGTGCTCTGCACGGGTGACCCGTGGCTCAGGACCGTGTTGAACCTGCTAAATAGTGGCTGCTGACAGGGAATGTGCTCGTTGCTCACACATGGCTACAAAGGTAATACTTGAGCTTGTGCCTTTGGGTTTTGAGCCTGCTAATTCAGTCTCAGGGCTGGTATTCTGCTGCTGTCTCCTGATGTAAGGATAAGTTATGTTAAGGGCGATTAAACATTGCTGCTGCTCTTTTAGATTAGCTGAAATTCTGCAGCTAAAGATAGCCATTATTTCTCAGATTGTGAATCTCTTTCTTGTCAGATTCAAGCTCCTTTCTTTTTTTTCCTTTGCCTGCATCCTTGCTCTCTTGTTCTGAAGCTGCATGCTGATGACTTAGTCTTTACATGCTTCTTTTCATAGATGATTTGTGTCACTTCCTTCCTCCTCTCAGTATCCTTTTCTCGTCTTTTCCTTTGTGCCTCATGACCTCACCAGATTGTATCCATTGATGCATAGAGCTAGCCATGGATTTCCTCATCATGCCTCTGGTACTTAAAAAGAAAGACACTGTTATGTATACTTCTTATATCTATGCCAAACCTGCAGTTAGGAATTGCCATTTTCCCCTAGCCTCCACCTATTGCAAGTGCTCTGCTTTACTCTGTCGCTGGTGCTGTGCTTGCTTTTCTTCTCCCTCTCCTCCCTGTCCATTCCTTAGCTATGCTGTGTGCTAAGGCCTGGCTTTAGGCTATGTGGGCCTTCACTGCTGCTGAGTTTGGAAGGTGGAGTTTAGTTAGAGCAGACTGCTTGGGGCTTGGTCTTACTCATTTTCTGGTCCAGTTCATAAGTGCATTGTGCATCTTAAGCAAATGCTCCCTTTCTCAGGGATCATTTATAAAGGACAGATAATATTTACTTGACACAATGCAAGGTGTGATGTATAAATGGCTAAATAGTAAATGAATTGTGAAACCTGTGCTGTCATGGAGAGTTAGAGTGTTAAATATGTAGAGTTGCTTCACCTGCCAAAGCACATCAGTTCTTCATAAACACATAATTTGGTAGAGTCAGCATGTGTGACCTTCAAAGTAAACACATTGCAAACAATGAGTTTCAAGGGCCAGATAACTCTTGTTAGCCAGCTTCCTGGCAGTGGCACGAGTTGCTCTGGTGGCTGGGCCCAAAACTCTCAAGTCTTAAAAGCTGGGTGGAACTGCACACTCCTCAACTGAATATATGATTAATTGGAATGTGAAGTGCATGGTTTTTGTGGTGAGGACAGTGGCTGTTCACCAGAAGAATTTGGGGCTCTGATGCTGTTCTTGGATGGATGATCTTGGAGATGCCAAACTAAATCTTCCATGATCTGATCAACAGTAAAAAACGTGTCTTCTCAAGGCCTTGGCATCATGTAAAATCTTTGCTTGTTTGGATACCTGGGAAGGCACAGGACCGATACTGAGGTCAAGATCTGCTCAGTCCGGCAGAAAGTGACTGCACTTGTGAAATCCTGGAGTCTGGCAGAACGTGTACTGCTCAATCACTTTCAAAAGACCAAGCCATTAAACTAAGTAGCCATAATTCAGAATTGGATAACGAGGAACAACAGTGTTTGTGGTGATTGCAATCTTTCAAACTCAAAAAAGGCTTCTTTTTCCTTTCAGCAAGTTTTTGATAGGTGAAAAGAAGGTGGAGAGGGAGGAGAACAGTCCATATGGCTGAATTTCAGTACCTGATTGTGAGTGAAATGAAAGCATGAATGGAGTTACAGGTAGAATTGTGAAAAAAACCAACTCCAAAGCATTGTGAACTTTTAAATGAACAGATTTTTTCTCATTTTACTACGTAACCAGGGTTCTAAATATTAAACTTGCCCTTTATTAAATCAAGTCCTGTTGGAATTCTGATTTACATTCTCTAAGAAGTCTTTGGTAGCCCTTTCTTAAAAGGTAAGATCTACCTACGCTTTTTAGGCATTTTCAATCTTGTGGATATACTGACTTTGAATATCAGCAAGTGTGAAGGTAAGAGAAAAGTGAATCACTGTGATATTTCAGCTTACGAGTTTTTAATCAAACCACAAGCATTTGTCCTTTTGCAGTCAGGTGGAGGACTTCCCTCTGTTATCTGCAAGCCGTATTTAAATTTCAGGAACCTATTCTTTTTATCTCCTCTGGAAATGGAGCTACCATGTGCAGTATACAAATCAGGAATGTACTTCTGTCCAAAGATCAAAGTGGTCTGTCTAGAACATTAACAGAGTACCTGGAAGATAAAAAGGACGTTGCTAGTAGAGTTCTTAGGAGTATTTATAAACAATACAAGTTGGCAGTACCAGTGGCACCCTGAAAACCTTCCACAAGAAATGTGAGCTTCTAAATTGCAAGTTTGAAAGTAGTGTGTTGTCAGATTTTTTCCCAATAGGGATTACTGACAGCATCATATTTTTTGAAATGTTTTTCATTGCAACCTTTCTTTCCAAAAAAAGAGTCCAGAATAGTTCCAGTGACCTTATTTCATACTTGAATTATATGTCCATTAAGAGCACAATAGCTGTTTTTCTTCTTCAGGTTTTCATAAAATGAGAGACGAAATGTTTTGCAGTGTAATTTCTTATTTGCACTGCAATTTCAAGTGATTGAAATGCCTGCCCTTTTCAGCAACTGAGATATTAGACATTTCATGGAATACCCCTGATTCAGAGGTCCTGGATGTAGGCTCTTTCGAGGTAGCATATAGTAAGTGTCTCATGTTTACGTCAGCAGAGTCTACCCCAAAGTGGTGGGTGCTCAATGACACTGGTTTGCACAGCTGTACTTTTTCATCAGTCTCGATTTCTTCAATGCAGTGTAGAAAGGGTTTGCTATTCTTACACAAAATTGTGCATGTTAGTTACAGAGGAAAGGCCCAGTGTCTTCCTGCTTGCTACAGCTCTGATAACATTCAGGCTTTCAAAGTTAAAGGCTCTTTACTTATTAATGACTTCTACATGAGATAGATTTCAGTGTCTAATCAGATTGAATATCCTTAAAATTTCTAATGGGATCCTTGAAAATCTGCCAATGGGCTATATAGGTTTTCTGATGAATTGTTTTAATTGAGCTCTGCCTTGCTATTTGGTTAACAGTCTTCAGGGTAGCCTCAGGCTGCTTACTTTCCAGTTTCCTTGTGTTATCTGTAGATAAATGTCCACCTTATTGGAGCCTAATGGCCAATTAGCTGAGTCAAATAAAATCTGGAAACACAAGAAACAGTGCTGATCATTGGCAGGATATTCATGTCCTAGCTGAGGTTGGATCCAGAGTTGCTGACCTGCTGACTGCCACTGTTCCTTGTGAGTAGTCTCATGGGGAAACTGTGTTCAGCCTGTAAAGCATGATTTAGCTAATTTTTCCCTGCAGTGTTGGTGCTTTATTTATTTTCTCAGTAGTTGCAAAATTAGGCAGATCTCTATTGTGAGCAAACCTTCCAGTTGAAGAAGCAATCAGTGTAGCTTCCTTTGGGCCTATGTTGAAGAGACCTCTGCAAGGCCCATTAGATGCTGTTAAAATTAAGCAGACATACACAGACTCTTCAAGGTTGGGAAAGGCTTCCAGGATCGAGTCCAGTCTTTGAACAAACACCAACATGTCAACTAAACTGTAGCTCTAAGTGTTGTGTCCAGTTGCTTCTGGAATACTTCCAGGGGTGGTGACTCCACCATCTCCCTGGGCAGCCTATTCCAGTACTCACCCTTTCAGTGAAAAAATTCTTCCTAATGTCCAGCCTGAACCTCCTGTGATGCAGCTTGGGGCTGCATCTTTTTGTCCTGTCACTGGTTGCCTGAGAGATGAGGCCAAACCTCACCTGGCTACAGCTCCTTTCAGACAGTTGTAGAGAGTGATAAGGTCCCCCTGAGCTTCCTTTCTCCAGGGTAAGCAACACCAACTCCCTCAGGACTCGTCACTTCACCTTGTTGAGCTTCACACAGCTGACTCTGTCCCATTGATCCAGCCTGTCCTGATCAGCACTCCTGCCCAACATAGCATTGGCTACAAACTGGCTGACAGGTCACTTGGTCCTCTCATTCAGGTCATTGATAAAGGTATTAAACAGGACTGGACCCAACACTGAGCCCTGAGGAGCACCACTTGTGACTGGCCACCAGCTGGATGTATGTCCATTCCCCACTGGGCCCAGCTATCCATACAGTTTTTAACCCAGTAAAGAGTGCATGATTTAGAATTCTAAAATATGTGGTAGTTATCTCCATGTTGGAAAGGAAACATATCTGATATGGGATGTCTCAGAGGAGCAGTGGCATTGAGGAAATAGAACGATCTTTGCACCTTTGCCAGTCTGGCCCTTGAAGATGGAATAAGTGAGGTGTTTGCAAATGCAAGCCTTCTAAGCTACTTTGCACATTCCTGTAAGAAAACTAACTTGGCATGCATTTAGTAACTGTTCTAGTGTTGTTTGCTTTGGTTTAGAAGGACTGTGTTGGCCTGTTGTGTTGGAAAAAATGTGTTACTGAAATGCTGTAGTAAATGTTTTGATTAGAGAACAGTTTGAGTTCAACTGTTAAAATTAAACCCTAGGTGTAAGCAGCTGTACCAAGAGCTGATCGTTGCATGTTTCCAGGGCAGAGTGATTTTTGGATACTTTGAAACTTAGGGATTCATAATCTGCTTTCAAACAAACTTCCCAAGTTGTTCCCTTTTCCCACTAATCACACCCCAGCATTAAACAAAGTAAAGGGTAGGTGCAAAAGGAAAACCGAAATGGAACCATTCCATGTGTTCTTGTTGGACCTGTAAGTGTAAATAAGAGGGCAGTTAATTTCTGTATCTAAAATGGTTTGAGTTTCTTAGCTCCAAGGGGATCCCTTATCTCTAGAGAATGACTACATGAACTTTGTCTAGTTGGTAGTTGAAGCTGCAATTTCCCAACCTCCTTCCTGCTTATCTCTTACAGGGTGGTCCTACCTATTGTAATTGGAATCCCAGAACTGAGTATTAGCTGCATACCTGCATACCTCAGAGATTTTTGGTTATAACTTTGCCTGTTTATTCTTGAGGAATAAATGGATTTTGCAGACAACAGCAGGCTGGGTGGGATCTGCTGGAGGGGTAGGAAAGCTCTGCAGAGGGATCTGGACAGGCTGGATCAATGGGACAGAGCCAGTTGTGTGAAGTTCAACAAGGTGAAGTGCTGGGTCCTGAGGTCCTGGGGTCACAAAAACTCTGTGCAATACAGCAGACTTGGGGAAAAGTGGCTGGAAAGATGCCCTGTGGAAAAGGACCTGGGGATGCTGGTTGACAGCAGCTGAACATGAGCCAGCAGTGCCCAGATGGCCAGAAAGATCAGTGGCATCCTGGCCTGAGTCAGCAATAGTGTGGCCTGCAGGACCAGAGCAATGATTGTCCCCTGTACTCGGCATAGATGAGGCCACACCTTGAATCCTGTGGTCAGTTTTGGGCCCCTCACTGCAAGAATGACGTTGAGGTAGTGGAATGAGTCCAGAGCAGGACAGTAGAGCTGGTGAAGGGTCTGGAGCACAAGTCTTGTGAGGAACAGCTGAAGGAATTGGGGTTGTTTAACCTGCAGAAAAGGAGGCTCAGGGGGGAATCTTACTGTTCTCTACAGCACCCTGAAAGAAGGTTGTAGTGAGGTGAGGTAGACAGGGTAACAAGCAATAGGATGAGGGGAAACAGCCTCAAGCTGTGCCAGGGCAGGTTTAGATTAAGGGGAAATTTGTTCTCTGAAAGGGTGATCAAGCATTGGAACAGACTGCCCAGTAAAGTGGTGAAATCACAATCCCCAGAAGTGTTCAAAAAACATGTAGGTGTCCTTATTAGAGATAAAATTTAGTAGTGGAATTGTCAGTACTGGGTTAATGTTTGGACTCAGTGATCATTGAGGCCTTTTCCCTCCTTAATGATTATATGATACACAGATGGGCTTTAATATTAATAGTTTGCATTTTTTATTATACTTCTTAAAAACTAGTTTATATATTTGGCAAACAACTGATCAGTATATTTCAGGTACACATCTTAGCATCCAAGCAGGGTGGAAACATAAATGATGGATGCTGGCAGTATTCCCATGGGATAGGAGAGCATTAGTAGTCATTAACAGATAAGGAAAACTGAAGCCAAGGAAAACAGAATAATATGATCATGTAAAGACATCTGTGCCAGGGCTGAACCTTATCTCCAGTTTTCTCAAATTCCACACAGAGAGCTGCCCTTCCCTGAAAGGCATCCTGTCTGCAAGGCTGGACTGTGTTGCAGGTATTGACATTAATCTTCCTCCTCCTGAAGCTTATGTCACCGGCATTCCTGTCTGACCACGAGTCAGCACACTTGCATGTAACCATTGTGGTGTTTGAAGGGGCATCGTGGTGTTTCATGCCACTTGGATGACATATGGCTGCTAATTTGTAAAGCTGCATCTGTGTCTGCCTCAACTCTGGCAGCTGCTGTTGCAAGTGAAAGCTGTGGAAGTGTGGGAGACTTACCTTTGAGTGCATGTAGACAATATGTAGGCCTGCCTGCTTGCTAAGTCTGATGAAAAATTGTGAGGGGACAGGATAGATAATAATGTGCAATGAATGCTCACATCATCCTTTGTCTGTTTGGTTTTTAATGATATAAGTAGATAAAAGCATCAGTTGGAAAGCTCAGGTGTGAAGTATGGTAGGAGTAGAGTGAGTTGTCTTTCCTAGATTAGTTCTATGTGTTAGTGATAGGAAGTGTTCCTGTGTGGCATTACTGACAGCCTTGAGTGGCTGGCAAGAGTGTTTGAAATCCAAAACTGAATTCTTGGCTTTCTTCTGAGTTACTAGTTGAATATATTTGCATTGGCAAAAAAAGTTGGCTGACTTAAAGACATGTTAAGCACAGACTTAAAGGATCTTGAAATAGTAGGGCTTGAATACCTTCTTTGCTTTCTCAAGGGCAAATTCTGCCACTTTGTTGTAGATCACATTTTAAAGTGGTTTTTCCCTGGCTCCAATTTTGCTGCCCTTTACTTTGAACAGCCTTTTTCTCCCCACCTCTGAAAAGATAGAAGGATGTGGTTACTGAAATTATTGAATTCTGTACGTGGAGCGTTCACTGTGCCTCTCTGAAGCAGGAATATGTTACATGTGGGTAGAGTGGAAGACAAATCCAGGTGATGTTGTGATCATGTACAAACAGAACTGAGATAACGAGCTAGAGATAAGTGATCCTGGGCAAGGCGTAATGTCGCGGCATTGTTTGCTGTCTGCCTGGCTCTGCACCGTACACAAAATGGGGATAGCACTTCCCCACCTCAGTTTCTTTAGTTTCATAAATGCTGGTAAGTGCTCAGTTCCCCAAAGTGAGTGTCATCAATAATTCATTATCACTTAATTGCTGGAGCTGATTTCCGATTGATTTGCTAAGTAAGACACTAGGAAGTGGTTGTTTCCACTGTCAGTTCCACTTCTCTGCTTTTGCCAGTGTTTTGTGGGGTTGTTGTGCACATGCCTTTTCCCTTCTCCTCCATGAATGCTTTGCCCTCGAGCCACAATAAAATTGGAGGAGCTTACAAGAAGAATGGGCTAAACAGCATGAGATGAGGTGGTGGATTTCCTTTTACATCAGCAAAGCAGCAAGTCTAGGAAGGGCTGAAATTCAGGCTGAAGTTGGAGGACTCAGCCCTGCATATGTGACACACTGTCTCTGTCACTTTTGCTTCTTTTCTGTGTTCAAATAGGCTACTCCTAGACTACTGTCCTTTCCTCCTGTGCTCAGTGTGCTTACAGGTCTGCTGCTTTTGTCTATAAGCTTGTGTGAGAAGGCTGTTTCAGTTGTCCCTTTTATATCCCTATATGTGAGTTATTTCTGATTGTTTTTCATCATAATGGAATGGAGTGGATAACAGTTGTATTTGTTTTGCTTTTTTATGTGAGAAGTCATAGGTGAGGATTTGGAATTGTTCAGGTTCTCCTTCCAGTGTTTCCTGATAGCAAAAAGCAAGTGCCTCCAGTCTCCTGGGGTGGAGCAATTGTAGATTTCTTTTCTGGATGCTAGAGAGGGGAACTTTAAAATAGATGTCCTGGAAAATATGTGGTGCTTATTTTTATTAGCATAGGGTAGTCTCTGTTCTGTGTAAGATATGAGCTAAAATACAAGTAAAGAAGCAGGGCAGAATCACACTCTCTCATATGTAGGAATGACAGGTGGGTAAGGAGCATTCATTTAACTATATAGCTTATCCCCTAGGACACTGAAAGCATCTTTTCATCTCCTTTCCTGGATGAAGGTCCAAAGATAAATAGCTACTGCTGGACTTTAATCATAGTGTTTTCTGATCACTTTCTTAAGATTTGGGACATTGCCTTACCTTGCAGAATCTGAACTGTTTAACACTTGTGCAGGATTTGGCAATGCCAAATGTTTTCAAAGACTGTGCTACATCCTAAAAACCAGAACACAGTCTGTTGGAGCATGTCTTTCATCTGAGTCTCGTTTGCCAAGGAGGCATTAAAGGGAAATATATATATAGTTTGTTTTTTGGAGTCGGTTTTTGATTTTTTTTGTATAAACATACATAGCTTCCAGATTGATTCAGTTCTATCTTAAACACACATCAAGAATCATTTTGTTACTATTTTTATACATTCTTGAGAATTTGCATCACGATTCTTTAAAAGAACCTAGATGGGTTTGTTTCAGTGCATTAACTTTTTGCCTTCAGCTGCTGTGGGTATAAAAATGAATTGACAGCTCAGTTCTCAGAGATCACAGAATATCCTAATTAGGAAGGAACCCACAAGAATCATCAAGTCCAAATCTTGGCCCTGCACAGAACACCCCCAAGAATCACACCCTATGTCTGAGAGCATTGTCCAAATGTTTTTTGAACTCTCTGAGGCTTGAGGCTGTGACCTCTCTCCTGGGGAGCCTGGTCCAGTGCCCGAACACCCTTTGCTGGTTTTGTTTTAATGTGTTCTGATGTCTTTAAACTTCATTAAAGGGACTGGACTGGAAAGAATGTCAATGTCAATCAGCTTTGTGAGATTCCCTAAAAATCTACTGCGTTCTTGCTTCAGTTTCCAGTTACCACACTTCCTTTAGAAAGTGTTGGTTTCAAAATGGAATTTCAAATGATGAATTTTCATTAAAACTGAAAAGTTAATCTTTTCAGCCTGCCTCACTTTGTTCTGTCTGTAGTTACTCTTGCCTCTCTTCAGGGAAAAAGGACACAAAAGATGCTGCTACTTTTAGTAAATAGTTTTCCATGGTGGAGTTGTCAAGCAGAGTTTTGATTTGAATGTGTTGCAGCTAGGATGTTTTGCACAGCAATGTACCTGCATTTTGCACAGCAGTGTACCTACCTTACGTTACTAGATCTGTTCTTCCATGTATGAAAAGGAATATTTATTGTCAACCTTTCTAGGCAGCAAATTGAGAAAGGGAAGAGTCTTTTTAAAGTCTGAATACAACGGCTTAAAACTTCCCTTTCCACAAACAAAAGTAATCCTTGAATCTGCTTTTCTCGAGCGAGATTTTAGCAGCTTCAGTGGAGCAGCTCTGATGTGAAGGTGCAGCAGAAGGAAGAATTAAGACTTGGGCAGATCTGTGGAGAAGGGGTAACTGGTTTCTGGTTTCCAGTGGCACAATGAATTTTGTGCTTTTGGTTGGGGAATGCGTGGGGGAAGGAAACTTTTGCTATCTTACATTTAAAGTTTTACTGTGGTTTTGATCTTGCCATACCATACAAATTTTTTTAATGCTAGGTAAGTGTTTGATCACAAAGCATCTCTGTCAGCATGTGCTTGTTGTTGCCAAGATGCTTCTGAAACACAGAAGGTATGTGGACATACTGGAAAAGTTGTGTCACCACCCATCTCTGGCAGTCGCAGTGATCGACGGTCTGTTGTGTCTGAGTGTGATGAAGAATGTCAGCCAGGTACAGGGTTATCTGCAATACACTGAAAAATTCATAATGGCCACTCAGATGATGACAGTGATGAAGCTGCAAAGTTACCTTGTGGTAGCAGTCTCTGTGAGAACATCTTCCTGCTTTTCCAATGAAGCCTCCAGACTGCTGAAGGATACCCTGTACCAATTCTGATCATGTGAATGAACTTGGTGGTCGGATAAGGTGAAAGGAAGCAAAAACTTCCATCCTCAGCTTAAGGATATCTGTGTTTGGGGTGTTGTATCATAGACAGCCATAGTTCAAAGAGCTAACAGATAACACAAAGTGCTTCTGGTTGAGCCACATCATCTGCTTTGTGTATGAAACATAGGAATATGATCTAGGACACTTACAGCTTGAACAAAGTTTCTTGATCCTGGGTAAATTTTAGCACTACATTATATTTTCTGTGTTAGTTTTCCCTTAATATTTTCAGATTCTTACAGAATATGGGTCAGTGTACATGGTCAAAAGTAATACTGTTTTTGTGTTAACCTCCTGAATCAGAAATATCCATATACAAAACTTGTAGCGAAGCAACAAGTGCATAAATATTTCCTTTCTATGTTGTAGACTGTATTGTGATAGAATATGTGAAAATTATTTGCATAGGAGAAGAGGAAAATGGAAAAGACTGTAGTAATCACATTCAGCCTTTTTTGAGTGGTTAAAAATGAAGTTAAATTAATTCTATTTATTAGTTGAGCTTCATTCTTTTTTTCTTTTCCAAAGGGACTAACCCTTGAACTCAAGAGAAGCACACTGTTGCTTAAGTAGAAAGCAAACAGAATTGAAGTGCTTTCAGTATAACAGACAACTATACAGTTAATTTTCCCTGTAGCCACTCCAGTTACATGGCTGTTAACAGTTAAATTATGAATGAGGTATTCTGAAGGAAGCCTCTCCTGACTGTTAGCTGTCCTCTTTTGTTTGGGCTGGTCACCAGGGTCACAGCAGTCTCATTCTACATGAAGCAGTATGAGATGCAGACAGGCTTTCTTCCAGACTTGAAGAGAATGCGACTGAGTTGTCGATGTCATTCACAAAACTCAGTTCCTTTAGGTCTTGAATGCCAGGAGTTTACGTTGTGTGACCATGAATGATGAGCATCCTCCCGTCGGGAATGATTGCTTGGGGGTCTCTGAAAACAGAACAGCCTGCTGTCCTGTATAATAGATGAGGTTACAGGTTAGCCAGTGACATCACCAGTCTCATGATGTTGCTTATCCTGTGTCCTAGACAGTATGGCTTATTGTCTTTTTGTGTTGTGTAATGTCTCCTGCTAACAGGATGGCACAGCTGTCCTGTTAAATTGAGCATTAGTGGTAATAACAATGAAAGCACCCTTTTTTTGGAAGCATCTTGAAGGATGATGACTTTTTGTGTTTGTAATAAAGAGAATATTAAATGTGGTCCCTAGTTCATGGTCATAAGCACAGGATTTGTCGTCTTGGCCAAATATTTTTTTATTTGTTAGAGTGATTTTTTTTGCTAAAGTATCGATCTCTACATACTTCAGTAACTTGCCAGTATTGGGAAATAAAACTGAAGGGAAAATTTAAGGAAGATAATTGTCTTAAATGAAAGCCCCCTCCTACTTGTCTTGTAGGAGGAAAGTCTTCACTCTCTTTAATCTTTTTTTTTTCCATTTACTTTACATCTTGTCTGATGCAAAGTATGTGAAGCCTTGCTGAAGTGTTTAAGGAATTTTCCAAAGGTATAGCAGAGTCTGTTACCTCAGAGCTTTGTACCTCACCTGTGAGGCCTGTTTTTTTGATGCTAATGGAGTAGCTTGAGAAAATAGGCAAAGCCTCAGTGTATGGATGGTTGCAGTTTACTGGGCTTTCCAGCTGTGAAGGTGGGAGCTGTGACTGCAGCTCTTCAACAGAAGATCTGAACAGAATGTGTCACCTTGACTTTTAAGAAAATTACCTCTAACTGGGAATCAAAATTAGAGAAATGAGTCTGTGAAGACTCTCAAGTGCCTTTTTAAGAACTTTATTGCTCCCAAGTGTCTTCAATTCAGGTTTCCCCAGGAGAAAAGCGAGTTTTGAATGTTCAGCAAGATTCCTTTTCTTTTAAATACGGGCCTGTGTTTTTAAAGAGAGGATATGTGTGATAGAGGCTCTGGTGCTGAAAGACTGAAAATCTCAGTAAGTCTGGAGTAAGTCTGCTTAGGTATTTGGTTAGAAAATCCAGCCCCAAATGAGCAGAAGCAAGTAAGGACTGCAAGTGGGTTGAGACATTGTTCTGCCAAGGAAGAATCAGAGTTGTCATAACAGCAGTGATGCACTGCCATGCTGACTCGTGGAAATGCAAAGGCTGGAGGCTGCTTTGCTTTTGTTGCTTTTGTTGCACGTCTGTTAAGTAGGAGAAACCTTGGCTAGTGTCTGTATGCATTATACTGGTGACCTCTTTTGATAGCAGTGGCTGTCAGTCTAGCACCATGTCTTACCAAAGTGTCCTTAAAAATACCTGTTAGGTACAGTTTTCATTGTCTTCTGAACTTCTTGTAGTGTGTGAGAAGGACAAAAAGGAAGGTGCAAATGTGTATGTGAGTAGTAGTGGGAGAGCCACAATTAGAGCTAGCCAGTTGCTGAATTCTTGGGGCTGTGAAAGAAAATGGAACATTGTTGTTACAGAGAAAAATGTTCAGGTTGTTCTTGTGTTCCAAAGCCATCTCCTGCTGCTTGTTTTGTCTTACCAAGATTTGATAGCTGCTTGGCAGAAGTCTTGGCATTGCTTGGCACTAGCAATTCTCTGCTCATCAGCTTGAAAAAAAAGACTGCTGAAATTCAGAAATGCACAGTTCTGAGCTGCACTGTTTTTGTCATGATCAAGTCAATACAGTTTGATTTTTCTTATTTCTTTCTTTCCAGAGATTTGGGGGGAAAGCAGAAAAGCTTTCATAAAGTGTGGTATCTTTCTTTTAATTCTCATTAATCAAATACAGTCTCCAGCAGTAAAAATACGATGTGATACCCACTATGCTAAATTTACACCCTGCAATTTTCAAACATTAGTTGCCGCTAAATTGGCAGAGTGACCAGAACCAAATATACCTGCTTTGCAATTATATCTGCTGGGTTGGTATTTATGGGAATAGCCAACCAGGCCAACAAGAGGCAAAATTAAAATTAACCCTTAATGGCAGCATGCTGAAACTGCTATTTATTACTGTGTTGAGCAAGGTGCTGAAGAACCTCTCTTCTGGCCAGCCTCAGGTACCACTGCAGTGATAATGCTTACTTTCCAAGAAGCTTGAAAACAAGATTGGCAAATTTATGAATTTAGTGCATCCTAAGTTGCAGTTTGGATTTTGTGTGAAAACAAATGTATCCTGCCTTGGAACCAAGTAGTATACACTTTGAGAATCAAAAATTTGTTACTCAGTATGTAGAATCCATGTGTTTTGTCTATGCATTTGGAGTTCTCTGGCTTAATGAGATACTAAGATTTTTGTTTTGTTGAACATTTTCATGAGGTTCCTGAGGTCTTGTGTGTTTCTTCTGATCCCAGTCTGTGCAGCTCTGTAGGTGATTCCCCAGCTCACGGGTTTGCTCCACAGCCCTCACAGCCCTTGCCAGTTTGGCTCTGTCTGGACATGCCTTCGCCCCAGCTTCTACAGAATGAACACTTTGTACCATACATAGATATGATGGGTGCCAGAAAGAATGTGGGGCTCTCAGTTTCTTTAGCCAGGAAAATGATGCGTGGGGGTAGAGCATGGGGTTTTAGAGATGTGAGTTTTGATTTGGCTCAGTGGGGAGGAATACCTGATGCAAAAAATGTTGAATGAAGCAACATTGAAGGCAAGAATGGTTTTGTAGTTAACTGGAAACATATTCATTTTTGTTAGCTGAGTTTGTCTCTGGGATTGACTCATCTGAATGAAACACATCCAGGTTTGGAAGCTGCAAGAGATCTCAAGTGAGACACCCAAAATATTTGAATTAGTACAGCACATAGACTGAATCTTGGTCTTTTCTGACACACTGCCTACAGTTGCATCCCCTGCTCCCAGGGAAAGTTCACTTTTCTCATGCATATGTGAAAAGCTTTTCTGCTTTTTGCTAAATCTTCCTCTGTCTACCTTCATTCCAGTATGCTTCACTCTTGACTGTGCTGTTAAATGCAGCAACTGTTGAAAAAGCCAAAATCCAAGATTCCCTATATTGCAGTGAACCCCCTGATTTTACTGCTAGCTTGAAAGCAGTTTGGACTATGTGGTGTGTGGAATGGTGTCTTGCTGTGGCAGTATTTTCTGGAAAGAATTGGTCACCAGCGCCTTGCAGGAAGATTGCACAGCCCCACTGTGCACCCCATGTTAATGTCCCATTGTGTGGAGGCACCCTGTACATTCCTCTGTACTGCTCTTGGCTATGGCTCCTGGTACAATGAGTAAATGAAAGAGATAAGGTGAAACTAAACTCCAGTGAAAAGAATGAGACCCTCTCTTCAATATAATCCCTGCCATATATTTGCCTAACAGCATGTTTCCTATTAACAAAATGCAAATGACATTTATTCCTCTGGTTTTGATTTGCTTACAGAAAGCAGCAGCAGTCTAATCCATGCAGCAAACACTGACTAATGCTATCTTCTGGGTAAATTTTTATTATTGCTGTATAGAGCACATCAAAGAGCTCAGTTAGAATGGGAGAAAATCACACTTTAAATAAGTGTTTATAAAAGCTGTTATTTTTCACTTGAAATTATTATTTTCTAGGTCTCTGGTAGTGATGATGAGAAATTTCCAATTTCAAATAAGTAACCATTACTTGTATACATCTGTCATTCCTGAGCCCCACTTAACTCTCTTTGAGGCTTACCTAGTGGAGGACATGTGACCAGAGCTACAGGAAAAGGGCAGTACACAGTCTTCTCTGTAAAGAAACCTCTCAACTCTAAAGTAATGGCAAAATCTCTTCAAGTAGACGTAGGGCATGATATTTGAAGAGGCTTCTGTCCTGTGGTTAAATTAGACCAGTATGCTAGCAGGCATCTCCAAAATACTGTGAGAGTTGTGAGAGGTCCTGGACAGTCTAAAAGGTGTTGCTGTGGCTGCCTCATGGCTTATCATGTTTTCATATATATAGGGTAGGTGAAAATCAGCTGATTATAACCCAGCCCACTGATCCTCTGAAATCAAGGTTCTGTTTTGCCTTGTTTTGTTGAAATTGTTTTTTTCTAACAGGGTCCAGTTCTGCATTTTGCAGCTGGTGAGGAATGATTCGCCTTTCTCCTTAAAGATTCAGGGATGTTTTAAGTTCATTTTGCATCATATTTTGTCACCCAATACAGATAATCTTCATTTGTGCCCTCTTCTCAGTTTCACTCTTACCTCTTTGTTGGATTTGAAGGTATTTGAAGAGGGTTATTATCTATTTCCAGGTGCTGCTTCTGTTTAGGAATACTATCCCATCTTCACTGTCTGTCACTACCACCTACTACAGTCTCTTCCCTTTTCTTAAACTGTTGCTTTTTCTTGACTCTGATTGTCTTCTGGTAATTCTCCTAATTTTAACTGTTGATTCATTGTATTTAGAAAAACATTCTTGTTCTTCTTCCAGATTTTTTAAGGAGCCTCAGGAGAGAGGTTTCTGGTCTCCTTGTTTTCTTTTCTTAGGGCAAGACTTCAAAGCAGGATCTGAGTTGCTTTCCTAGGGTAGGGAAGTCTGCAGATCTGTCTGTTGTCTAGATTAAAATCATGGTTATCTGTCATCAATCTCCTCCCACTTGGAAATTAGCTCAGTGTTGTTGAGTGAAAGGTTATGAGTTATTTCTTTATTGTCAAGGACATTGTGTTGATGTTTTGTTTTGTTACTCTGTCCTGCATCCTGGCCTTCCTTGGACGTGGTTGCTCTGTGGAGCCTCACACACAGCTGTCTCTTCCAGGCTCTTTTTGAGGTGTGACCTTTTCATGTAGTCTTAGAACCCAAGTTCTCCCCTCATTACCAGTACCACAGTTTACCTTCCCCTCCTGATGTGCTATCAGATCCTAAAGGCAAGCTCTCCAGATGGGAAGGTCCCTCTGCCATCTCTATCATCAGGAAGATAATCATTATCACAACTTCATCTTGGTTTGCTGTCTCCACCACTGAGTTTGCTTTCAGAGCCCTGCACCTTTTGTCTCTAGTGCTCCTTTGAAATCGTTGCTCACCAGTGCTGAGGGATATACCTGGAGCAGGTACTGGATGTGCAGCTGCAGTGAGAGCTGCAGGTTGGTCCCTGCATGGGAGCCCCAGACAAGGAAGGGGCTGTGACCTGGAGCTGACCCTTTGCACATCAAAGGGCACAGGACCTGTGGCACTGTCCAGGTGACCGGGCACCTGGACACAGCAGGAGCCAAGGGCTCAGCAGGAAGACCCCAGACTATCAGCAGCACAGACTGGGGATATAAAAGCACAGGGATTCCTTTGGTTGTGGTCCTTCCCCAGAGGCACCAGCTCGAGCTGGTTTTGTGTTATGCACCATGATTAAATTGCTTAAAGGAACCAGAGATTTGGGACTCTACTATGGGAAACCAGGGTTGATCTGGTAAGGAAACATTGTCTGACTGTGTGAGCGTGGGGTGTGTAGGGAGCCAAGCAGAGCACCCACTGGGTCACTGGAGCCACCTGCTGTGTAGAGGCTTCAGTCCCAGCAGTGAAAGTGTCTGGTAGTAGCAGTGTGACTGCCAGAGTGACTCCTGGGTAGTTGGACAGGAAAGTTTCAGCAATACCAGAAAGATGTCAGTGTGGGAAACCAGCCTTAACTGTTCACATGTTTGCTGGGACACAGAGAGGCACGTCTGGTTCTCACATGCAGCTTTCCTTACTGAGGAAGACTGATCTACAGCTACCAAGAAGAAATTAGTGCTCTTGAAAACTTTGCTGCTTAAAGAAGCAATTTTGGCATAGTTGTTAAAGATGAGCAACTTTATGAGACTAAGTGGTATCTATTGCAGTTGAAAATGACAGAAGTGTTTGCTTTAGGTTACCTGACTTAGCCTGAGAAAAGGCTACAGTCCTTGTTGTGTTCTTAATCGGGGGAAGGGGGGCATTTATGTTTCCTTCTCCCTCTTCTGTGATAAGATCTTGAAACTTTGTGCTGGGTGGATTCAGACAGCCCTGAGAACTACAGGCTCTAGGTTAACTTTTTTTAATGCTTGCTGCTCACCTGTGGTGGAGTTTATGCAGCTGGATAATAAGAGGAGGACAGGAATTTTTAGCCAGGGTTGAAGAAAGATAAGGCTATTTGCTCTGATTTAGATCAGCTTGAACTCTTGAGGATATGCACCTTTAGCTAAACCCAGCTGTGTACAGAATGGAGCACAGGAAAGTTTGACATGGTGTCTCTATAGATACAGAGGCTGTCATTTTGTATGGTTGGGATTTTTTTTCCTTGCTGGCTGAAACATTCTTTTGCCTGCCAGTTAACAATATCTGTTTTTAGTTTGTTTGGTTTTTTTTTTCCTGTAACACATAGCTCTTGCTTAAACTACATTCACTTGCACAAGTTGATTCTATGTCTGATCTGTGTGGTGAGACATAAGACTACAGAAATATTAAATATTCTTGAAAGTGCTGAGTGACTGCTCACTGGAGAAGAGGTAAGATGATACTTTGTTAGCATCCTGCAGAAGCATTCTTTCCCCCCTTCTATGTTTTTGTACTGCTGCATGTTTTGGGCATTGTTGTTTTTGTATGCTGGGATGTAAAAGAGGGGAGAGTGTGTCCAATATCAGCTGCCAACTCCAAAGCACTTCAGTGGTTTTTGTGCCTGTAAGTTAGAGCATACTTCAACCACTGCCATAATGAAATGCTCCTAGAGCAACTGGCATTATGGAATTATTTTATTCAGAGAATTAACACTTTTACAGCCTCACAGTTAACTTCCCCCAGTCCTTGTGGTTGCTTCTCATTGGGGCAGTGCTTTAAGTGATTGTCATGTGACACAACAGAACAGCTTGAAGTACCACTTGCCTGTGGGGAAATAACTTAATAGTGCATTCAGTTGTTTTCTCCAGATAGAACAACTGTGGGATTTTTCTTGCATCATGTGTAAGGCTGATGAAACTAAGGCTGAACATCCCAGAATTTACACAGCTAACCATCTTCTCTGAAGACCCTGAAATGCAGGTAATTCAATACATGTTTTTAAGCAAGTAAATGTGGTTAACAGCAGCCTTTTATGATCTCTTGCATCTGCATAGTGCAAAAAAAGTCCTTGCAGAAACAAGTCTCAAAGGGCAATTAAAAGCTTTTGATCTTTGAAAGTAAATGTTCTGATTCTGATTGAGAAACTTAAACTTAGTTGTGGTAGGTAGGTTTTTTTATTGGCATAGAATATCATGTGTGGAAATTTAAACCTAGCCCTTCCCAATAGTTAGAAAAACAGTAAAATACCCATAGTGCTTCTTGTTAAAAGGAAGGGGTTTTTTCATCACTTCTGTTGCTCTTCTGTTATTCCTTTAAATTTGATGCTGAATGCATCACTCAGTGTTGCTGCTGTCACATTTCAGTCATGATCTCAGTATTTTCTGGGCAGAATGTCAGCTTGGCCTGTTTTTTGGGAAATTGGACTAGTGTGATGGATCACATGAGCTTAATATCTCCTTGTTTACCCCTGCTCCCCCTTTAATTTCTCTTAGGTACATCTGTTTGATACAAAAACTGATGGCAAGTAATTATAAGTGTCTTGTTAAATGAAAGACAAGAATAATGAAATCTAGATTCTGTCCCAAGATCTGTTGCAAGTCTTCTGCATTATCGTGCATAAATCCTTTAGTCTTTGTTTTTGTGAAGACAAAAACAATGTTTTCCTCAGGGTGGTGTTATGGCAGCATGCCACAGAATCACAGAACATGCTG
>VZRX01004140.1:54463-69045 GCA_013398075.1 Notiomystis cincta | reverse complement strand
TGTTCTCACCTCCTCCTCTCTGAGTAGAAGCAAAAATCCTGTTTTCCTTTTTAATTTTGATTTCCTTTTTAAATTTGTCATCACAGATGACCTCCCTCATTGGTCCAGCTTTGGCCAGCAGCATGTCCATCTCCAGAGCCATCAGCCATTGGCTCTGCTGGACATGGTGGAAGCTTCCAGCAGCTTCTCACAGGGGCCATTTTTGTGGGCCCCCTGTTACCAAAAACCAGGCTGTGCCAAACCAATGCAGTGTCTCAGGCAGTTTTCATGGCTGGCTCAGGTGCATGCAATTTGGTGGTGCCCAGTACTGTCTTTGTCACTGTGCTGACTCTGGAAGCAGTGTGCTTGTATTTGATTTAGTTAAAATTAGACGACCATCTGTGGAACCAATCCATCAGTGTGGCCATGGCACAATAAATATGGACCAGGATTATCCACTAATTTACCACATTAATAGAGTACTGGAATGATGGCCTCTGGCTCTGTTTGTTCCCCACAACAGAGACTGGAGACCAAATCCATTTCCTTCTGCACATCTGTCTTGTGTGATGCCACACTGCATATTAGCAGCAGCTAACATCCTGTCTTCTTGCCATGTTGTCCCCACTCTTCTTCCATCCATCCTTGCGTTGTCCTTCCATCTCCTCCCCACTCTTATCTTCCATTGGGCTACCAGTCTCCTGCCTCCAAATTCTCTGTTTCTCCTAAAATTTTTCTTTCCTTCTTGGACAACCATATTCTCCAGAGTACATTTATTTCATTTGCACCAAGGGGGAAGGTTAGATGCACAAGTTGTTCCTGATCCTCTTTTTCTTTTCTCTTTCTGATCCCGGGTAAAGAAGGCAGATGATCCAGTGTTTTTCATATTGTATGGGTTTTGTCAGGAAGCTGGTAGAAAGGCCACAAAGTTGGATATGGCTGCAAACAAAATAGTTTCTGGTTTTAGCTTTTCAGATATTTCTGTACTGGTGGACAGAACACAAGACAACCAAAAAATCATAATTCTCCCCATTTATGTCTGCAAAGCATCTTATTACCTGATATCAACAATCTTCAATGTTTTTACTTTTCTACATATTTATAATTAATATTTAGCAGCTAAAAGTAATTGAATGTGCAAAATTATGGGTTTATATCTTGTTTTCATTGCATTCTTTAAAATATTTTTAATTATAAGGACATAATGTTATACCTATTTTCATGGAGATCCTGNAGAACATATTTGCTAAATATCTGTCTACAACAGGCTTCCCGTTTCTCCCTGTGCCAGTCACTAAGGGTAGTATTATTAAATGTGAAAGAATTCAAAATCACTTCAGTTATTTTAAAAACTTAATCACTTGTCTCTCTGTGATTCATTTCCATGTTTTCTCCTATCTTTTACCTTGTGCATTTAAGGCTTGTCATGACAGGCACTGTCTCGTACTATATGTTTGTAGAATATGAAGGATAATGGGAAAGTGCCTGGGTGGAACTCATGACATATTGCTAAACAAGAAATAATGAATGAGTTTTATTAATTATAGCAGATGGCAGAGTGTACCCAATTTTCATGTATTATTTGAAGAACTGTATTTGTTGTTAAAAACATACCTCTAATTTTTAAGGTGGTTTTTTTGATATTTCACTTCCCAAGACTATTTAGCTTGAAATCTTCCTCTGATATTTCATTTTGTCCATATATTGAGCTCAAATCTATATTTCCATCATTCTGTCTTTTATCAAGGCTATATTTATTCTCCTGCATTCTTACTGTAATTGTGCATGAAGTCCTTGGGAAAGTTATGTTTTTCTTTTTCATGGATGAAACATAGACTGAATTTATGACGGCAGAGTAATTACTCTTGACCTGTTGTTTGGGTCTGCAGGGGCAAGAACAAACTCTATAATAGACCTTGGGAGACTGTAACCCCAAGGCCAAGGTCACATCCCTTGTTGTGTCAATGCTTCCTTCCCCTGTCTCTGTCAGAAATGCAGTTGACTGACAGAGTGGGCAGCAGGCTGGGCACAAGCACAACTTTGAAGTGAAGGTTAACTGTCTTCCAGAAAATTAGGGATGTGAATCTCTCATTCAATTTGGCATTTCTTAGGCTGTACCTTGGAAAGCAGTCTTGGTCCCTGTGGTCTGAGAAAGTAAGACCAGCAGACCCAGCAAAAACCACTACAATGATGAAAGCATTGGAGAAGTTGATGTATGAAGACAGTCGCAAGGAACTGGATTTGTTTACTGTGAAAAGAAGGTGGCTTAGGGAGTTCTAATCACAGCCTTCCAAGACCTCAAAGGTGCTGATGGAGAATTAGGTATAATCACTTCACAAAGATGCATGGTGCCAAAATATGATGCAGCAGGCCTAAGTTGCCTGAAGTAGAATTCTGCCTAGGTATTAAAAATATTCTTCACAGTGGGAATATTCAAACAGCGGATATTCAAACGCCCAGCAGAGTGCTGGAAGATCATCTGATAGATACATTGACTTGATGTGGCCGTACTTGCAGCGCAAGATTGGATCTTGTGAACTGCAGAGATTTTTACAACCTGAAGGTTTCTATGCAATATTTCTTTTATTCACATTGTAAATACATTCATGCTCTGACTTCATGCCTAAGTAGACCTACGATTTTTCCAATATGCAAGCATTTAAGGCATATTTATATACAATGAACTTTCCTTGAAAGAAATATTTAATTAATATTTTTGTTTTTCCAGAGAGAATAAATGTGATAGCACATTCATTTCTTGAGGAAGGTATAAAGCTAAACAGACAATATGCTGTTCTGAATCTTTTGTGCTACCTCCCTGATTCAAGCTCTTCCCCTAAAGAAAGAGGTGCATGTTCAGCGTGGTCTGTGTCCCTTTACCTTTGAGGTAAACTATCTAAGACAGTACAGTCTGAGCACATTACTCTACTATCACTACTGCAGTGGAAAAATATGTCAAGACTGAATGTCATATCTTTGGGTAGTCTCATGTGTTTCTGACATGGAATCTATTATATCAACCTGAAAAATCTATTATATCAACCTTCAAAGACTTCTGAAGTGCTTAGTTTGTCTTAACATAGGCATAATCCAAGTATTTAGGTTATAGCACACCAGCATCCTCAGCCATGACTAGAAATTTCTTTACATTGAGAAAATCTTTGCTAAGTACAGGCCTGCATAGCAAAGTGTTCCTGGAGTGAAGACATTTGAAAGACATTTTAATTCCATGGCACTGTGCAAAGGACATTAATCTTTCTTATGATATCCTCTATTGTAACAAAGAAAAAGATTTTTAATGTGCAAACCTTGTTAAATCAATCATCCTTGAGAATAGATACACAATGTGATAAAGGCAACAACTTTCAATACCTAGAGGCAATTTTATCCTTATGTTTTGGATGCTAAGTTTTAGGAAACTTAAGCATTTTAATGAATTTTTTGCCCTATTTACAATATAAAATTTTATTTTAAGGATATCTTACTCCATATAAAATAACATAAAGTTCTCACTTATTACAATGGAATATCAACCTGTGTTTGGTGCTTTCAGTGCATAGTCAGGATGACTTTGGAGAGGATGATCTAAGCTATCAATTACCTAGTGCTGCAGCAATATGGTAGTAATTATGACAAATATTGAAAGAAACCATTGGCTTTTAGACATTCTTGAATTTATTAAAAATTTTTGAGCAGATGTTTCAGCTATTGCATTTCTTCAGTTCCTGGGATTTAGCAAGACCTCTTTATTCAATAACAAATTTATACAACCTAAACTATTTGCAAACCTGGAATTTGTTTCTTTATTTGGAGAAAATAAAAGTGTAATACTACTTGAAAAAGCCAATGATTATGTCATTTTCCATCACAAAGAGATGGCTGACTATGACTAATCCTCAGGCATTTGTCAAGCCTAGGCTTGACAAGAGTTTTACTAAATGCCATAGCCTTTAGAGCAAACTAGGACATTTGATGTATTTCCACATGGATAGCAGCATGTTGCAGTTTGGACAGGTGTCTACCAAGAAAGGCAGGAGCCTCCCTTGGAATGAGAAATGTAAACCCCCTTCCCTCTGAATTAGTAGTATTTTGAAATTAAGGGGCTCTCAGGCAAAGATAGGGAATAGGAATNGGCAGCTACACGTGTCCTCCTCCGGAAACCAAGAGCAAGAGGGCGGCGCCTCCGGAAGCCCAGAGCCAGAGAGCGGGACCGTGGCTGTGTCCCAGCCCCCACCACCTCCACCCCTCACGGTATCTCCGCCCCTTCCCAAGAAACCCCCAGAGAGAGAGGTGCTATGACCAGATGCGCTCCGGGCTCAGCCACTTCTATTGTTCTCCTTAAGTACCATTATTACCATTTCTTAGGAGTCTTTTATGGGAAAAATTTCTCTCAGAAGCGACGACAGAGCATTACATGACATCTAAGTAAACTTACATTATCTATTAATTGACAGCTTTGAGCTATCTGGCTCAAAGGAAACAGACAATTCTGTGAAAGCTGGGGTAAGGTTAGAGGACAAATGTCAAATGTGCCTGGGTTATATCGCATGAGACAACTAGAAGTCCAGCTTTGTTACGTGGATTTAGGCTTATATCATGATCCTTGTCCATTCTCTCTTTTTGAGAAACATGTTTTTTGCAAATAGATTAGACCATGCAGACTGAAACAAGATGATCTTTTTTCCTTTACTTGTGTGGCTAATAGAATATAATATAATTTCAGAATGTATTTGTATAATAAGGTCCCTTTACACTATTTTGCAGCTCCAAACATTTATGCACTCCACTGTATAAGAGAGAAGAGACTCAGGAAGCTTTGTATCTCTCTGCTGTCTGTTTCTCCCCCTGAAGCAAAGCATCTCAGTTTAAATGAACGAAATTTAAAAAAGAAAAAAAAAATTAGAGACTAATAGGCAGTCTATATGCAATTTAAGATGCCTAAATGACTTAACTAGACTTGGTGAACTACTGAGTAAGAGGTTTTTTTAAAAAACCTGGCAGTCTTAGGCATTGCCTTCTTAAGAAGTTAAAAGATAAACTTTGTATAACCTTTATCTTCATCATCTGCATTTGTTTATCAACTACTGTTAAGTGAGTAGCTGGTATCAGCATGAGATACAGTTTTACACCTTTGTGCAGACTTGAGAATGACAAACAAAAAGAATGGGATGAGAAGGCAGATAAAAATTATCCATGACATTAGAGTTCCTATTAAAAACTAAAAGTTGCCCCTTCTCACTCACTTGGCTCTGATTAGGTTGTCTCTTTCATCTGTGATTGAAAGTAAAATTGTCCACTTCTGCTCTCCAAGGACAAGGAGCTCATACACTCTGGTATGGAAATAGCAGAGGTTCTCAAATTTTGAGCTCAAGTAATATCTCCTGGACATCTCCATCCTGGTTACCTGGCTACCATGCAGAGGCCATGCTAGGGAGCCCCAGACTATATAAATTAACTATCCTCCACACTGGATGAGCAAAGGCAGCATTCATGATCCTTCATCTTACAGAAGAAAGCACATCCTCTCTTTGATCAGAAAGACTGGGCTCTGTTCTGAAAAAAATATCTACCGGGATCTTTGCCACCATTGTCCTGGTGACACCAGCCTGAATCTCTTTCCTCAAGTCCAAAAGCAAAGATGATTTGTGATGATGGATCCCTCTGTGAAGGCATTAAGACTTTCTGCATCTGCAGGAATGTGGAATGTCAGGCTATGTGTATGGGAGGTATCTTTAGAACAGCTGATGTGTTTACAGTTCAAACCCAAACTACCCTTCTGACTTACCAGTCATGGGCTCATTACAAAAACAATATCTAGACCAAGCCTGAAGAGATGGTTACCTAGTTGCTCTTGGCATCTTCTAATCTCAGATTTATCATTACTTATTAACTGAAAACCAATAAACATGACTAATTAGATTAAGCTGATACTACTGTTCCTTCTTGATATGTACCTTTATAAAATTTTTTTGGATCCAAATCAACAATAAATTACACTATTTCCACCACTATTTCCAGTATTTCAGATGGTAGCAGCAGGACTATAAAAATAGTTTATATCCAAAACATTTCACAATTTCTGCCTGATTATGTTTTGTTGTTCAATTATTAAATGCTCTCATGTTTAGATTGGCTCTGATGTGAGTTCAGTACCAGGTTTATTATCAGAAGTATTGTAAATACAGCCTTCTTTCTCACATGACTTCTTGCACTGTTTGTGTCTTACAGGCTGGAAATTACCATATTACAAATTGTCTAGGAGTTCATATTTATTAAACAAGACAATAACAAACCAAATATGCAGATTTTCTGACAATGCTGTCACACTGCAAATCACAAAGGAGCTTCTTAACAGCAAAAAAACCAGGTAATAAATAATGAGAATAAATACTATAATGAGAAGGCATGATGAAAACAAAGGCAATGGTGTAGTTATCAAAATCATGATGAGAAGGCTACTGTAAGACAGATGAAAACAAACTGTCACAAAATAAAATGGCTTTATAGAAGCCCTGTTCAATGTTTTTGGACATAAATAATAAATAATGTAGTTATTCCTTTTTGGAAAATGTGTCAGGTGCAAATTAAGTTTCTAAATGCATTTTGTAGTCATTAAGGCTTGGAATTATTCTAAAATTAAAAGAAATTCTAAAAGTGCGGAAAGAAACATGCCTGTTGAAACTAGGGGTGTGTGCCTGATGATGGATGAAGATGGTCTGTGACCTCCAAAGGCTAATGGGGTATCTGGAGTGCCATGGGCACACAATCCTTCCATGGCCACCCCTTGTTTGGCAACAAAAACCAACACCATTCCTTGGTGGGGGAAAAAGGAGAAAAGAACATAGTCCTGTAAATATTATTTATCCCCCAATACATGTACCCCAGGATATTTTGAACTGGCCTTGCTGCAATTTCCTGGCTGCTCTCTACATCAGCTTTCTAGACTCAAGAAGTGGGCTCAGGACACACAGACACACAGATACATCCTTCTTTTTATGATAGCTCACTCTTAGATTACAAGCCTTTAATGTACCTTCAGACTATAAAATACTGTCATACAGAAATACAAGCAGCAAAAACAGGCAGGCTGCAAATTTGCTACTGAGGTTTAGTAATTTGCAGAACCTTTTACTAAATCTTCCATTTTGCTGGAATTTACAGGCAATTCTAAACCTGAATTTCATCACACATTTGCTTGAGGAAGCTGTTACATTAATAACGTGTGCATGACATGCATGGAGAACTGTAATGTCTTAGAGACGTGTAGGCAAAATGGTAGATTTTCTAGGATCTGAGAAAGTACAAGTTGTAAATATAGTGCAGTAAAAATGCCTTCTTCTCTGTTTCTCACTGGCTGATTTTCAATGTATTTCCTTCCCACGCTCTCCTGGCACCTGGTGTATCCCTCCTTAAGCCAGCAATGCTAAGATGCACAAAGTCTGGACAGTTCACTCAGATGTTTTTATGTGGCTGCACAAATGAGGAGAAATATGGAAGATTAATAAGGAAACAAATATGCCCTACGCTGCCATACACTACAGCAACCAAGAGCTTGCTCAAGACTTATGACTCTAGCAAAAACAATAAATAAACCTTACAAGAAGTACTATTGAGGTAACAATTAAGATGTACTTTTGTACTTTTTTCTAAAGAGAAATGTTGGTTTGGGGCACACATTCTTTCTTTCCCTTTGAATCATAATCCTTAATGACATTAACCTTGCAGACAGCCTGCATAAGCTCCACAACTTACTTTAAATATTCAGTATTGATCTTCTCGTTTGTCTTTTTCCAATGGCATAAAACTGATATGGAGCTTGCTCTATCTGCTGCCATACTCTCTTATTCATTACAGAAATATGAAAGACTATTTTGAAAATACTGCTCCATATTTATCTGTAACCCTCCTGGGCTGTGGTCTCATGCAAGCATATATTATTCCTTCTGGCACTTAGGGACATGGTTTATTGATGGACCTGGCAGTGGTGGGTTAATGGTTGGACTTGGTGACCTTAGAAGTTGTTTCCAGCCTAAAGCGTTCTATACCGCTCTATGGAAGCCCCCAGGAAAAGGTTTAGGTGAGCTTGACGTGGTATGAGTCATGGTAGAGAATATTGCTCATACTCTCCTCCCTTCTCAGAAGTGCCATAGCTTACTTGCACAAAAGAGTTTAGGCAAAAAGCATGAAAATCTGTCATTTAAGCTGCACCATACATTGTTCCCTTGCTGACTGCAGAGGTCTGGACAGATGCAGAGATAACATCCAGCTATCTATCCAGTGGTTATTGGCCTAGACTGAGAAGGCTCAACTCAGCTACCACAGAAGTACCATAAGATTTAGCCACTTGAAGAGATTTTAGGCACATATTGGAAAAAAACCCAAACACAACAAAACCAAGGCAGTTTCCCATACTGAGGTGGTTTGCTTTTCAGCACACAATACTTATCAAGACTGGTACAACTGGCCATGCCTGCCCTATTGTGCGAGAACATTTTTAATGGGACCCTCAAGTCCCCTCAACTCCATCAAGGTTTGCATTATGAATGTTGATTATCTGAGCTTACAGCTGACTACTCCACTTGAGACAGTTTACACCTGTCAGCTGTAATGTTCTGGCTTTCTGCTGTTTCTTGATTTAAAATACTCCTCAATAAGTGACTTGAAATATGAAAGTTCTGAAAACCATGATGGAGCCAGAATGAAGTTTCTCCCCTGACACAGCCCTGCTGACCCAGACACTAACAGGGACTGTAAATGGTTTGTACATAAGTTCAATTATGCCATTATTTTGTGAGGACTAGAAAAAAAATTCCTCCTTTTTGCTGTCTCTTTAATCTGGGTGCTAAAGAAAGTTTTAAGTAAAATTTGGTGGTCATCCAGCAGTTATCTAGGTTTAAACATGGAGCAGCATAAAGGTAATGTGATGCCCCTGAAGAAGAAATGGAGAGACACCACATATACACCTTCCCTTCAGCTATGTAGTTTCGTTTGTTAGGTTAGATTTGCACTCAAAAAAAATCCCACAAAAAAACCCACAAAAATCGCACCAAAACCAAAACGAAAAACAAACAATCAAACAACCCCCCAAAAAACTCAAAACAATAGCAAAAACAAAACAAAACCCCAAAACCAAACAAAATAAACAAACAAACAAAACCAAACAAAAAAAAAACCCCACATGTGGGTGCACTTCTGCTCATCAGCATCATAAAAGCTCACAATGCAGCAATGCTGGTCATGATTAAAGCAGTCTGAAGAACCACAACCTGTTCGATATGCTATGACACAGAGGGATAGTGCCCTACTCCTTACTCCTTAATGTTCCCATTTTAAATTGTGTTTTCTTTAACTTAGTGGGGAAAAAAGCAGGAAATGCAGGTCAATGTGGAACATCAAAAGGTCACTGATCTCCCCAGGAGTGAAAAGACAAAGAAAAAAATAAAAAATAACCTTTGTTTTTTTCTCAGAAGCTTTCAAGAAAAACAAAAGCTGCAGCTCTATTTTACAAAACACACTTAAACAACCTAACACTGAATTATTCATGCCTGTTCTGAAATACAAGCTTTATAACCCAGAATTAATTGCCTTTGGTGGTGAGTATATCTCTTCTCATTGTAAATACTTTGTCAATTGAAATACAAACATGTTCTGCCCAAAAAAAGAGAGATGTTAACACAAACAGTGTCATAAGCTTAAGAATATTATCACCTTCCTTTTCCTAATGACTTTGGACCAAGTTTTGCTTTTGAAGCTGACAGACTGACTGGATTTTCACTGGCTTGAAAACTCAGACCAGAGTTTTCCCAGGGATGAGATTTTTTTGAGGAGGGAGCTCACTTGTTTTGCCAGTATGCAGACATAATCTAAATTTCCATTTGTCTTATCAAACACCCTCTGCTAGGCTTCTTCTGCAGTTCATAATAATTTTACAGGATTTTAAGATGAGACTTGCCTGTTGGAGTCCTGTTTCTACCCAGACAGTAACCTGACCATCTGTGAGGTACTTCTTCTTCAAATATGTTCTTGAAATCAGTGTCAGCCCTGGAAATGCAAAGTCCAGAGCATCTTGCCTCTTGAGTGGTGTGATATAAGAGAACCACAAAAACCCAAAGTGAAAAAGAGATTTTGTTTTCTGAAACAATAGAAAAACCTTTTGCAGTATGGAATTCAGTTTCTTGCAATGAAGCTGTTCTTTTGACTGTCTTCTTCATTAGGTACAAAATGTTTTCTCTGTTGATGCCTAAATATCAAATTCACTTGGAAACCTGTACTGTTGGTTGCAGAGAGGAGATGCTATATTTCAAAATAGGGCCTAGTATCCAATGCTGCCTGCTAATGAAGGAAAATGATTTCTCATAAGAAATACCACCTGTGGCCTGTTTCCTTTAACTGGGCTTTTGAGAGTTACTCACAAAACAGAATTTCATCTCACCATAGAATTCAGGTAAGTGACATTCAGCTAATGGACTCAACCCTCAGCACTTTTGTTGTGGGTGGGGAGAGAAGGGTGACTAATTAATTTCCAGGCTCCTCTGATCCTATGGATGTCATTTAAACTTTAGGGTCCTGCTGGCACCAACAATCAAATCAGGCAATCATCCATGGCACCATGCAGCTGGATTTGGTCTTATCCTGGTCAGATGGGAGGGAAAGAAACGACAGAGGCATC
Organism: Notiomystis cincta; assembly: GCA_013398075.1. Classification (NCBI taxonomy): domain Eukaryota; kingdom Metazoa; phylum Chordata; class Aves; order Passeriformes; family Notiomystidae; genus Notiomystis; species Notiomystis cincta. The sequence goes on along the minus strand of VZRX01004140.1, from coordinate 58,397 downwards.
TGAGGGCCACTGGAGTATTTCTTCACCAGAGAGGGACCTTTTGCTGTCCTATCATCTCTGGTTATGTACAGTGACTCTGTATGTGGTATGTTTGGTAGGCATGTGTTAAGGCTCTGCTCTGTTGCTTAAAATGTGAATTTCAGTTGCAAAGGCAAGTTGAGGGGTGGCTGCTGCACTCTCCCACCCTAAGGGGCCATCTTGACATGGATCTGCTTGTTCTTGGCCCTTTCCTCTTATCAATCCCCCAGAGCAGGCTTCGTGGCTGAATGTTTGCCCTTCTGTGTCTAAAATAACTCTAGGTCCAGTCTTGGTTGCTGCTCCAGATTTTTAGCATTTCCCATGGCTGAAACCTATGGCTCCAAATGAATCCTGACATATGCATACTCAGACACATCCTTTGCTGGCATCATACCTTGCCATTTCATCTGCCTTCTCATTCTCAAAATCCTTTCTTGTGTTTCCAATAGCTCAGATCCAAGTCATGTGGACATTCAGGTCAGGTTTGGCCAAGGTTAACGAAGATGTTGGGGTGCAATGTTAGGGTATGAAGTGACTCAGCTGGGAGGCTCATGCAGTTTTTGTGATTTCACCCTGGATATCTACCTGGAAAGCCTTTGGAGCGGGTGGAAGCTGGGGTCAGACAAGCATCCGAATCCATTTGTGGGGCTTGGAAACCATAGTTTTAAGCCAGTTTATAGTGATTTGTAGTCTTAATTTGGTGATGTGCTGATTCTTTTCTTCCTTATGTGGATAGGGCAAAGCACTTTCCAAATGCTCTTATAGTTCACTGGCAGCTCAGGTCATCTGGCAAGCATCATGATTATCAAAACACCAAGAGGCTCAGAGGAATGTGATCCTCTTCAGAGGGATGAGAAAGACATGACATTCTCTTATTTTCTGGCTTTTTTTTTTTGGTTTTGGGGTTGCAGGGTTTCTTTAACTGTGACATGCCATAGCCTACAAGGGAGGTGGCATGGCACAGATGAGAAGCAAGAATGACAAATGGCTTTCTTTTTATTTGGAGGTGTGACATATGTTGGGAGATGTTGCAAATCTTATTAAGGCTCTTATTATTGTACTATTTAATAACTATTGTGTATATATATAATATTATTTAATTTTACAGAGACATTCAAATGTTCAAGAGCAGCTGATGGGTTTGGACATGCAACTGGAAGCTAATTCCCCTGTATCCAAAAATCAGATTGCTTCAAAATTTTTCAGAGGCTGTACAGCTAAACCCTAGTGTTTTTGAAAATATAAGCTATTTTTTACTGGTAGATATTGTGGCTCCTGCACTTTAAAACTAAGGGTTTTATTCCTCAGAAAAAGTACTGGCAATTACTTTAAAGTATATGTTTTTCTATTAATAGAAACCCATACTAGATGTGACAGCCAGGTAGACAGACAGAAAAACATGTAAACTCAGGGCCAGAAAAAGATAGAGGTCCAAGAGGAAAGCAAAAATATGCAGTTGAGTTCACAGTGTTCATTGAGGTTGGAAAGATGTAGCAATGTGTCAGAGCTGCACACACATGGCAGAGTCAAGGCACTGAGGATAAACACCAATGGGGTGTACCTCAGTTGTCAGACACTGTAATTGCAAGTTTGATCTCAATGTTGTGAAAGAGTGCTATGGACGGACTGCTCCCCATATAAAAATGTAAAGGTTTTCTTCCTCCATTTTTTACAGATAAATAAAGCCATAGCTTAAGATGTGTTATTCCTGATTAAGACTTTTCATATACTACATGGCTAAGTTATCCTACATGTAAAGGCTATGGCTGTGCATAAGGAATGAAGAGGAAGCCATCATACTCACACATAATAATATAACATTATTTTATTTCTGCTGTCATGTCTCTTCTAAACATCATAAAACTCAACCAGTGGCTAATGTGGCAGACGAGACAGGGGAATAACAAAGAAGAAGCCCTGAAAGGACTGATTTTTATTTTTTCTCAATGGCAATGCCATTTGCCCAGAAGGGGGAGATCTCAGCCTGCATGCTGCAGAAGCCAGCACAGCGGGTAGTTCATCTCCAGCTCAAATTTGTCTGACAGGGAGATTTCAACACAAACTATACAATTTGGTGCTGGAGCACACTGGACCTCATCTGCTTAAAAAGATGCACAGATATAGTCATCACACTTCATAATTTAATAAACTGGTAAAAAATTGCACACGTTTTCATTTTAGCAACTTAGGTCCCGCAACTAAACTCACAATGCTACAAAGACATTTGAATTTTTCACTAATATGTCATGAGCACTGCACCCATTGCAAATTAATGACTCTCTGAATAGCACTGTGCATTTTTCATTTGAATTTATGCTAATGCACTGAGATCTCCTGATGATGTTGATAGTCCACAGCAGCTGCTCAAACTATAGAATATACATGCCTATTCCTTCACGTTTTATTCATCTTTCCTTGGATTTTTATGATTTATCATTTGGACTAGAGTCCTGCAGCTGGTTATTGATAGGGCTGCTATTTCTCTTTGACTTCACAGTACAGGCTTGACCCCCAGCCCTGAGCAGAAGTAATGGACCAGTGTTGAAAGAGTCATGTACATCACACAGCAGCAACCTCAGACCAGTGGGTCAAAAGGAGTTCATTGAGGACCAATGGTATTTACAGAGTGTTGGCATGGTAACTGATAACTGTCCCCATATCCACCCCCCCACCCCCTCAATGAATTACAACCAAGTATAATTTATTTTAATAAGTTGGTCTGAGGCTCATACAAATGATATGTCGTTGTAGACGGTATCTGGTCTTTTCTGCATGTAGAGAGGAGTAAAGACGTGTCATGTATCCTTTCCACACAGAAGAGAGTATGCAACAGCCATCATATGGTGGTGACTGCAAAACAGTGGCCCAAAGGCAACAACCTTTCCATCCAGAGTTCAGGCAGTGCCATTGTGTAATGAACAACGGTGTCATACTGAATCCATCTGGGTTCCTGACAAAGAAACAAAGAAAAGAACTACTAGGGAAAATAGTAATAAAAGTTTCAAAACATTTATCAGTGAGCTGTTGTGTATAGGAAATTTGAATATTCCAGAGTAGACTGCAGTCTTTACCAACTTTAGCTTTAAACGTGACAATTATAGTTCTGCTAATATACCCAGGAAACAATTATTTGAGCTGCCTAATCATTTTGAAATGACTCAGAAAAAAATCAAGCACAAAGAAATAAGTACCACAGATACAGAAAGTACAGCTTGTTAAGTGACTCCACTTTTTATGTTCTGTTTCAGGTTTCACGGGGACAGGGAGGCTTAGCAGTTTAATTTTGAAACATCTGGGAGCAGTGATGCTGTACAATATAATGTGGCCTTTTGTTTGCAGCAGGTTATTTTAGAGGGAATGAAGCTGTGTCAAATGAGAGAACTTGACTGAATTATCTGATGCCAAAATTAGACAGATGCATTCTGCTGTCTAGTAAATACTGTCAGGAAAGGGTTTAAAAAAATTAAATAGTTCATCTCTATTATCTAAGGGAAGCTCTGGAGCTGAACAATGGCATATAGGAAGGAAAAAGAGAGTACACTACTTCCACAGTCTCGAAGCAGCTCTGAGCAGAACTCTCAGGGGTGCTACTTAATATACATGTCTCTGTGTGTGTGTGTGTGTGTCTGTGTGTCTAACATTCTAGCATGATTCCTAGGGTTAAAAGGCTACTTCAGATAAATGTGTTTCAGTAAGAAGCAGCAAATAGCTACTTTCCTATAGCACTATAGTTTTCCCATCAAGAAGGGTAAAGACATTTTCACTGTTCTCAAAAAACTTTGAAATGTAAACTTGTTCGATTGATGGCTCCTTCTGGTCCTGGCAGCCTTTTTGATAGCTGGTGCTCTTTCTAGAATACTTGTTAAAAATGTCTCTGTAGCAAAGATGTTGTGTTTTTTGTTGGTGTCTTTTTTTT
>VZRX01004140.1:41693-54407 GCA_013398075.1 Notiomystis cincta | reverse complement strand
GTAACTAAAATGTTTGTGTTTTTGTTTGGGTTTTTTTTTTTTTTCCCATGTAATTTTTTTTGAGAGTCAGTGCATGGAAGAGCAGATAGGGTCTCGTCTTCGATAGAGCAGACTGACAGGTGAACATCTACTTTTACTGCTGTTTTACACGATAATAACTTATGAGTTCAGATTCCTTGAAAGCAGGTTGGGGTTTTTTTATTTTCATTTTAAATCTTCAATCCTTTTAGAACACTACTGCTGCTCAGGAAAAGTGGCTGTGGCATTGCAGACTGTTCCAGAGGCTGTGAGTGTGTCAGGGTTGGAGGCAGTTACATGCACCAATTTCATTTAAGATCTGTGCATTCCACAGATGTTAGTGCCTCCCTGCATGCAGATTGACCAAAATTTGCAACTGGATGTGACCTCAGCCTGAAAGATAGTGTCCCAAGCTCTTGCCTCCACCAGTGTCCATGTCAGCTCAAATTCTGACCTTTCTCAGCACAGAAGCCCCTGTTCTGGTTTGGTGAGTGCCTGTCTGTTTGAGGCAGCCCAGCTTTCAGAACAACTGTGCTTATATACTTGTTTGTCAGGCTCACATGGCTCTCAGTTTTGGAAGCATTTTGCTTTGCATATGTAAATTGTTTCCTGGAGGTTGTCACATATGCTTGTTTCAAATCTCTCATGGTACCTCCTCTGACCCTGCTAGCTCCATCAATGAAGCAGAATTGTAAAAGAAATCTTCTTAGTTGAAATAACATCAGTGTCAAAGGAGTTTTCCAGAGTAATACCTTGATGCTAACCCCCACTCACAGATATAAGGAGGATTAAACTTGCTCAGCTTTTTCCATTCTACTTTTTCTTTCATTGTACTCACTGTATCTATTAAGTATCATCATTATTAAAGAATATTCTGCTGTATTATGGCAGGGATTGTTTACCACAACAAAATCCAAGAAACTGCAAGTGCCTCCAAGCATGTCTCATAGACTAAATCTTGTCCCTCATTCTCCCTGCACTAGATCTCCTTTTTAATTTCTTTGGAAAGACTTGTGCAAACTCAGACTATAGATAGTGAATAATTCAGCCCACTGGCAAATAAAGAGATGGCAGAGGGAGAGGTTGGCATGATCCACATGGGCTATAATGTCCTTATAAATAAAGACAGCTGATCTTGATAATATGCTATGCTAGCCATGTCTGTTGGTAAAATATACAGTGTTCAGTAGTCTCTCAAAGCTCAAAGGTGTCACTCAAGACTCAGAGAAGACCATTTCTCCAAAGTGACAACAAGTTTTTTAGGCTTTTGTAGTCTTTTATGTTAAAAAACCTTGTAAATGATATTCTATCCATGTGCTTGTTAAGTGAGAGAATATTTGATTTTACTTTGGTTCTATTTTAGCTACAACAATCAGTTCTCTGAACATCTTTCTAATGTTTCAGATTTCTATAAAAATAGCTTTTCCTTTTTCAAATGACTGTCTTAAAAAACCATATGTGAGGGACCAAGGTAGTAACACAGATGAAATTTACTCGTTAAAGTTAGAAATCCACAGGGAAAAGGTCAGTTTGAATCAAAATCTGAGCATTCCAGACCTCATATTCTCAGTGTCATTGGATATCTGAGGAATTTGGAGTTGGATTCTTAGATAATGTGGGTCAGTCTTGCCTCGTTGATATCAAGGGATTGATCTGTAGGGATTGTCAATCTATCTCTCTGTGAGATTTCCTTTTGGTTCCAAGTAGAGTGCTGCCTGCTGATCATTACCATCCCCAAATCCCCAGCTTGGGTTTGTTCTTAGCAGTGCTACAGAAGTCTTGAAAGTATCTCAGATATTAAGAATTCAAATATCATTAAAAAACCTCATCTATTCATTCTGTTGTTTCTTGCAGGAAAACCCCCCCCACATTCAAACCTCATTCCAGGCCACAGATAAGAGTTGTTTCCAGCTTTTTTCTCTTTGTTCCAGGAATACCTTCTGTCTTACCAGCGTAATACAGACAGATGGAGTTCAGGGCCAAGCTGGGGATACCTCTCAGCAGGAATGGAGAATGTGGTCTGTAGGATGATGCAAGGAAATGGGAGAATTTCATACTTGCTCTCTTCATCTCTAATAGCTTTTATCAAAACACCCTCCACTGAAGAACAGTCTGAGATCTGAGTCAAGCACAAAGAAGATCTTTGAAAGTGTAAATTCATTCCTTTTAGTAGTTGTTGAGAATTGGCAATTCAGAGTGGTAGTGTGTGTGGTACTTTTTGTAGTAGTGTGTGTGGATGTGACTGCCAGGCACATCCCAAAGGCATGGTGATCATACCTTCTGATGTCCCCAGTATTACAATATATTTCTCTAACTTTTGGAAATTAAGAACACAGCCAGAGAATAGCATTTAAATATCTATATCAACAAAGCAAACTGAACCCAAATTTGTCACCTAGTCTTGAACACTAGAAGAATCCTCAGATGGCAAAGTCTGGAGTCTATATGGCACCAAACAAAACCTGGTGCTCCAAATATTAGACATATCTCTGTTCTAAATAGACAATTTTTTCTTCAAAGCTATTTATTTAATTTTCTACGTGTAGCATATCCAGATGCTTATTGTGTTTTTGAAAGCAGATTCTCACTTCTTCCGTATGTGGAATTAATGTTTATTAACTTATCAAATTGTGTAAGATTTTAACTCAGAAGGAGAGATAAGGTTTTACAAGAGACTCAAAATTTTGGTGTGTTGATCTTCTCTGGACATTTTTCTCAATAGTTGCAGCAGAAGAGCAGCAGTACCACCAGCATCGCTTCCCTTCCTCTGGTCCCACGGTGCTGACATTACCCTGTGAATGGTACACTTGATCAACAGTTCTAATGATTCAAGTGCTTTCTCTGGGATTTGTCCTTTCTCCTTCTCAACCCCTCCCTCACATGGTTCCCATGTGCTCTGTAGAGGCTCAGGAACTTTCTTGCCTAGCAGACTTGAAATCTCAGCACCAGGCCGTCCACCTGCAAGAGTAATCAGTCTTTATAAGTATTTTTGATTTTTAAGGCAGAGGAGTCCCTACATTTACCTTATACCTCTGTATTTACCTACAGATAAATTGCTGTGATTCTATTATGAACTGAAGTGTAGGTATACGTGTGTGAGAATGAATCAAGAGTCTTTTTCTAGTACGAGTTCCACAGATTTCATGCTCTTTTTTACCCCTATAACCAGAATCAGGTTGCAAAGATTCTGTTTTGCTCACAGGGACTCATGGTCAAACTGAAAAGAAAAAAAAAAAGATAAAAAAAATCATCACACCATACTTCTTAGTAAGCTCTATTTTCTCTTTCAACTAGCCAACATAAAAACCTTTTCTCCTGGCTTGTACAATCTTTTAAAGTACTAACAAGTGTTCTGTGGTTTCTAAGAGAATCTTTTTTTTTCTTTCATAGCTCCAGGGTTACCACCCTAGTAGGTGTGGAAAATCTTTGTTCACTTCATTATAAGACACTTTTGTGTACCATCTAACTGGATTTGGCCAGCAAAGAAGAGCAGATATGTCATACGCTGAATGCTTTTTTCTTCATTCCTAACATCCTAGGGTATTGCAGACTTTAATGTTCTAATGGAGGTTTCTTTTACCAGTGACCAACATTTCCTCTGCTCTCTAACGTACCTACAAGTTTCTGACCTGTTATAATTTCCCCACCTGCAGTGCAGTTTCTGCCAGTGTTCCTGTCAAGTACTGAGAAAATTAGTATGTTGCCTAGAAAATCTGTTTGCCAGAGAATATTAGCTTGTTTACAATGGCATCTTGAGTCTTCTCCATTATGTCTGTGTGAGAGCTGCAGTGAAAATCAGGGAGAAAAGGGCAACTCATACAATGGATTTCACTACAGGCTTTTTTTGCAAACCTTTGCCCACCATCACCAAGCAGCATCTTGAGTCTGCTAGTGGTAGATATAGATAAGCACTCCAGGCTCATGAAAATGAATTTATTCTCTGAAAACATTGCATATACTATTTGTGTATGACAGAGGAAAAATGCCCAAGTGCATTTCAAACACACATTTACTCAGTAATGTATTCTTATTACCCAGTTCTGGGCTATTTTCAGAAATTGAAAGCACTGCTTCTCTTTCAAAGCTAGCCACTTCTTTTTTGACTGTCTTCCCACTCTGAACATAAAACAGGTGCATCAGCAATATTTGGCAAGTACATACCAAAAGAACTTCTATCTTTAAAATCCAGCATTTCATGTTTGCCTTATCTCAGTCATCAACACTGATTCAAAGCAATTGAGTATCACAGCACTGACTACAAGCCAAGTTAGACAAGAGCTGGCAGGGGTTACAGCTGTGGGAAGACCTGCAGGAGGAGGTAATAGCTGCTTCTGTGAGCCAAGGGATGCCAATTATAATACTTCCTTCATATTTCTCATTTGTTAAAACAGATTTCTTTGTTCTTTTATGAAAGGTGACTGGACTGATTAAGATTTCCAGATGCAAACAGACAACTCATCTCACATCCTTGGCAAGGAAAATAAAATGGAACACACTTCACAGAGATGAATCCAAATGTATTTGGCAGGGTCATGAACAGTTGAAAACTAGATCTTACATTGCAGAGGCTCAGGGATCATTAGCCTGGTGGTATCTTCAGATGATGTAGTCCTTTGCAGATTGTTTTCAAGTGTCAAGGTACCCATGCATTACATTGTATTAGAGAAAAAAAGTGAGTAAATTTAGGAAAAAAACACAGTCTTTTAAGTGTTATTTAGGAAAAAACTCCCCCCTTATTTCAGATGGGAGCAAGATGAAGGAGGAACTGTCATGAATTAAACTTTGGAAAAAATAGCAGCCCCCAGGCACTTGGGGCTCTGGGGTAAAGGAGCACAGATGGGTGGTTTCCAGTTTCATGGACTGCAGGGAAATCAGAATAATTTGTGAAGAAGTATAAAAGTCCAGAACTGGCACCTCCTTCCCTTAAAATGTCACAGACTGAATGCTGACCCCTGTAGCAACCATTCAATTTTGCTCTCTTTTTCCCTCTTATGATGCTTTTCTCATCCCTGTTTTTCATCAGGAAAAAAAAATTGTAACTGGTCTGGTGTGGTGTAAGTATTCTATACTAATAAAACAAAATTAGTCTAACCTGATAAGTATAACTAACTTCACTTACACTGACAGCTATCTGTGATATGCAAAGCAAGTATGTTCTGAGATGTGTAAACTCTACTAAATTTTTTTCTTAAAAAACCCAAATCGCTAAAAATAAGTGAAAGTTAGAGAGTGTCCGTGTCATCTGCATCATACAAAGAAAACTTCAGAGTAATTCCACACTCATTTCTCACTCCTAAATTAGATGTCTTTAAAACAAGGAGCTGGAAGACACATAGCATTAAGTTAGGACATTAACAGACGCCTATGTAGTTTAGGATATAGAACTGAAATTTGTGATTTGCTTGAGTAACTTTGCCATCATTTGGTGCCTATCTACACAGGTAGATGCAAAATGGAGACAGACTCATGGACTTACAGGTCACCTTCGATGTCCAGCTCCTATGTTGGTGGTGTCCCTCTGAAGGTGTCCACACTATTCCACTCTGGATTAGACTGCCTTTGAATTTTCTTGTCATCCATAGATACCTACCTACAAGACAAGTTATTGCACTTCAAAATGGTTTTTACATTGCCAAGAGAAGGCTACAAATTGAGAGGTTTTTGGACACACCTTGGCTTGCACAGTGTGCATTCAAACCATTCCATTCTCTGCAGTTTTCATTGCGAGATGTTGAAGCCATCTGCATGAATTCTGGTTTCAGTCTTGGGCCCCTCATGAGAAGAAGACATTAACATGCTTGAGCAAGTCCAGAGAAGGGCAACAGAGCTGGGCAAAAATCTGAAGAATAAGCCTGATGAGGAACAGCTGAGGGAGCTGCTTGTGTTCAGTCTGTAGAAAAAAAAGCTCAGGGGAAACCTTCTCACTTTCTACAACTATCTGAAAGGAGGTTGTAGCCGCGTGGCAGTTGTTCTCTGCTCCCAGGTTACAAGTGAAGGAAAAAGAAGAAACAATCTCAAATAGAGGCAGGGGAGGTTTAGTTTGGATATTAGTTAAAATTTCCTCACCAAAACAGTGGGCAAGTCCTGGCACAGGCTGCCCAGGGCAATGGTGGAGGCACCATCCCCAGAAAGTCCTCAAAATGATGTGTAGATGTAGTGCTTAAGAACACAGGTCAGTGATGGGCTTGAAAGTGCTGGGTTAATGTTTGGACTTGATGATATTAGAGGTCTTTTCCAGTCTAGATTAGTCTATGATTCTCTGAGTTTTCTAAGGAGTTTGTCACAAAGAGTTTTGTTGGTGCAACTCCACTGTCGACTGCTAACACTTCCTTAGGAGCAGCTCTGCCCTCCTTGTAAAGCCATTGAAACTTGGTCTGAAAAGGAGTGCCTTGGCTCTGATGCCTTGTCCTGCTTTCCACTGAATTTCCTTTCAGCAAGCTTAACAGTAATGACTATCAGGTAAAGTGTGTAACAAGCACAAGGCAACATGTTAGAGGTCACTTTCAGCTTTGGCATGGGGCTGGGTATCCTTCTAAACTCTGACAGCTCTCAAAATTTCTACCAAGTATACCAGAGGGTTTAGGTGAGAAAAAGAGATCAGTTTCAGGATAGAGTAGTAGCAGACATATCCTGGGGGGCCTTGAACTGTTGGAAAAGCGAGAAACATTGAGAGCAAATACATTATGGGATCACGTGTTTAAATAAAGGGTCTGTGAGGCTGCATGAAACTTTAGCTGGTTTAGAGAATCTCTTAAACTTCTGGGTATTCACCTAAAACATGCTTCTGCTAAAATCACTGGCACCACTTTCTGTTCCCTTGTCTAGCTACAAAACGTAACGTTATTCTTGTAGACATAAAAATCTAATTTTTATTTGAATCCTCCATAACCCTTTTGCTGTTCATTTAGCAAGTTGCCAGTGAGGCTAATGACATCAAGAAAATTGCTCTGAAAGGAGTTGCCTGTATGCTGTGATGTATCATAAATATAAATGAGTGCAAAGTAAGATGCTACACATAAAATGCCAATGAGCAGGGAATGAGATTCAGTTGCTCACCAGAGATTCAGGTCTTGGTGAAGAAGCCTCTGTAGGGCTACCAAGCAAAAATCAGGCTTATGTTTCAACTCTCCAGCTACTGCTGAGTAGGGATTGCAACTTGTCATAGAGCACTATGACAGGATGCTGCTGGAAAGAAATATATGTCAGTGCCAGTCCCCCAGTGAAAAGCCATGAGGCAGATTCATGGAGGAGCCACAAACAATGAACTGCATGGGTCAAAAGTGGAGCCTCAAATGCAAAAATGTCAGGAGGGTAAGCAGCCACAGGAGAGCTCTCCAGTGGCTCAGGAAACTAAAAGATGGTTAAAATGCCCCAAAGATTAAAGTGGCCTCTGCAAGAGAAGTGTCAGAAAGACCGCTGAAGGGAATAAATTGTCATAGGAGGCAGTAACTCATTATAATATAATTTTATTTCATTTTACATGTTTCATGCAAACCAACATCTCTGGCTTAAGCACCCCAAGATGTTACGTGGAAAATTGCAGCAGAGGGTGGAGGGGGAGCAGACACTGCAACCCTGTCCCAACTCCCTCTATAGCAAGCAGGGGTGCAGAAAGGGCAGGAACATAAGCACTTCAGGCAACAGTTTTGAAAGCATCAAATGTCCATGCACCTAAAGTACCTACATGTTTTGTGATATTTTAAATTATTGTTATTATTTAATTTCTTCCAAACTAGGACCAGGTCTTGAAGAACTGAGGTCTCCCAGATAGCCAACATGAAACACCTGAAAGGACTTTGAGTTCCAAAGACTTTTCTATTAGCCTAGAAAATATCACATATATTGCTGCCAAAATAATCACAGCCATTCTGTAATGACAGCAGTAATGTGAAGAGGTAAATCAATGGAACCTGTAATCTTTAATCAGCTTGCTCTAAAAACACCATTCCACAAACAAACACTGAAAAACTTTTTCAGTCCTCCTCACGTCTATGTCTCTTTGTGGGCCTACAGGACAGTCAATCTTGTTCTGACCTGCAATGCAGGAGCCACAGGACTACATAAAAGTTTTGAGGCAAGTTCATTTCAACAACTTCTCAGAAATTGGTGTGGACAGCTTAAATATGAGTTTTCTGCTTCAGGACTGAAAAGGCTTCGATCGGCTTCCTAATTTTCTATTAATATTTACATTTCACATTTTTTGATTATGAATTAGCTCCTAGGTGATCAGCACCTAGGACTGGGATCAAGAAGCCCATCTAGATCATCGTTACAAAAAAATCTGTTTTGCAGCCATTTATTTGGTGAGTCAAGCATGTTGCATGTGGTCAGATGAGCTGTTCAGATACATAAAATTTACAAGCTGAGTTTTTTTAGCATTAGTCCCAAATCTATATTTATTTGCAGAGAAGATATTCATTCTTTCTCGATATTGTGATGTACAGTGAGAGAGTTTGATGTTCCTTAAATGGACCTACTATGTAATTCAGACAGTTTATTACTACTAACCATTCCATCTTTAATAAACTGTCTCCCACAGAGGTACTAGGAATCTGCAAATAATTTTCACTAAGGAAAAGAGATTTTGTATTTTGCATATTGGTTTTGTTCCCTGAAACTTCCAAGAGTTTCACAATCAGGTAGGTTCCTGATATTATCTTTATTGCAGAGATACTAGGGAGAAGGCCAGGGAAATAATTCTGTTGCAGTAATGTGGAAAAGTTCTTTGCTGCTGAATCCCTTATTTTTTTAGGAATAGCCCTGTTAGCAACCCTATCTACATCTTACAGAGGAAGAAGAGCAACCACAAGCCTTGTTGAAAAGGGATGGTTACAAAGGAAAACTTGAAGGGGAACTATGGAAATTTATTTTTCAAAGTTGTTGCTTCTTCTGAGCTAGCATCTATTTGAATATGACTGTTGTGCAAGAATACACTGATGTGATTTAAAAATAAAAAGACTAGCAAAATAACAGTGGTTTTCATTACTTCTCCATTGGGAATTTCTGGCTTTGTTAGTAGATTCAGGCTTTATTGTTAGCAGACAAATGTTGAATAATAAACAAAGTATTTCCTCTTAAATTAAATGAAGTTTTGAATTAGGCAGCTATAATGCTCACTCCTTTGCTGAGAACAAAGGGTTAAACAGCATGAAATATTACCTCTCTGTGAAAGAAGAGGTATTGAATTTCAGAAGGCAAGGTCCTACAGCAATCAGACATACTTTTACTGATTCAGCCATAGCATTCACTTGGAAACCTCTACATAATGGCCTTGGCAGACTTCTAGGCTTTCCCAGTGCAAGCTGCTATTTTTCCTTTCATTTACCAAAAATAGCCATACATAGATTTAGTGTATTTGGTTTGATGGTGCTTACAGGAATGAGGTTGTTTCCAGGATTGCTCTGGGCAGTCAGACTGTTACAGGTTGGAGACAAATTGGGAAAATATGGAATTTCTTTGTAGGCAGACATATCAACTCCAGAGTCTGGTACTTTGGAGATCTCTAAGCATCCAACTCATTGCATTGGTCCTGTCATCCACATGTGTGTTCCCAGCTCAGAAACAGCCTTTCAGGATGATTGTGGCCATTTCCAAAGGGCTAATTGCTCCCCTTCCCTTAACTCTTGTGGTACACTGACCATCAGGGCAGACTTTCTTCAGAGTGAGGAGCCACTGGCTCCTTCTGGCTTCAAATGTTGAGCAAAAAAACTTTAATTTGCTACATGAAGGGATGAGCATCACAACAACATCTCCATACAAATCTGCTGACCTTTTTTCAGGCCCTTTTCCTACAGCTGGGAGGATAGAGCCTCAGCTGCTGTCACAGCTGTCATTCATTATAGCTCCTGGGTAAATGGAGATGCCTTTTGCTTCATGCACTGTGATATGAAGTGACTGACACACCTCAGTGCAGAGGATCCTTGGGTATGTAGCACAGAAAATTTTGAAAGGAGACCAGCAAGACGCCTAAATCATGACAATCTTAACACTCAGCTGCCAACTCAGGCATCCCTGGCATGCTTCTTATCTGAGGGGCACAGAAAAGACTAGCATGAGGATCTTGGCCACCACAGGACTTCCTAAAGCAAGATATCTTAAAGACAGTGTTCCTGCCAGCATTCAGGCTTGCAAGGCAGTCTGCAATTTTAGAAGTAACACACAGTTGTTCCTTTACTGTAGAAGGCAATAGAAATAGGCTCTCAACAAGGTTTTCCTGAGACAGCTTACTTAAAACAAATCACAGCATGAGTTACAGCAAGAGGTTAGCACATATTTTTGTTTGAGCTCACTACCAGATGGCTTTGTTAACTTTCTAAAACAACTGCATGCTCTGCCTGCAAGCCCAGGGTGGGTGTAGCAATCATCTCTCATCATGATAAAAAGAAAGGGCCTAACAATCTGGTAGCATTTGGCCCAGTTTTTTTCAAGGAAATTATCTGAATATCATCTCAAGGTCCAGAAGACTGGTAAGTGAAATAACTGCAAAATGTCACAAAATGTCATAGCTTCTGTGCTACTTGTCTAATTAGTCACCACTCCAACTACCCAACTCCTATGGCATATATCTGGAGAGGAAGAAGTACCAAAGCACCATGGCCAAATTTGTGTTAATACAGTGTACCTGCCCCTCACCCTTTTCCCCCCACCAGGGAAGAACAGTGACAAGCATTAGCTTGAAACTCAGGCGGAGCATGAGTCCTTCTCTGATGGCAGCAGGGAGAGTGTCTCAGTCAGAGCTCACAGAAGAAGGGCAAAGATGTTGAGCAGATCTGTGCCTGGGAGATGATTTACTCTTAGTTAGAGGAAAGGAGGCTGAACATGTTGTCTAGAAGGGAAGTTGAGTCCCCTATTTACTGACTGGAGTTTTCTTGAAATTTTGTCCTCTAGAAACATTTAGGAGAAAGCTCATGTTCAGATCAATTCAACCCAGGTTATTTCCCTAATTTTTTTGGTATTAATTTACAGAAGACTTCAGAGAAAATGTGGGGAGGTTTAGGCTGGACATCAGGAAGAAATTCTTCACAGAAAGGGTGATTAGACATTGGAATGGACTACT
The DNA here is from genome assembly GCA_013398075.1 of Notiomystis cincta. Lineage (NCBI taxonomy): Eukaryota > Metazoa > Chordata > Aves > Passeriformes > Notiomystidae > Notiomystis > Notiomystis cincta. The sequence continues at coordinate 43,333 of VZRX01004140.1, read as the reverse complement.
CAGGGAGGCAGTGGAAGTCATCATCAATGGAGATGTTTTAGAAAAAATCATCATGACACTTAAGGCTATGATCTGGTTGACACTGTGGTGATTGGTCATAGGTTGGACTCCTTCTCAGAGTTTTTTTCCAACCCAATTGATTCTGTGATTTACTTTCCAAGTGGAACAAAACACATATATCCTCCTGTAATACCATTTATCCCCTACCCCTCCTGTTGCACACTCTTTTCCTAACAGCATGGGCTCTCAATTCATCATCTAATATCTTCCTTTGCTATTTTCCTTTCTTTTTACACGTGTTGCTCATGGGAGCTGGAAAGGAGAGGATATACGTGAAACCTGGCGAAAGACAGTTTCTTTTACTTTGATGTACAGGATGGAAGGCTCTGTGTGTGCATTTGTCTGTACCTAGACACATGCACGTGCAGCGACATCTCACACCAGCTGGTGGGCTGATACTGGAGTATAAGAGACATCAGCCACCCACACAGCACCTACCCATATGTATCTGTGTGTGCATATTTTGTTTTCAGAGTATTTTTAAAAATGTACCCCTAAATGCTGACAATGCAAACCCAACAGCCCTATGCAACTCTGGCAAGTTAGAAAGTGTAGGTTGGGCTGCCAGCACCAACCTTAATAACCAAAAATAACTGTCTCGGTCTGAACCGAGTATTTTCTCATCAGTATGCAGCAGGGTGTAGGACGAGGAAAATGAGGAGTGGGAGGATATAAAACAAACAGAAAAATGAAAAAATGTCAGCTGTGCTCTGGCCTTCCCTTTTGCTTCTCTCAGCCCACTCCAAGCAATGCAGTTGGGGTGTGTGACAGGCTGTGCACAGAGTGGGGTAGCAAGCACACAGCTGAACACATCTGGCTAGCAGTTGCCTGGGCTTGTGCTGCAAGTCAGCCAACATCACCCACATTTCTAAGCCAGCCCTCTGCCATTGTTAGAGTGGTTTATGACTTCACTTTTCCTTTGTAATAGGTTCATTCCTCTTCCCAATAGTACTGATGTCACTCTTTCATCTTTGCCTCCCTGTTCAGCATAGCCTTCATCCACACGTGCATACAGAGATTCAGGGTGATAGAGATGGAATCATTTGCACAGGAGAATTTGATGCAAGTACCTTGTCTTAAACATTTTCCCCTCTCAAGGTTGCTCCTGACAAAGTGAAGCATATTTATTTAGGTGTGTAGCAGTGGTTCATGGGTCTGGGATTGGCATCAAAGGGGAAAACTGTGACTTCAGTACTTCCAGGTACAAGACAAGGTGGGTGTTGATTTTTTTGCTAAAGACTTTGCTAAAGGTTACATAAGGAAGTGCAGAAAAGTAGATGAACTCCCTTTGTTAGATTAGCCTCACTCAGCCAGGAACAGCCCATCTGTCCTTCCTCTCTTTTCTATCATCCATGTCATCAAGGAAGTGGCTAGGGACAGTGTCCTGATCTTTGTTTAGTTATTTAATAGAGAGGGTGATGAGGAAAAAAGTCATCCCTCAATCATCACCTGGTTTTATTCTCCATTTAATTATCTCTACTTTCCCATCCTCTAAAGAAACTGAAGGTTCTAAGTGGCTGGAAGCCACTGGTTGTAGCACAAGGAAACTCAGATAAAGAAAAGAAAATAGCTAAATGGGC
>VZRX01004140.1:995-27996 GCA_013398075.1 Notiomystis cincta | reverse complement strand
TTTTTATTAACTATAATATGCATATATGGAAACTGAAGATTACCCAGCTCCTTCCATTTCTTATTTCTAGTCACTCTCTTTCCCTTTCACACACATGCTTCATTGATCTGAATTCTACAATAATTATCATCAGAAAATAGTTTTGGTTGTTCACAGAAAGTTGCTCATTCTAAAGTGGAAAGTTTTTTGTTTTGTTGGGCAATAGGATGCAGTTTTAACAGGTTTGGGCTTTCAGAGTTTACATTTTGCAAGCTAACTGGGTGACTTGAGTGAGGCAATATGAACAAAGAGGCAATAGAATATGTACAAACAGCTCTGTAAAATAAAATTGTTATAATATCAACTGCTTTATTACCTCAGTATCATATTCACAAAGTTTATTTCTTCACAGAAATCCTATGTACAAAATAATTCCTTTCTTTCCTCTTGATCTAATCCTGTGGAGTCTTTAATTTTCTTCTCAGCAAACACCAAACCAGAACACTGGTAGTGTCTTTCATGGCTGTCTGATCATTTACACAACCTACAGGGTTTGCAGGATATGCACAAGGTACTAACTTATTTGTCCTGACCTACTACAACCCCAAAACACTACCTTTGCATCAACATGAAATACTGAGTGCCAGCCTCAGTGAGTTAAACCCCAGATCCAGGCTGGACTCACAAGCATCCCACTTGTGGCTGGCAGAGAAGGAAACTCTGCAGATTATCTGTGCCTCAAAGCCAACACCAGACCCAGGAACTCACTTTATGAAGTTATCACTTGGGGACTGCTGAACGTGTATGTTGTGACTGCAGGAGTGAAGCTCAGAAGTGAGGCATGCAAGAAACAGTTCTCACCAGGGGCTGGTAAGAGAAACATTCAGAAGAAAGGCTTTCTTTTCAACTTTTTTTCTTTACATAACCAATTAAAATAGCTATATTCCTCAGCTGCTGGGAAATCAAACACAGAGGCAATTCCTGGACTGGATAAAACTGTCACCCAGAAGGTTCAGGAGACCGTGAGGGAGCTGGGGGAACCCTGTTTAGTACACCCATGAGGAAATAAACTGGGAAGCCGTTTCAGAGCACAGTAAGTGTAGCAGTGTAGCAGAGTAAGCTGCTTGCAAATCTGCAGTGGGTGGAGGTACGGCTCTTGTCCCATGAACAAATCTGACTCTGATAGAATATATTTAAAGCCTACATTTTGGAGGGCTGTTCCAGCTCTCTCCACTTTCCATGGAGAAGTGAAGAAAAATGCTGGATTCTGTATATGTGGATAGCAGCACATGTGAAACACAACTTTATGGGAATGCTGGACAGCCATCAGGAAATGGTGTCTTCATGTATTACCAAAGGTTTTAGTCCAGAAACAATAAAATACCCCACCAAAATAGATCCCTGAAGCTACAGGCACACCAGTATGTTGCTCCTCAGCTTGAAATAGTTGTGTCCAGAAGCATAGAGTGTGGCATCAGGAGAGCAGGAGGCCCTAAACTTGACTTTGGTTTTTAGACCCTTAAAAAGACAGTAAGTAATTTTTGTAAACTTTGCATGGGGCAGGCAGCACTGCCTTGCAAAGCAAAGATTGGCAGGAAAGTGTTGAAGCTGCTAAAAATCACAATAATTACTAAAACAAGATCTCCCTTTTGTTTTAGCTTCAGACTAAGACTAAAAGGTAGATGTTATCTTCCTTATCATCTTATGGTTGTTCTGATATTTGGCCTGGGATGACATGGGCAAAACCAAAGACAAAATCTTTGGGCCATATAGATGGTATAGCTGGTGAATCATATTTTCGGGGAGTTATCCGGTGACACTTCCATGCTGGTCAGTGCCTGGCACTGCAGGGACCAGCAACTACCCTAAATCATTGCAGTTATGAGAGCAATACTTGCACCTGAGACAGGGAGGAGGTCTTGTTCCACAGCAGCACAGATATATCTCTTTTAAATTTAATAAGTGGTCCAGAAAATATGCCTTATCACAGGAATATGAAGATGGCCAACACACCAGAGGCCCCACTTGGGGCTGCACAATCACCACAGAATGGACTGCTCAGAGCTCAGCAGTTCCATGCACACAGTCAGAAATTACCCTGTTGAGCACATTGCTCTCATTTTGGGCACATGGAACCAAAATGACCTGCAGAAGTGCTGCTTCCATCACCCCTCCAAGCACTGCCCTCATGGCTTGCTGCTTAGAGTAGGGGAGCAACTGGAGTGGTCAGGATCACCAAGCATCTGCCAAGCCTAACCGCTTTTACAACCTCAGACCAAAGAAAGGATTTTGCAAAAAGCATCTCTTTTGTAAATTCAACCCTGAAATTCTTTCTGAGGACTTATTTCGTTATGTTTCAGGCCAGCCTGTGGCCTTTCCTGAGAAACAGACATGAGAAAAGGTGTACAGATGCTGAACAAGGGTCTCAACTTTTAAAAAAACTTTCAAAGTCGTTTCCTTAGTGTTATTTGAACCAAACAAGAATTTGCTGAGACAAATTGTCTGGAACATGCCAATGAAACACACAAGTTACAGCTTGTTAATATTAAGAATTATGTCTCTCTGAATGACAGTCCTTTACAGGTTGAACATCTTTTGCACCTTTGTATGGCTCAGAAAGAAGCATTTTCTTCTTCTGTCAAAAATTTAGGTCTATTTTTTAATCAAAAATCACAAAATGGTTTAGGTTGGGAGGGACATTAAAGATCATCTTGTTCCCAACTGGCCTGCCAGGGGCAGGAACACCGTCTGCTACACCAGGTTGCTCAGAGCACCATCCAATCTGGCCTTGAACACTTCCAAGGATGAGGCATCCATAACTTTTCTGGGCTACCTTACCACACTTACAATAAAGAATTTCTCCCTAGTATCTGGGAAACCTATCCTTTTTTACCTTGAAGCCATTCCCTCTTGTCTTATCACTCATGTCAAAATTTCCTCTTCAGCTCTGTTGTAGCCCCTTTTGGCATTGGAAGGTATTTCAAGGTCTTTCTGGAGCCTTCTCTTCTCCCAGCTGAACAACCTCTTCACAGGAGAGGTTTTCTAATAATGTTTCATGCTAGGGAACTACAAGATCATCTTAATAATTTATTGGAGGTGGTAACAAATTAGTAAATATCATTATCTGGTTTCTGAAAACCCCTTTTCTTTCCACAAAGTTTATTTTTAACTTTTACTCTGAGGAAGAACTTAATATTTACACATAGATCAAACCACTCTAAAGTTGATTTCTTCTTGGTTCTTTTTTCTTTCAAATGGACTGGTAACTCATCATTTTATGGCATTTTTTACAGCATTTGCTATACTTTCAAAGTCTTCACTGGTCCTTTTAATTACTAGGAGGGTGTGTTTTTCACTTTAAAGCTAAATAATTTTTTTTTCCCAAATCAAACCTTTATAGATTAAGATTCATACACAAAATCTCTTGTATCTGCATCTAGAATTCTGTGCTTGGGATGAGCTGCACAGGATGATTTGGCTTTTGTGGGTTTCAACATTTTTGAAACTGATTTTCAAAACGAATTACCTGACCAGTCATGAATACAATTACTCAGTTTGTATAGGTAATTGCCACATTTCAATATGAAGTCTCAGGAGTCACTTCTGTTTTGTTCAATAAGACAGGGCAAAATACAATTGATTTCCATAGCAGGAGCAGACTAAGAGCAAGTGGCCTTCAATTATCATAGCTGTATAAACCTTAATTTTTAAAAGTGAGGCTTCATTCATCTAAGCTCACTTTACTGGCATGCTTCCAAATTACAATATCCACTGCTTCCCTTCAGTTTGGTACAACTACACCATCGTCTCAAACATCTTTACCACTACTTGTGAAATGCATAAGCCAGTGTCCTGTTGTGTTGGATACAAAGTGTGCAGACATCAGTCATGACATGACATAAAAAAACCTTTAAAATATATACATATTTTTATTATTCATGGTTTTATTTTCTCCAAATCCACTCCATCTTATTTATAGCTGAATATAAGTCTCCATGTTCTCCATGAGCTTAGTTCAATTTATTACACCAGCCAATTTAAGTGTACAACCTTATCTGAAACATATCCTAGGTCAGTTTTACACATAAAAGACTTGGGAGGAAAAATCAAGAGATTTAGGCTTATTTGTTCTTTTCTTTGAAAAGAACAACACAGTTAACTTAAAAAGAGGACATCTAAGTTCTTGAATTCTTGACTTTGCCAAAAATTCCTTGTGTTCTCTTGGGAATTAATTTCATTTCTCACTGACTCGGCTTCCTATCATTGAAAAGTTTTTCTCTTCTTTTTCTCTCCCATCTATTTAGCTCCTTAACACTTCCTTGGCCTCTTGCTGTTTCTAATGCCAATGTGATACAAGTAATAACCACAGGTTTCATACAATTTCTGCTGTGGCAGCATGAGATGGACTAGGTCTGATGGGTTTATATCAAGGTCACATGGGGGTTTGGGTAATGAGGTGCTTTGGGACAAAAAATGTAAAAGAAATAGTACTGCTTTACGAATATTTCTCATCAGCCAAATCCTATAAACTCTGAATACTTAGTTTCTCTGCCTATACAGGGAAAATAAATAAAGAAATAAAAGAAAGAAAGAAAGAAAGAAAGAAAGAAAAATATAATCTTTATATTTTAGAAGGACTATCAGTAGTTATCCTCTTATTTTCATGAGGCTCTCTGTTATTGGATGTGAGCTCCAAATAAAAACCCCAAAACATCAAGAACAGAGTCTAATTTTCCCTATCTTGTGAATTTCAGACTTCAGTTGTAAGATCCTAGTCCTTTCCTCTCTGATCCTTAAATCTAGCACCAGCTGCAGTAAGGCTTCTCAAATCTCTTTGATTACTGAAAAATGAAAACCAGAAAAATTTGAATTAGAAAGTAAGGAAATAGTCTCAGGAAAACAGGAAGCACTAAAGGAAAAGAAATTGGAGGCAGATTCACATTAATATGTGTGATTTCATAAAGAGGTTTTCTTTTCAAATTCTCCTTTAACATGTTAGTCTATATAATGAATTGGACTAACAGATATGCCATAAATGTAAAAACTACTTTAAAATGTGATTAAAATGATAGGTTAACAATCTACATGGAAAAATAGTGACAAGACAAAATAATAGTGATTTGATCTTTCATGTGAATATACGGTTCAATCTGTGATGAGAAATAACATTAATGATAAGATGATGTAACTGTCAAAAAACCCTGGGAAAGAAACTTAATGGGAAAGAAAATATTATTCAGACCCCAAAGCTTGTAATCAGTAAATTATTAACAACTTCAATAAAATTGGACAACTAATATGTAAAAGTACCATAAAAGCATATAGTCTCTAGCATGCAACATGAGCTGTTGCTTAATAATAGAGAACCTAATTTAGTCTAAAACTTTCATAAACAACATCTTTTTATATTGTCCTTTCCATTCAGAAAATTATCCCATTTTTCAAGAGATCTTTTCTTAGGGTATTAATAATAGAGTAGAGAGTTTTTGAAAAGACTTTTCAGAGATAATCTTCTCAATTTTTAAGGAGTGACTGTACTTCTTATTGGATAGCAGCAATTTTATTTTTAACTGCATGGAAGTTGCCCTTGTCTATAATAAGGTGTATTAAGAATGTAAATATTACATAGGCACATGCCTATAAGGGAGTCTGTGGTGCACATGAAGGGTATGTGCAAGTTATTCAGGACTGCTGCTGCTGTTATGCAGATTAATATTGAACTGGCAGCTGAGACACTGTCAGATATCTTTGAAAATGTACATAAGTGATAATATACAGCTGGTGCATTTTGCAGCAAGGCTGGTGCAGAAATCCTTTAAGATCCAGAAACACTAATTCAAGTCATGTCTTGGACTCACTCTGATGACAGTCCTCATGTCTTATCACTCCAGCTGCAAGGAGCTAGGGGGCCATTAGGCTAGAAAGCCAAAAGCACCCAGCTGTGAGCCTTTGTATGCTTCTGCTTTATGCACCTACTCTAAGGAGACTTCAGAAACTGTCCCAGGGCACTTGCCTCAGGTAAGACTTTGTTTTCATTAGGTAATGGTTCTTACATGTTAGAAAAGAGATATTAGCAATACAAGAACCCCTGGTGGGAAAATCTGTTCCAGAATCTGTTCTGTACAAGAGAGGATGCTTTCCTGCCTGCAAAAGTCTCTTGGTTTGCTTTTATAGAAAATTCAAAGTGCACATAGGGGATCACCCAAAAACAAGTGTGCAAAGCAAAGTCACACCTTTCACTTCCTTCACAAAACTGGCCCCAACAAAAAATATTATTTTTTTTCCCATGTCCTGGCAGGCTGATGGAGTGTATAGAATTAATTACAAAATAGTATGGAGAATTCTGATACATAGAGTCACCTAAAATATCTCAAACAGGTTGAATTGCAATGAGATCTGATATTAGCCACCTACTGAGGAAGATATTCTCTGTCTAGAAAATCCTCCCAGAAATGCAGTGAGCAAGAACTAAATGGTCAGTGAGAAAAAGCTGTCACAGAAGTGACATCCTTCTGTATTCCAGAGGTTTGATACTCTCCAATTTGCTTTTCCTATTGAAATGAGACACAGCTAATAAAGCTCTATTTAATGTATTCAGATTCTTGGGGTAACAGTGGATGCTTCTTTTTTTTTTTTGCATGACATTTTTGCAAAGTCAGTTTTATATGTATGATTCCTGCCTGCCAAATATCTGGCCCATTTGAAATCTATATCTAGCCTGAAACATTTTGTTTTGTCCTTTGGTTGACCGTCTGCACCAATGAAAGACATCCTTGTGAAGAAGTGCCCCTTTGCTCCTATGGTTACCAATACTGTTCCACAGTTTTCAAGGGTAATGCTATTATATTGCTCCAGTCACTCTATGCACCCTGTTGAGTAATTTATTGGCCAAGAACCTAACAGTGGAAAGGCCAGTCTAGAATCTTGCTGAATTTTAAAAGGTAGGAATATTGCACTTCATAACAAGCAGCCATTAATGATAACCAACAGTGTAATTCTTATGGAATTATGCCTTGCATATGCATGAAATTCCCAAGCATAATAAAAAGCAAACGAAATAAGTTAACCTCTTGTGTGCTGTGCTTCCTGGTGCATAATTACAGTGTAGTGGAAAGAGCATGACCTTCTAGCTGTCCAACATTATAATTAGCATTCCCCATACTGAAGGCTATTGTCTGGAGGACAGTTTTGTCTCTCCTCTATTCTGACTTGTGCAAAATTATACCCTTAAGTGTAAGTTCATGGCCCTTTCTCAAAGCTAGCCTTTTATTTTCAGTGTAGCCCCAAAATCAATGGGCTGGCAGGATGTGCAGCATACACCCACAGGGTCAGTTTGATGCTCATTCACTAGATACATACAGTGCATTGTAAGGATCTATATTTCCCACTTTTCAAGTGTAGCCACATGAGATTAGGGTATTTGGCAGAAAAACGCTGCCAACTCTTTATGTCATCCTATTAATGGTGAGTAGCAGAGTCTGTACATTTTTCTTGGATTACAGAGCAAAAACCTGCTCAAAAATCTTCCTGTTTCTCTTCTTATGTATAAATGAAGCTGTGCAATGTACCTCATTAAAACAAACTGAGGCACCTCATTAACACTCACCAAGAAGCAGTTTTCATGTCAGAATTGTAAGTCTGTATAATTCTGACATGAAAAGTTTTACTAAAGAAAAGCTCAATTTAATTAAGGTGATACTGACAGGTTTTAGCAAAAGATTAACAATCAGGAGTTTGGAATTTTCCCTAAACTGAGATCTGATGAAAAATCATGATCCTAACCACAATCTGTTTTTTTAGTTGAAAATTTCTGGCATTGTTAATTAAGGGATTTTACTTTTTAAAATTGTTTTTACTGTTATCTTTCTTCTCTTCCAAGTGAATTCACAGACCTTCACAGGTACAAATGTAACTGTGGGCAAGTTTCCCTAATTTTAATGCCAGAATGAGAAGTCCTATTTTTAAAAGTGACATTCATATAAAGCCCCAAGTGAGCTCAAGCAAAGGAAATCAGCTAGGAAAAAACCTCATATAGATGCAGTGTTTATAAAGTAATTTTCTCATGGGACCCTGACTGGTACACTGATGATTAGCACTGTTACAAATTAGGCATTTTTTAAATAATTTAACAGAGATTTAGGAACAAAAAATGTAAGACTTGTGTTCTTGAAAAATTTTGCATTAGATTTCTATGTAAGAAAGGTAATTTTTTGTTATAATTCTTATTTTTCCTGTGATGATGGTATAAGAAAACATAAAAAAAGAGATCTATTTTACTCCATTTATTTTCAGATTTCCAAATAAGTAGGAATACCATAGTTCAGACCTCTAAAGCAACCCTCTAAATCTGAGACACAACTGCTGCTGCCTGACCTGAGACATCGCTGTTATATGTGTTTCTGTACAGTTTTATATTACATTTTCTGCCCAGAATAGGAAAAAACTCCATGCCTCATTCCAGTTTGAGCATAATGAATAACTGTCCATTCAATTTGTCTTGAATAAACCTTTTGTCCTTAGAAGGCCAAAAAGCAGGCAGCACCTAAAACTGAAGTCTACCATCAATTGTGCCAGAGAATTACTGACAATTTACAACACAATCACAGAACGGTGATTGTTTTGGGAGGGACCTCAAACTCACATATTTCCAACCCTGCTGCCATGGGCAGGGACACTTCCCACTAGAGTAGGTTGTTCAGGGCCCCATCCAGTCTGGGCTTGAACACTTCCAGGTATGGGGCAGCCACAGCTTCTCTGGGCAATCTGTGCCAGGGCCTCACCAACCTCACAGGGAAGAATTTCTTCCTAAAAACCTCCTTTCTGTTTAAATGCACTTCCCCTTGCTCAGTCACTCCACGACCTTCTCAAAAGACCCTCTTCAGATCTCTTCCAGCCTCTTTTTTTTACTGGAACTGAAAGCTGCCCTACGGTCTTCTCCAGGCTGAACAAGCCTAACTCTCTCAGCCTTTCCTCATAACAAAGGTACTCCAGCCTTCTGAGCACCTTCATAGTCCCCTCTGGATTCCCTCCAGCAGGTGTATCTTTAGGCTTCTTAGACTACTCATACTCTGATGAACATGATCCTGCTCCAAAGGATGCTGAGGGAGAGCTCAGTATGTCACTGTTATCCAGAGTCAGAGCTTTAGGCCATGCCAAAGCCATGTAATGATTCTTTGTGACAGGGGTATAGCTGAAACAGCCCCACTTTTACCTGGGGCATCCAAGTGGATATAGGCAGTGTGTTAAAGGTAAAAAACCAGAATCTGATCACTGATGCTCTTCCCTTATGTGAAGCCCTTTTGACTCATTTCCCATCTTACTAATAGCCAGAGCTGAGTGAAAAATTTGCATTAAATAATTAATACAAAATTTAGCCTCTTTTCCTAATTTGTAAGCAAGTAATGATTTTCTGAGCAAATTTTTATTCAAATTTATCAAATGAATGCTGCACAGTTGTTTGGTTACTTCACAGCTGAACACAACTGCACAGGCATATTAGATGATCAAGTTCTGAAAGTTCACATACACTGTTTAATTGTAGCTAATTAACTAGGAGATTTAGCCTTATTTTCTGTGTGAAGGTTGAGGAACAAGCTGTTCAACTATCAGCTGTTTTCCTTCTTTATTTCTGAGACTGGTGCATTATTAATTTATCTAGCTCCATGAAGTACAATGAATTTATTTTTCCTAGTTTCTGTTTTAGTTTCTGCTCTGAAGAGTGAACCATTCAACAAGCTGTAAAATTTTGTTATTGAGATAAGTAATTTATTTTTGTTGTTCTTATAAAATCTAATAGCTTTTTTGCTGTTTTCATAACACATGACTCACACTGCATTGAGCCCTTCTGGCTGGCACTACTGTAGAACTTTTACTGTATATTTATGTTAAAAAATTACCTGCTCAATTAAAATGAAAAAAAAAAAGGTTTTCAATAAATTGGCCTCCATAACAATACTTCCATTTCCTCTTTATTTAGAATCCAAGACCTTTTTTAATTATTTCCTTATATTCTATCAGTTGTTCTTTTACATAATTAGACAAGTGAGATCCATATGTTAATGACAAGGAAGTCAGTATTGTGACTTTTTTTAAATTCTATATTATATACATAAATACTCCTAGTTCATAAGAGTTTTTAGCTATTGTATAAAGGGGCTTTTAAGTCATATAGCTAACCCTTCCCAGACTTGCTTCTTTTATACAGAGAAAAGAACCAATATTAAGTTTGTTTCCATTATTCAGTGCCAACTGAAAAAAATCCAAGAATATTGACCTGGTATATAGCATCTGAAGCACTCACAGCATTCCCAGTCCAGTGCAGAAGTTAAATGTCTCTGCTTTTTCACTGTGCAACACAGAGAATGTGGTGGGAACAGAATAGCAAGGCAACTCAGCTGGAAAATATCTCAGATAGATGAAATATTTGTTGAGCAGCTTTCTCATGTGAATATGCCTCTGGTTGGTATATGCCAGTCACTGGTCCATGGCATTTGTTTTATCTTCTGTCTCAAGGATTTATTCTCAAGGAAAAACTGCTGTGTAAGACATCATAACTGTGGAGACAACAAAGCAATGCTAGCTTTAAAAAAGAGCTCTATCTTTCATAAGGCTAGCAGACAAAGAGTCAAGTTTTAATATTCTCAATGGTCCTTTTTTCAGATAAGAGTTTTATAACAAAGGAATGTTAAGGCAGGTTCCCTTTCTTCTTCTCTGTTAGACTCATTCATTATTGCCAACAAGACATAATTTTGCGTTTTTTAAAGATGCAGACATCAAATATGATAGTGTTGAATTTAAAATTAATAACAACAACAACTATATTATTAAAAAAATGTTTTCCCCAGATGTGCTGATGTCTCAATAGAATCTTTGTGCAGAAAAGCAAATAAGGCACATGTAAGTGTTTATCAGCTTTGCAGCTTACAAAACCAATGTCTCAAATAAAGACAGCAACATCCACTGGGTGTTATCTGATCAAAAACATTCCACACGTACAAATCAGAGCTAGGAAGAAAAAGAGCCATATAAAGATGAGATAGATGAGAAAGCAGCCACATTAGGAAACTTCTCCTATTTAAACAGTCAGGCTTAAAAAAAGACAAAATGAGAGCTAAGTGAATACCCCCACAGGGTTCTTATTCTCACAAATGGGTCTCTGAATCATAAAGATACATAATGATTCTGTTTTCCAGCATGATGTGGACACTTACCTCTATGGAGAGCATATTTGAAGGTGTGTGTGGACAAAAACAAAAGCTAAGCCTAAAAGGGCATGCAGGCAGCAATTTATTTCAATTAATATTACGAGTAATGTTGCAAAATTAAATAATATTAGCATTATCAAGAGAAAGAGTGCTACACACTAATGCATAATACCTGTGCCATCCTAGTTTACTGCTGACCTACACTGAGTAAAAACAGCATCTATGTGTTACTCATGTCCTGGATGTGGCAGTAACACAGTGAAAGACAGGGGGTGTCTCTCACATGCTGACAAAATTCCCATGGAAAGGTTGCTCAGTTAATGGCAATTTCCTCTCCAAGAGGACCATTCTGGAGAGTCTTTCAGTTCTTATTTATAAGCTATTTTTGTCTCTGACATAAGTTCAATAAATAGCTCTATCACTACTGAAACTGAAAAGGCTAGCTCATTTATGTATCCCCTTTGGCTTACTTTCATGCCTAAGGTGTCCATTCCTCATGAAAATTTTTCAGGAGGCAGACACATGTAACATCACTCTCCCATCTATATTCTTGGATTTCTGGAGAATATTGGATTATACCATCATCACCACTCTGGCAGCGTATTTAGATGGTTTGTTAACTCTTTCGACAAAATATGTATATATTTGATAAGCTTTTTTTTTTACATATTAATTTCTTGAGCTTTACATTACACAGTTTTATATTCAACCATTTTCTTGTGAATAATTTAGAAACAAAAACTGCTATGAAGTTTATAATAAAACAGAATTACTCTTACCACTTGATTTTTTTTAATTCAGTGCACTTAAAAAATGTTATCATGTAAAATATAAAACAACAATAATGCTGGAAACACCAGGACAGTTTCAACATTTGACTTGTCACAATGATTTTCTAGGAGATTTTTCTAAGTTTAAAAAAAAAATCTATTGCTGGAAAGATGAAGAGGGATAAATAGTTGTCACAGTGGAAATAAGTCCTGAGTAATTCTTATTTAATTCTAAATTGTTCATTTGTACAATATCATTTTCCTATATGATTTAAAATAATGATAATTAGTAATCTCTTTATGTGCTGAGAGGAGCAGAAATGTCATTGATACAACTAAATCAAATACACTGGGAAGAACAATGTTCTTGGATTAGCCACAATGCTGAATGCATCCATGGTCTTAAATGCAATATCAATTACCTACTTACTTGGAAAAGCAAGCATCATAGACCCATAGGATCATTCAAGTTGGGAAAGACCTTTAAGAGCATTGAGTCCAACCCTTAACCCAGCACTGCCAAGGCTACTAGCCAAGGTCCCCAGGTGCCACATCTACACACCTTTTAAATCATTTCAGGTGTCTCCAGTACTTTGCCAGGCAGCCTGACAGAGCTGCTTTGACAGAAGTCAGGGATTTGGATGGGCTGCAAGGGACCACAGCTCCTTACCAAAGCTGAAAGTGACCTCTAACATGTTGCCTTGTGCTTGTTACACACTTTACCTGATAGTCATTACTATTAAGCTTGCTGAAAGGAAATTCAGTGGAAAGCAGGACAAGGCATCAGAGCCAAGGCACTCCTTTTCAGACCAAGTTTCAATGGCTTTACAAGGAGGGCAGAGCTGCTCCTAAGGAAGTGTTAGCAGTCGACAGTGGAGTTGCAGCAACAAAACTGCGACAAACTCCTTAGCAAACTCATAGAATCATAGACTAATCTAGACTGGAAAAGACCTCTAATATCATCAAGTCCAAACATTAACCCAGCACTTTCAAGCCCATCACTGACCTGTGTTCTTAAGCACTACATCTACACATCATTTTGAGGACTTTCTGGGGATGGTGCCTCCACCATTGCCCTGGGCAGCCTGTGCCAGGACTTGCCCACTGTTTTGGTGAGCAAAACTAAACCTCCTCTGCCTCTACTTGAGATTGTTTCTTCTTTTTCTATCACTTGCAACCTGGGAGCAGAGATCAACTGCTACGCAGCTACAACCTCCTTTCATATAGTTGTAGAAAGTGAGAAGAGATAGTTGTAGAAAGTGAGAAGGTTTCCCCTGAGCTTTTTTTTCTCCAGGTTGAACACCTCCAGCTTCTCCAGCAGCTTTTCCTAGTACCTGTGCTCTAGACTCTTCTCCAGTTCCATATTAATCCTTGCCCATCTGTGCAACTTAGCCATTGGAATTACCAATGGCTTTACTCAGAAGGAAGCAAAGCAGATTTTTCCTCAAGTGGAAAGCTACTGCAAACTGCAGTTGTTTTTTAGAAACACAAAGATTAAAGACGTGTGAATTTACTGTGGAGAGGTTGAGTCTTCATCACATGAATAGTTGATGTCAAATTCTGAGTGTTCATCATATTTTGGTTAAAAATTTCATGAAAAGATTTAAGCTTAAGATCGTATAATAGCTGGAAGATATTTTTTAATGGATAAGCCTGCTTCCAAGCTCATGTGAATCTCTCCAGGAGACCTTTTCATCACTGACCTGTTTTTAGCATGAAATAATGGTGGTAATGACAGCCCATGCACTGTAATACATATATGTGCAATTGTGCAAGTAACAGCACTAAGATCACCATGAAATATCCATAATGCAGCTTTGTGGACAGGGACAAAGGAATGAGGATCCAAACAGATAGTAGAGCATTCACCTTTGGCACTTTCAACTGGTGGAGTTGAGGGAGTGGATTTTTTGTAAAGGTATTTAATCAGTCAAGATAGGAATGATTCCATAGGCAGAATTTCAGAAACATTTGAGGTCTTCAGAATGTCCTGAGAAGCTTGACTTCATATGAATACACATAAATGTTTAGAAATATATGGTTAAAGAAATTGTCTCCCATTACAACAGTTTGTCTGGTTGGACCAGAATAATCACAGGAGATGGTTCTTTAGAGGTGGTTTCTGGTTGCCCATCTGCTACAGCATAATCTATATGACAGAAAAGGTTGCTAAGTCAACTTCTTCCTCATCTAAGGGTAATTTGGCAGCAAAGCTCTAAACTGTTTGTATATATTCAGGAAGGAAAAGTGGATGAAATTAATACCTCCTAAAATAATATCTCCTCTATTGCTTTTCAGGGAAACACAAGTAGGGATCAGATCCTTCTCCAGCAAGTGGAATGAAACCAAATAAAATACATCTCTACTTATAATATTGAGCCATGGCACTAGAGAGAGCTAGAAGTACACCAGAAAAATAAGCATAATCTATACAAGCTTGTCCTTCTGACTGTTTATCACATCACACCGCACTGATTACTGAAATAATAGAATAAAACTAGTTTTTTCCCTTTTGGAAGCAGTTAAAAATCTAATCAAATGTTCCTATAGTTTAATCTGACGGCTACCAAACCCACTTGGCTATGGAATTTCCTCTAGCAACAGGTGAGGATCAGTTTGTGACATAACTACTGTGTCCTAAAGACATTCAGAGAAACATTCTTTTTGAGCTTATAGAGCAGAATCTCTTGCAGTTATTATGACACTTAATATGACTGACCACATTCTGGAGGATTTTCCAAAATGGAACAAATTAACGGTGATGACAAAATATAGCTTTACTTAATTTTTGGCCAGAGAAAAGAAAAGAAGATGAGAATAAAGGTGTTTGAGGCAGAATTGAGAATAAAATTCAGAGCTTCTTTTTCTCTTTCATGTTCTTTAATCATTGAACTTTCATTTATTTTATGATCCTCTGTATAGATGTATAAAATTGTGCCAATGTACATATGACTTCACTCAGTCTGAAATCTCACTGAATTACACTATGATTTCTTGGCATAAAGTTCATACCTTCCACTACAATTTTGTGAAAGAGAGTGTCTTCCATCTTACTGTACTGCTGCCAAAGTCACAAATCAAGAAATACGCAAGGTGCCCAGAGATTATGAAATTATAACTACTGTAAGATGGAGAGAAAATATCTAGGCTAGGTTTCTGAAATGATTGATTTTAACTTTCCCTGTTCATTTAGGACATTTTCTTAATGTCTTTGTTCTATGGTGCATTCTAAACATTTAGTCTTAAAAATCTTAACCGTAAATTCCTACATATTTTAGAAACTCCTGAAGCTGCAGCCTTAAACAACACACCAAACAGTACATTATGAGAAATTGTCTTGTAAACAGCCAATGCTGCTACTGATACCCAAACCCGAACAGTTTACTATGAACAATCATCTTGTAAGCTACCAAAGCTGTTAATGATACCCAAACCTTAACAAAATATAACAGCATAGTTTTAATGGTAAAGAAGTTTTTTCCATCTGAGCAATGTTAGTAAAAGGTTAGATGGCTATAAGTATGATAAATGTGTCTTTGTTATGGGCAGTTGCATCAAAGGAATCTCACACAGGACTGAACATCTGCAAGTGCCGTAGCAAATATCATTCAACTGACAGGCCAACTAATTTGCTGCAGTTATTCCAGGAAGATTTTACATCTAGATAGCTGAAGTTTTTGTATAAAATATAATTTACTGCTGAAATGCCCTAGGAGGAAACTTCACAATTCAGTCGTGCCTATTGAGCCTTTGCCAAATACCTCAGGTCCTTAAATAATTGGGCCAAATCTCCATCTGGTGTAAATTAGCACACGTCCACTTGTGGCAGTGGAATGATTACGATTTACACCAGCAGAGTATAAGCATCTGTGTTTATTCATGCAAAATAATGATTTCACAGAATGATTACAAAACAATTAAGCCTGGCATTTACTGGCATCATGTAATTTCATGTCATCCTGTATACCTGCAAATACAGGCAGTTACATACAGAGAGTACTTAAACTGAATACTGGGTTGAATTCACAGCAGATACCTAAAGCACCAGTGACACAATTCCCTGTTGAAATGAAATTTAATGAGGATGATGGAGAGAAATAATTCTGCAGTCTTTCTCCTCTCTTAATTTAATGCTTGGTGCAAAGTTACAGCAAATTAGTCAATTGATTGTGTCTCTTTCCACCTTTTTTCCATTAATAGTGAACATAGAATGAGTTAATTCTTACAGCTAGTGCATTGTAGAACTGCTTTTAGACAATGCAGACAGATAGACTATCTTCCCTGAAGCCTTGTTAAATTAATAATCTGTAACATTAATGTTTTAACTTTAAATAGCATTTTTCAGCTACCGTCTCCTAGTTTACACTTCAGTTGTAAAGTATAGAATTAAATTAAATTTGTGTACAGGACTCCTCCCTTGAAAAATCTCAGTGGGCTTTGGTTCTTCCTGACTGTGATTCAGCATGGCAGGGGTTAGCTCTTAGATGCCACTGTTCTCCAGGGAATTGGTAGTGATGATTAAGTCGAGAATCCCAGCCCTGATAATTAGCTCAGAGATTCTGTATTTGGATATGTGCTGTGAAGAGGAGGAAAAAAAAAAGTTAAAAAAATTAAAAAAAAAAAAAAAAGGAAGTGATTTTGTGATTTTTAGAGCAGTTAGCCCTAAGGAGCTGGATAACCAGCTGTCTCAGATTTATACCTGCCAGCAGCTAGTTGGACAAAATAATTATTTGCTATATGGAATGGGCATGTTTATGGTCTCCTCCTTGATTTACTGGTTTAATAGGTTGCTTTTTGAAAGACAGAAAAAGAAGAAAGAGAGAGAGAGAAATGGGGGAGGGGGAGAAAGAAAGGTAAGAAGTAAGATAGAAAGAAAAGAAACAAGGAAAAAAGAGGGGAGAGAAGGAAGGAAGGAAGGTAGAATGAACAACAGTTTTCAGCTGTGTTCATCAATTCATAATGTGTTCCCCCTAAAATGATGAATAAAGGTACACTGAAAGCAACAGAGTTGCTCTGTTGTAGAAAAGAGTCAATATTTTTTGTGCAACATTTTTCTGCTGTGTCTGAATTTGAAGGATTATTTTCTCAGTGCAAGTCATTTTTCCACCTCTGTTTTTTTCATATATTGTTGAATGGGCTAAGAAATTCAACCTGCTGTACTTACAGCATGCTAGACTTATACTGTAGCATTTTACATTTATTTATAGACATGGAAAAAGCAACAGTAATACTTGCATGTTAACAAGACAAGAATTTTCCTACAGGTGAGCAGGATTTACAGATGGGTTCTTTTATATGAGTATGGACTGCAGATTAAGGGCAACATGTATGGCTGACACCCATTTAGCTGTGATAGGCACTCATTTTAAATGATCAGTGGAACATTTTCTCAAACAACATATCTTGTGTTTCCATGCCAGCACAAGATGTACTCAAGCCTATTATCTAATTTCTGAGATATTTCAGTCTAGAAGGTATTATGAAAATCCAGTTAAGAAATGCTGATTTTAGAGAGGGCAACAGAACACTTTTGTCCTGTAATGTATTCCTCCAACCTAATTACATATTTTCCCATTAAATCTGTTTGTGGATTCATTCAAACACCCAGAATAACGTTTTTTGTTGAAAGGTTTGTTCTAAATGTGCATTTTATGGCTCAGGAGTCAATAGAAAAAAGCCTACAGAGGAAGTTTGTCTAATATATGGACCTAAACAAATCCTGACTGCCAGTAGGTGGATGTGCAGTTATTTAAGTTTTGGTGGCCAATAAATGTGTCAGGGAAAAAATAATAATCTAACCTTTGGCCCTACCTAGAAAAAAATTATGTTTCAAATATCCACTGTGAAATAGGATTCTGAAGTGTCCATACAGTATCTTAAAGGTATATCTGGCCTCTTTTGTAGGTCCTACAGAGGTCAAAGAGGTCAAAGGGTTCTAGTACTTTAAAAACAGTTTTGGTTTTTTTCTGAGTATTTTCTACACATATGCCAGTGGTGTGTTTTCTTCTCTGTCTTCCAGACCTCATTCCAAAACAAGACAAGTGCTGATATAAAAAGACATTGTGATATCTGATTACAACATTAACAGTGATAGTGATGGTTGTAGCATTAGTGTAAGTATTTTTGAGTATGGGACATCTGGAATTATTCTTCAAGAACTAGGTCAGTCTGACATATGTATTGCATAGTGTGTAAAGAGTCAGGAGATGCTGAGGATTTGTAAAAACCCACAAACCCCCACACTCAATAACCCCAAAACCTAAACAGAAAGCCATACAGTACAAATAGACCACAAGCTTTTTAGAAGCATGACACATGATCCAGGTTGGAGGCACTCTGGTGGAAAATTTCACATGTGCCACACCCCCTAAACAAACCATGCCCTGTCCCAAACATCACTGTAGTGGACTAAAGTGTGTATGGCTCTATTTTCTGCTTTTGTAGCTTTAAAGTCACAGAAGAACATTCACTTAAGCAAGCTAAGGAAAATCTGCTATTCAACAAGAAGCATGAAAAATGTGAATAGTTCAACAAAACTTGAATAGTAGTGAATTATAGGGAGTCACAGAATAAAATCATGGAGGTTGTCTTTCTAAAAATATGGAAGATCTAATAAAATCCTGTTAAAGTCACAAGTGAGAACCATCAGATTTAGTGTGTTGCACATTCTGAGAACCAAAGAATGACACTGCCTTGTGATGCCTGGCTTCCTAATTCTTCACATTTCCCCTGCCTGAATTGTTCAAGCAGAAAAACAATTGGTTCTGATTATGAAAACAGCATATATGTGGGATTTATATTCATTTCAGCAAGAATTAGTTTCATACAACTGAGACCATAATATGGTTCTTGACATTTAAAAGGCCACAAGCCTCTAATTTTCCTTGCTAAATCTGTGTTATTTTAAATACTATGACATATATATCCATAGATTTTAATGAGGAAAGGCACCATATAAATTCTGAGAAATCATTTCAAGACATTTAAATTAATTTCTGGAACAAAAGAGAGTTTTTCTGGATCTAGCTTTCACAATAATATGGATAATTAATCTTTCATTCCAAAATTTCTCTAGGGAGAGTGGCAAATGGTTTTCATTTGCTACTAAACATCAATCTCAAATGACTATAAAGATTGTGCCTTTATTTGTCATGCAACATGTTGTATATTCTTAATCTGTGGATGAGGACCTAGCAAGACATATCTTAAAAGACATCATACAAATATCTCCCTTCAAAACAAACGAAGTAATGTACTTTTTCTCAATTCCAATTCATCTTCATAATATGAGATGCTTTATATTAATTTTATATCCATGCTGTATTAAGGGAAAAATCTAACTCAAAATTCTTTCCTTGTAAATATATCACAAAACTGTCTTAGTTCAGAGGGAAGGTTCTGTACTCTATTTTCTCCTTTCTTTTTCTTTCTCCTTTATACTTTCTTTCTTCATTGATTCTCCATTGTTTCTCCACTGTTTCTCCTTTCTTTCCCTTGCCTTGCCTTGCCTTGCTTTGCCTTGCCTACCCTTCCCTTCCCGCTCCTCCCCTCCACTCCCCTTCCCTCCCTGCACCTTCCATTCCCACACCTTCCATTCCCTACCTTTCCCTTCCACACCTTTCCCTACCTTTCCTTTCCGCAGCTTTCCTTTCTGCACCTTTCTCATTTCAATTTTCATTTCCATTTTCATTTCATTTCATTGCATTGCATTGCATTTCATTTTCATTTTGTGACAAAATTCAGATTTTTTTCTGAATCAGATCACATTTGAGTCTTGAAGAAATGAGAACTAATTTCCCTCTACTTGTTTGGCTAATATCTGTTAAAAGTAGAATTGTGTGTTGCCCAACATGCAGACTGGTGTCTGAGGAAATAGAAATATGGAATACTTAAAATTGCAGTTTCTTTATTAACCCATAGTAAGCACAGGTGTTTTTCCCTGTTTTGGGCTGAGTCTGGCTAGGGAAAGCCTGATTCTTTGGGTTTCAACAGAAAGATGAAAATAAATGGAAGAGATCTCAGATAGATTGTTCTGTTAAGACAAAGAGGTAAGTCACTCTTATGTCCTGCGAAATTTATCCAGACATGGACTGATCAATAGCACTAGCAGTTTTTCATTAATACAGATAAAGAAGAGTTTGAAGGTGTTCCCAAAAAGTATACTGTAATTCTTCTATCTCTTTTATCTTAAGTAAGTCAACTCAAAGTATAATCTTTTAATGACATTTTTTACAGCTGTCATTACTTTTCAGTGTGTTGTCATAGCTTTTTTTCTTTTTTCAGTTGATAGATATAGAAGTGATAATTCTCAGTCTCCACCTGGGGAGTACTAGCATGGTCCTTCACAGAGGGCTCCACAGAACACTATAAGTGATTCAGAGACAAAGGATATCTCTTGTCTTCTTTAGTCTCATCTCAAAGTCCAAGGCTGTATTTCTGAGAGGTGTCAGGCTTGCCTAAGTTCTTGTCAAAATCAGTATAAAATGGATCACAGAGAATAATGGCAGTTAAAGTAGTCTAGAAGTGATTAAGTCATCTTGACTTGTTGTTCAGTCTTTCACTGGGCTGCACTCAGGTCACTTACAGAGGCTCAGTGTTGTTGTCACATGGTAGCATCTCAGTTCAGAATCCTGATGATACATATGGACTAATGTCTGGTCACACTTGCCAGCTCCTGCCTGCCAGTGCAATCGATGAAGAGAAGAGTAAGGTGTTTAAATTGGGGATTTTAAGTGGTAAACTGTGTATAGCCCATATAGATTGTCCAATTTACTGACTAATATTTTGGATGCTACATCTGTGGGTTAGTTGCCAGTGTTGTACTACTGAATCTGAAAAACCATGAAACATAAATGACATACTCATGAAATAAAAAGACAATGATGAAGGCATTGATGAGGTAGAAAGAATCTGCATATTGGAGGATTTTGAGGGGGGGAAATGGAAATGGAAAAGAAGGATTGAAAAAAATGTGCTCCAAAACACCAACCTGTTTTTCTCTGCAGATTCAGAAATTTATGATATTTTGAATTCAACTGCAATCATGAGACAAACAAAAGAAAAAGAAAAAAGAAAAGAGAGAAAGAGAAAGAAAATGTATTCAAAATCTATTCAAAACACAGGTAGAAAATAAAATAAAAGGAGTGTTTGACATATGTGGAGGTGCCATCAACAATGTGGACAGTATTAGAAGGAAACACGTGTCTCTCCCCCCACCCCATCTTTTCCAAAAAATAATATAGCAGACCTGAGCCTGTGAAAAGCCCAAGTCATACCTCAAGGCTAGATGACCTAAACTTTCCTGAAAAACAGTAATTTTCTGTGCCAGAGTTTCCTGCAAGGTGAATTCTTCTAATTTAAACATCATGATACAGTAAAAAATGTCTTTTAGAAACCTGAGTATAGAAATATATTTCTCCATGTCAGCAAAGGCTGACAGATCAATAACTGATACTGTCTCTGCTGGAAGGAGCCTTGGAGCATTGTTGCTGCATCATGACTGCTTCTCTCAGAGTCACAGACAATGGAGCAGAGATGGAGGTAAAGGAGAACAGAAACAGTAAGTAGAATAAAATCTAGCAGAACATTTCCTGCTTAAGACTGAAGCTCATGCAGAAGTGGAAATGCTTCTGCATGTTACTACAATACCTCCCTTATTTTTCTTGACATGTTTGTGCCCTGGTTGGCCCCTTTTTCCACCCCTCTCAAGTCTCAGTAACATGGGAGAGATGCTTTCTGACAGACAAAAGATAATCTTACACTTGACTTCCAATATCAAGGCATTTTAACTGGCACACTTTATATTGAATAATTCATGGCTATTCAAGCTTCACTTCACAAAGAAAATGCTTTCTCTTAGCAGTGACTAGATATGAGCAGCTAATTCATTATTTAAAGAGATTAAGTATTAGCAACTGGTATGGGCTCTTCAGAGCTCTTTTTATTCCCTTTGCTCATGTTATCCCCTGACACTTCCCTGCCTAGCACAGATTTTAGATTGATTTTACCATATTAAAATCTTTTTAAAACAGATCTCTTTCTTAAAACCTTGCCATTTCCAGTGCTGCATTGTCCCACTTTAAAATGTAAAATTATTGGTAAAAACTGCAATGTGCTGGTGAAATGTTTTAAATCCCTGTGAACTCATGGGAACATGCACAAACACAATGGTTTTACTCCTGCCATTTAAAGAACAGCAGGTAAAACTTGGGAAATGGTGATATGTATTTAAGGCAGTGTCCAGGTTCTCACATCTTGGACTGGGGAAAAAGAATGGATGTTTGACTGAAACAACACAAATTCCTCATTGTTAAATTTTGTAGAGTTGTGGTTGTGTAGATCAGCTGCTTGCACCTGGGGATTTCTCTCCTTTGGGATGCAGACCCTTAAATGCTGAAATGAGGTGGGATGATTTATGTGCTAAAAGCTCTGCTATTAGATATTACTTTGCAGACAAATTCATTCCTTTGGACCTGAGAGAATTAAGATTATTCTTTTTTAGCAAAGTTCTTATGAGCAAAATTTCTTGTAGCTTGTGTGGCAGGACTGTCCTCCCCCTCTCTGCCACAGGGAGTTGGTGCGGATATGCAGGAGATAACCCTGAGGCCGAAGGGCCTATCAAGGGGTCATCTCTGGCACCAAAAGAGCTCAACCCAAGCTAAGAATCAACATCTTAGTCTGGAGAGCAAAGGTGGAAAGAGATGAAAGAAATACCTTTTGACTGAGAGACACTGTTTTACAAACTATAAAAGACAAACGAGTTATCACAGAGGCAGAAGCCTTCTACACTCACACCCTGAACGTGTGGGGGACTTCTCCCTGGAGTCTGGATGCAGATCCCGTGGTTGCTTTCCTGGGAATTGAGGGAAAGGATCTTGATGTGTGCCCCATCAGCAATTGGATGGTAAGATACATTGAATCCTAAGTTCTATTATTTCTTCGCTAGCTGTAACATTAATGGTACCTTTACCTCGCGCTGTATCTTTAAGGTCGCGCTGTATATTCCTACCCGCAGTGTCTTTATTCCTGTGTAGTAAACTGTTTGTTTTAAGCCTTATGTCTGTTTGTTTCCTGTCTATTGAATAAATAATTCAGTCTGTAATAGACCGAATCAGCCATTATTAAAGAACTTACAAAGGAAAGTGAGTTTTGGGGCGCTGGCCGCCTCAATAAAGCTGCTGCCTGCTGCCTGAGGCCTGGGCAGAGGCGGGGACTTGTCTAAAGCCCCACATTCATTTGTAACAGCTTGAAATCAAAGAGACCTTTTTCCTGGGATTTGATCAGACTTCGAAGTAGTTTGTAGTCTGTCATGCATTACTTTCTATGCAGATTTATGGGCACATAGTTATATATTTCGGTAATAAAAAGTGCAACTTCAAGCAGAGTATAGCTGGGGAAAGTTTTTCTACTGGGAGTCCCAGCAAACATGCCTGGTGTATGGCCTGTGGCATGAGTGTCACCACTTTACCCACTGCTGTTGGGTTCAATATTTATGCTAGACTCCCTTGCCCATGGCAGGAGTATTGCAACTAGATGGTCTTGAAGGTGCTGACCAAGTGTTTGGACCCAGATTAGGCTTAAATACCCTGCTCCTTCACAATGCTGATAGTGTTTGGGATGTGTCCTGATGCTTTCACTTTCACCACTACAAGAGTCATGGGAAAATTAACTAACCCTATCTCATATGGATATTCTCTTTTAGCATGCAATTTCTTTCCCTTATATATGAATGTGCTCTCATTTGTGCTAAGTAACTTGAACAGAAAGATGAACTGTTTCTCCTCATACCTCTCTTTGCTACTGCTTTGACTGTTTTCACTGTTATACCTTCACTAACTTTTTTTATCTTGTGCAAAAATATGAGTTAGAGAATCTGGTTTATTCAAGCTTTCACTAATTTTTTAGCCAAATAGCTTGCAGCTCCCAGGATTTACAAGGAAAAAGAGCAATACCTGAGGTCACAAATGAAAAAGCTGGTTGCTCACTGAATCAAAGCACTGTTACTAGAGAAAATCCAGAGAGCACAGGACTCTTTTACCTTAAGCAAAGTCACAGGTCTGACAAGCAAAAATATTTTCCAGAATAACTTCAGATACAGGATTGGAACTTTACCTTGGAAATATTTTTGTTACTATTGGTACTACTTAGAGCAGGGGAAAGCAGGGTCAAGGAAAGGAGATCATTGCTTTCCCTAACCCTAAGATCTCAGAAGGGCAATACAGAGGAAACAGTTAATGTAGAGAAATAAAACTGTAGGGTTTGCAATCTGGATATGCATGAAGTTGTTGACTGCTGGTGGTTCTGTTGAAGCCAGTGGAACTTCCTGCAGATAGACATTACATCTGAATCTGACTCTAACTAAGGAGGTCGTATTCTGAGCTTTTTGGATAAATGCAAATATTTGTCAACCAGATTTTGTACCTGGTTTTGAAAAAGTCATAGGATCAGAGAATATCCTGAGTTTGAAGGAGCCCATAAAATCAAGTTCTGGTCCCACACAGGGTAGCTCCAAGAATCACTATGAACCATCTTCAAATTATTAAGAAAATTTCTTCACTGAAAGGGTGGTAAAGCATTGGAACAAGCTGCCTAGGGCAGTGGTAGAGTTGCCTCATTGCTGGAGGTGGTCAAAAAACCTGTAGACCTAGTACTTAGGGACATGGTTTAGTGGTGAACCTGGTAGTGTTAGGTTAGTGGTTGGACCTGAGGATCTTTGAAGACTTTTCCATACTTTACAGTTCTATGATTCACAAATAAATTCTCTTTTGCTAATGCTCTCTCCTTAGTCTCTAGGAAAACAATCGAAGTCTCATTTGAATTCAGGGTAAACTTTTCTCAGTGCCTTCAGGGGTTTTGGTTGAGAACCATTCTTGACTGAGAGAAACAGGTCTTGAATCCAACTCCCAAGTTTCTATGTCACCCTCCCAGAGACATGAATGGGAGTGGACGGTTCTTACCTTACACAGAACATGCCCTTTTTTACCCCTTAAGCATAAATTACATCCTATGCAGTGCTGTGAAATTTTTCTTGCAGAAGTAATCTCTAAAATCTGTGCAAAGCATGGTGAGGATAAGATGGACAATAATTTTCAATTTTAGGTAAAGAAATAACAGGTTCTAAAAAGAAGCATAAAACATTTGCATTATTTTCTTTCATTAATCATTTACATCAAAGTGGATTTTGACTTGATATCAGGTAGTAAATATATACAGCCCTAAAAATAGATGGCAGTTTTTTGGCTTCTAAATTGGAGGCCTGTTTTCAGAATATATTGGATTGTATATTTGTACTGAAAGTTAATTATGTATTTGGAAAAATAATTACTATATCATAGACTGGAGAGAGGAGTGAGCTCAAAAATTCTAAATTGTTCACAGCCAGCTCAATAGTTTTTATTAGACATGTAAAAGGGCAAAAGATTTTTTAGTGATTTAAACATATTTTGGATTAAGATTATTGGTTTCCCTATCTTGCTGCATGTGTGGTCTAAAGCTATGTCAAAAGATATTATATTTCCCTCTGTATTTATGCACTCTTCTCTTCTGTAAAAGATAACTATCTCTACTAGGCAAAGGTAATGTCACTTAAATTTGTGTAGAAATAAAGCACAGGGTATAAAAATCTGTGTTTGTGGAGATAAAACATACATTCCACAGTCCTTAGAATCTCTCTGACCCTGTCTCTGTCATCATCAATTTATCTTCTTCATTTATCTATCCAATATCAGGAATTTCTAAATTACATTAAACAAAGATGATTATCTATATGATGAAATAATGCTTTCCTTTGAAAATATGTCTCTACTCCCTGTTCTGTCCTCTAATACTTGTAAAGAAGAAGTAAATTACTTTTCTTTCATGTATGGGATACCACATTTCCTTCTTTCCTTCCTGATTTTGAAGTGTTTTCCAATAAACCTTCCTTCGGATCTGATCTATGGAACGCACTGAAGGCTATTCTAAACTCTAAATCTGGTTACTTAAGGGGATTCCCACCATCTTGAGAAAGCAGCACAGTGCTGTAAGTGTGTGAACAACCTGAGAATTCCCCATAGGACTTTTGAAGTGGAGCATTTGTCTTCTCCTGATCCTCCAGGTAAAATACTCTAACCTGGTCCAGCACCCTGAAAAACCATCTCTATGATACAACCCTTCTGCCAGGCAAACCAGCACGTTGTCCATTACACTGTCCAACTCAGTAGCTTTTGCAGATTATTTTTCACTCACTAGTAAGAGCATTCCTCATGTTGCAGATTTTCCTGCTTCCCTTCCTTCAGTACTCAGCAGTGGGGCCACCAGTGGTCAGTGGGGAACCTCCCTCTACCAGTGCATGCCCAGCAGGGATTTGAAAATATCTAAGTGAGCCTCATCACTGAAAAGGGGAAATTTCAATATTCTTGTGATGTTTCAGTTCAAGTCCTTGCTGCTGTGGAGGTAGCATGCTACCTACTATTTTCCTGGTCAAACTAGATTTCAGGGATTTTTTTTTCTCCTTCAGAAACTAGTGCACAGTCATCAGCCACTTCTTAAAACCCAATATTCCATCTAGAACAAAGTGCTGTTAAGTGAAAGCAGGCTTGAGACAACAACAGGCTTGAACTTTTTTATTCTCAAGTGCAGGTAGGCTATGAATGGAGTTTCTTTTTGTTTGAAAATACATTTAGAAAAACAAGGAGAAAATACATCCAAAGAAAATTTTTCTGCCCTTTATTATACTTTATGTGTGTATGTATATATGATAAAAACATTGTGCCGGTTTAGACCGGCGTGGGTGTAGAGTCTCAAACCAGGCATCCCAGAGATGGTGAGCTGGTCTTGGATGAAGAAACGAGCCAAAAACAGTCCAAAAAGGAATAGAAGCTGCTGAGGCAGATCTCAGTCCCTCTCCAGCCAAAAGCCAAAAAGTAGTGAGCAACCCCCCCTCCTCCACTACCAGCAGAGGGGAAAAAAAGTCTCCAGCTGGGTAAAAATCTGTAAACATTCTGGCTGCAAGGTCAAGTGAGCCCCTCTAAAGAGTCCTCCCAGCTGCAGTCCAAAGGCACAAAAAAA
>VZRX01004139.1:39059-66661 GCA_013398075.1 Notiomystis cincta | reverse complement strand
TGCCTGAGGGACACACACAAACACAAGTCTTCCATAACCTCCCCTTGGTGTGGGAGAGCTTGGCTTCAAGCGAGCTGGAGAGCTTTGTGTCCAGACGAGTGAAAGAAGCCTGTTTGTACTTACAAGCTGCTCTCTTGTCTCGTAGCCACTCCTGACATCACTGGGCACAAGAGGAGTGAGAACAAAAACGAGGGGCAGGAGGCCCTGATGTACTGCAAGTCCGTGGGCTTCCCCCACCCCGAGTGGGTCTGGCGCAAGAAGGTCAATGGGGTGTTTGAGGTAAGGAATGGCTGCCTCGACCCCCACAGAGGGAGGAAAGCAGCACCTTGGGGTTAGGGATGGGCTGTTGAAGGTGCTTTGTGACTTCTCAAGGTGCAGTCCCTCCAAAGAGTGAGTGAAGGTGGATGTTTTTGGCAGCAGTGAGGGTGGATGGGTGAATATAAAATTGATATTTATATCATTGGTGTGTGAAAAAAGTTGCTCACTGCATTGCTGGGCAAAGTTAAGAACTTTCCCTGAAAGCCATTTTCTGGAATTTGCTACCAACTGCAAGATCTGAGTTATGAAATATGATTTCAAACCACATTGGGTTATAAATTCCTCCAAGTTTTACTGGTTGAGCTCACAAGACTTAATATGAGGAGGTGGCAGTGATCCCCATTAGTGCTTGGGTGATCTGTTTGTTCATGTAATTAGTGATGTAGTGAGCAGGAAAATGTGACCAGCAGTGGGAATAGCAGACGAGCTGGGAGTTTCTAACCCCTCCAGCCCAGCTGTTTCCTGTGGCTGGGGAGGCAGAACTGGATGGATGGGGCCAAAATGTTAATAAAATAACAGGATAGGCTGAGCGTTGCCTGCTGAGTGTGAGCTGAAGCTTTGGAGGAGTGGTGCTGCAGGAGTGGCTGAGTGCTGGCAGCCATCAGGCCCCTGAGTGCAGGTTTCCCTGCATGGTGTTTTGGTGAGACAAACACCAGGCTCCTCCCTCAAATCTCTTTGCATTCCGTGACACAAAGGCCCCAGGACTTAAAGCCGTTGCTGTTTCCTACCCCGTCCCTTTGCCAGGACATCAACAACTCCTCGGGCAGGTTCTTCATTTCCAACAAAGAGAACTACACCGAGCTGAGCATCACAAACCTGCAGATCAACGAGGACCCCGGCGAGTACCAGTGCAACGCCACCAACCAGGTGGGCTCGGTGTCGGTCACCACCATCCTGCGCGTGCGCAGCCACCTGGCCCCGCTGTGGCCCTTCCTGGGCATCCTGGCAGAGATCGTGATCCTGGTGGTCATCATCGTCATCTACGAGAAGCGGAAGCGGCCGGACGAAGTTCCCGACGGTAAGTGCGCCCAGCGCCGCCTGTGACGGAGCGCGGCCCGGAGCGGGAGCTGCCTGCTGCAGGAACCACGGGGGCCTTGTGCAGGAAGGACCGGCAGCACAGTCTGTCCCGCTCCAAGCTCCCGCCTTCCTCCTCTCTTCCCTCTCCGGACATTAAGCCCAGAGGGTGCGAGGCCCGGGGCTGGATTCCAGGGGGTCTCGGACCGTGGGGCGGGAGGGGGTTTTGGATATCTTTCAAGCTTTGTTGCACGAGGGATGGAGTGCTCCCATCTCTTTCCTGAGAAACGCTGCCCATCCACCCCGAGGAGCGTAGGGCAGCATGGGCAGAGCTGGCAGCACCCTCACCCATGGTGGCATTCCCTCCTCCCCGTGGCCTCGGGGTCGGACACTGGGCAGGGGCTGTGAGGGAATGTTACACTCAAACTAAGGAATCATTGCACTTCAAGGGACTGGGGCTGCAAAGGTGCTTCAAAACTAAAATGTATTCAGGGTTCAGAGACAGGGGGAGGGCTCTTACTCTGCTGTGTAGCTGAATCTGTAGTTAAGGAATGCTCTGGAAACTATATCTAATTGTAGCCACTGAGATTTTACAAAAATAGGGCTTATTATCAGGTTTGATGGTAGCAATAATTAATTAATCTGTGTTTGGTACATACAACTATTAGTAACTTTCATCACTGAGCTTCTCGTGCACACCTTCCCCTCTGCACAGCTGGGGAAAGGGGTAGTGAGGCTGAGTGTTTGCAAGATCCATGCTGAGAAACACCCTTTAATGTGCTGCTAGCAGCTTACTCCAGTGTGTAGCCAGAAACCTCTGCAAGGACTCCTTGGGAGAAGCAGCAGGAGTGTCATGGTGCTGTAGGAACACAATGGATCCAAGCATGGAGCAGTGGAGGCAGCGTGCTGGGGTGATCCTCAGCATCGTCCAGGCTGGCCAAGCCTTTCCTAGTGGGACCTGCTTCCCTGGGCAGCTGGGTGTGGCTGTGGAACTGCAGGAGGGCCTGGGCCCACAAAGGGCATGAAAATAGAGGTGTGAGACAGTCATTGTGTGTGGGGTGGGCACAGCCACCTTCACGGGCCTCACACGGGATCCAGAGTGAGGAGAGGAGCTCGTGGAACACAACAAATGGAATAGTGGGAGAAGGGCCAAGGCTTGGATCAGAACTGGCTGAAGTAGTGCGTCCCTAGAGGAAAGCAGCTTTGGTTGTAAGCCTTGAGTAGCACTTACTAACTGCTTACAGAGCATGTGTGGGGGCTGCTCCCGGGCTGGAGCCCCCCACTTGAACTGTAGTGCATGTTCTGTGCATCACTAACAGCTTCCAGTGGCTCTGGGGCTTGTCCTGCCCTCAGCGTGGCCTCAGGGACCTCCACCAGCCTGGAAAACTTGGAACAATTTTCATTTTCCCTGTATGAACACACCTCCACCTCAGTGATCACAGTTCCCTGTGTTCAGAATTTTCGTTGGATGAAGTTTCACAAGGATCAAAACAAGGTCCTGGGAATGTGGCACACAAATATTCCCTGCAAGCAGCCCCAAATGGACTGAATCCAACAGGAATTGGCTTTGGCTTGACCAGATAGCAGCACAGCTCCTGTGGTGGTGCAGGGGAGCTCACACTGGAGGTGAAGAGTTCACTGCCTTTTTCCAAGGCTGGAGTTTTCCTGGCTGGTCTGGACGCTCCTCAGCTACCTGAGGAATCCAGGCTCATCATCCCCCTGGAGCTGTCCAGGATGATGAGCCAAGGAGCTGAGGTTGCTCCAGTGCTCACTGGAGCTGCTGTTCTGAAGGCAGAGCCCTGGAGAACGACATGACGCACCTCTATGGGGGTCAGATGTTCTCCCTGTCCCCTTTCCCAGAGGAGAAATCCATGCTGAGTATGAGTCCATACCTGTGGATGAGGTTTGCCTGGCTGACGGACACAATTGGCATCACGCCGCCTTGGGTCCCACATTCCTTGGATAGTTGTGCATTTTCCATACTGGCATTGAAGCTTCCCGTGCTGCCGTGGTGGGGAACGCCCTGGGAGCAGGGCACGTACAAATGCACACATGGGAAATCATCAGGAGCCTGCTGATTCCCATGTGTGGATGTTTGACTTGGGTTATCCTCAATTTTATTATTTTCAAGACATGGTTATGAAATGCCAAAGTTAATGCTGGAATGCAGTGGCGTGCTTGGCATGTGGAATTTCAGCTCCCTCTTCCAAAATTGCACCTCCGCCTCCGCTGCTGCAGTGAGCCGGGGCAGGAACATCAGGGAGCTGTGGCTGAGCCAGCAGGCTGAGGCCAAACACCACAGCACTCATTATCCACAGCATCTGGCACCAGCCGGGATCTCTCCGCTGGTTTTTCCCATCCTGGTGTCCGTGGGATGTGCTCAGCTTCAGGGATTGTGCTCGTGACGGAGCTCCACATGAGACGGTGCTACAACCACCGCTGAGCTGTTCCTGCCCTTCCTGCTGGGATGGGGATGTTGTCCTTGGACCTCTCCAAATTTAGACACTGAGACTGCTTCATCATCCCCACCATCACCTCTTCTTCCCAGGGTTGACTAACTCTGGAATATGCCCTTCCTGAGTCCCCAGGTTTCTGTGATGTGTGTGTCAGCCCAGATCCCACTGCAGGTGTGAGGATGGATGGTCCCTGTGGATCTGTGCCCAGGGATCATCCCTCCTGCTGGTCCCTGTATGCAGATCCCTCCCTGTAAAGATCCCGAGGGTTGTGCTGCAGGTGTTGGACCTGTGGTGTTCCCCCCTCTGCAGGTGCCACACATCTGCCTCAGGGTGTCTGCCACCATCACTCAGGCATCCTCTGATGTCCTGGCCAATATCTGGCCTGAGAGAAGTGCACAGGTAACTGCAAATGTGGCTTATTCAGGCTACTTCTAAGGATTGTTTTTAAAATTTGGAGAAAACCAGTGTTGCCAAATGTGGCCACTTCCTGTGTTCAAGACAATCCAAGGTTTTTGGAGCAGGAGGAGCAGTTAATCAGCGCACCTTGGCTCCTGACTGGGGTAGTGCAGGATGAGCTGCTGGTTTTGGATCCTGCTGGGAGCTGCAGGTGCGCACGATGAGCTCTTGCTTCATGCTGTGCCCAGGTGATACTTTAGGGCTGGCTCAGTTAAACCTACACAAATGACTGTTTGGGCTGTGCTGGGGCAGCCCCTCAGGTGAAACCAGTCTGGTGCTGAGCACAAGTGCCCAGTTAGTCCTGGGGGACCTGACTGGTGGGACAGAAACGTTCTCTGGCTGAGAGGATCTTCAGGTGTCTGGGATTTTTCCCCAGCACTTGGGATCTCTGCCTGGCCACACCAAAGAAACAATTGAATGAATTTCCTTTCCCTTTGATCTCCATCTTCTGCAGGCTTCAAGTGCTCTGGCTCAGCATGCCCATGGCTCCATCCCTGGCAGGCTGGGGAGGGTGATGGGCTCCAGGGTACACTTGGAGCAGTTCTGTGTTCCGAAACACTTCCCAGTGTAAATGTATTCCCTCTGCTGGAAGTGCTGCCGTGCTGGAAGAGCAGGGACACTCCTTTAACTTTGGCATTTCCTGACTGCAGGGCTCGGTTTTGCATGGACCTCGCTTTGTGTGTCCAGTGAGCTGCTTGGTGTGCCTCGGGCCAGGGCTGCTCAGGAGCTCCTTTGCTGATGTTTCCTCCTTCTCAGAACTCTGATTTGGGAGTTGATTCTTTTTCCTGCTGCCAGAGAGCAGGAAAAGGAACGTTGCACCCGTGAAATCCCTGTTTCCACCAAAACGGTGGCATCGGGGGTGCCCGGTGCAGGGTTTGCTGCGGTGCCTGTGGATGAGGGGTTCTCCCAACACATCCAACTCCCTTGCTGGAAGGAGGAAGGGAGGGCAGATGGCGCTTGAATTCCCGCATCCTTTCAGAATGTGAGTTCTGACTTGCCTTATGCCTGGTAAGGCAGCATCCAGCTCACTCCCCGTTCCCAGGGAGCAGCCAGGGGCTGGCAGATGCAGAGGGGGCTGGCCACGTGCAGCTTGCGTGGCTTTGGGGGTGAGAGCTGCATGAGCGTGGCATGCCCTGGCACGTGGCTGCATGCCTGGCGGGAGGCGGTGCCAGCAGGGAATGCCAGGGTGCTCCCCTGGCCAGGGAGGGAAGGGAATGGCTTTGTTCCTCTGTGGTACAGCTCGAGCTGCTTGGTTTCCATAGACAGAGCGATCAGCCAGCACCACCTGAGTGTAGTGTAGCAAAGGTGCCTGAAGGGAGTGGGCTTTCTGCTGCTGTCGGGCCAAATAGTCTCAAATCAGCACAGCCCCTGGGTTAAAGGGTGGGTTTTGGGGTAAGTAGAAAGTAAAAACATGTTGGCTCCATTCCCTGTAGGAATCGGAGCGGTTTTTACTTGTAAATCCATAGCCATGATCTCGAGTCCGAAGCCGTGAGGTGACTGGGTTATAACATGTCCCTTTTCATTCTTCCCCTCTCATTCCTCAGCCTAATCCAAAGACTTCCCATAAATGTGTTTCTTCTCCTGGCTCTGCAGAAGCTCCATCCAAATCCCCACATTCTTTCTAACCCTCTTTTGCTTTTTTCTTGACTTTCCCTGTTCCTGCTATTACTGTAAGTAATTGAAAGAAACAAACTGTTTTAACTGCAACCTTTTGTAACCAGCGATTTTGGTGTTTTTTTCTCCCTTTTATGCATATCTTTCTCTTCCACACTTCAAATTCGTCAGGGTGAGGAAACTGAGGGGCAGGTTTAGGTGATAGTGAGGCCATAGCCATCAGCTTTTCCCAGCAGCATCGTTGTATCCCAGTGGGAATGGACCATAACACAGGACCCTGAGCTGTCACAGGCTCTGGGTGCTCCTTCAGAGCATTCGAGCTGCCCCTGGATCCCTGGAAGTGCCCAAGGCCAGCTGGATGGGGCTTGGAGCAGCATGGGATAGTGGGAGGTGTCCCTGCCCAGGGCAGGAAGTGGCACAGGTGGCTTTGAGGTCCCTTCCAACCCAAACCAGTCTGGGACTGAGTCTTTGCAGGTTTTAGAGCATGAGCTGAGATGTAGAATCCCTTCAGAAGCAAAAATTGGAATCTTAGTGCTGGAAGAACCCGCTAGTGTTTCATTTTTAACTTCCACCAGTCACAAGATGCTACCCAGGATTAATTTGATACTAAAAATAAACCCTGTAGCTTTCCAAAGGTGATGAAAGAAACTGAGTGACATCTAAAATGCCTTTAAATTAAGGCTGAAAGTGTGGCGGGGGGGAGGGCACAAAACACATTCCCATACCAGTGGAGGAGCTATGGGAGATCTACTTGTCATCATCTTCCAGTTTTAATTCCCAGATATTTTTGCCTGCTGGGATTGATTACACGTGTTAAAGACAAGCAGCAGTTGTCCCGTTTTGGTTCAGAAATGTGCAGTTTTGGGACCTCATGAAGCAGGTCATTCCATCCCTCTAAGAAAGGCCTGGCTGTGGGGGTTATTCCTGTGTTCTGTAACCAGGGGGGTTTTGGAGCCTGCAGATGCCCAGTCCCAGTGGAGATCCTGCAGGAGAAGGGGCTCAGCGTGGTCACTGGCGCTCCCAGCAGCGTTTGGGAGCGTCCCGGTGCCGTAGGTGTTACTGACTGTTCTAGAGCAGGGCTATGGCATTAAAGCTTTGGGTTGTGTTGATCTTGTCGGTTACTATGACTTCTTTTTTTTTTTCCCCCCTTCAATTGCATCATACCCTTAAAAAATGGTGGTAAGTGAGAGCTCTGCATGCTTTGGAGTTTGTTTAACCTCCGCTTCAGTCTATACAACGCACAAGTCATAACGTTAACACTCTTGAAAACTTCCTCATTCACGTTCACAACTAATTTGGATTTCAGTTTGCTGTTTTGAACCTTTTCTTTAATCTGATTTTGTACTGGTTTTTCTGTTGTTCTGTTGCCCCTGGTTTCGCTGAGGGTTCGGTCTGTGTCTGTACTGTACTGGGGATGCTTTTCCAGCACGTAACGGCTGACTGGGAATTTTCCTTGGTCTTTTTATCTCTGGTTGAGATTAGAGATGGGACAGGGAAGAGTGGTGGGGATCCACCATCTAGTTAAAGTATTCCAGTAGGCTTTTTTGTGGGATCTTTGTGAGGAATCACCGATGGCAGCCTCTATAAATGCGAAGCTTTTTTTTTTTTGACAACACAAATGTCCTGATCTGAAATGGGCATTTAAACCTTTGAGCAGAGAAGGGAAAATGGTTATTTTGTAGTAAGTGTCCACGGTGCAGTTTGGTATTGCTGAAGTCCAGCCAAACAAACTTCCAAAGCTGTCGGTGGTGCTTGTTGGAGCCGAGTTGGGTCTCAGATGCAGCACTGGCGTTGGGGGCCAGGGCTCGCTGTCCCTCCCAGGCTCGTCCCGCCCGGAGCGCAGAGCTCGCCTGCTCTCAGATCCTTGATTCCCAAAGATGTTTGTGGAAGGAAGCTGTAGATTCCTCTGCTGTGCTTTGTGTTTGAGTACCTGATGTGTCTCTGTATATCTCACTGTATATACAACAGCACATTGATGTCTGGCTGTCCTTCCTAGTCCCAGTTCTCTGTACAGTGTCCGATAGTTACTGTTGCTGGTACTGGAATTCTGTGGACACCGATGTGTCGCTAGTCTGTTATTTTGGCTGTAAAGCTCTTGGTTTGTGGTTAGTTCTTTATTTTTGAAGTATTTTTTGTTCCGGTCACTGTCTGTGCTAGCGGTGGCTTTGCCTCTCCGTTGCCTTGAAGGCCCAGGTGGAGTAATGTCCCCTCTCCCCGACATTACTCCTGGCGTGTGCTCATGCGGATGCCTACACTGTAAGACTGTAATTTCCATAACTGCTTCATGTGCACTAAGCACCCTTGTGGAATCCTGCTGAGAGTTTCTCAAAGACTTCCCTGAAAAATCCATCTGGCATGAGGTGGGAATGGCAACTGTCAAGTGCCCAAACCAGCAGGGCCTGAATTGGTCCCCTCAAAATCCATCTGTGGGAGCATTAGGTTCCTGGATTGATTCTTTTACTGTTGTGTAAATGCATTTCTGTCTTCTGTACTGCAGCGTGGGAGAAAATACAGTGTTTGAGAATTCCAAAAAAAGCCCAATTGGTCATGAGAGTTAATATGAAACATTGGCAGATTCCCCCCCTCCCCCAGTTCTTAAATGAGTTTTGCCAAGGGCCATGGGCAGGACGATGCTGTCAGTCCTCTGCAGCTGAAGTGTGTCCGGAGGTGTCCCAGCACCCTGACTCCTCCTGATGACATCGGACGCCGCTGCCCAAGGACCATGGTTGGGGCTGGAATGGAGTGTTCCCCTTCAGCCTCCTCCTAACCTGGTCCCTTCTAATTAAACATTGAGAAAAATGGGGAATGTAGAGTTGTTTCAGCCATGGGGGAAGTTGAGTGTGGGGTATGTACCCTCTGGGGTGTATACCAGGAGTTACCCATCAGCAGTGGAAAAATGGCTTACAAATTAAAATACGTATTAAAAAAAAGTCAATGCAAGCAAACATCCAGCAGGATTTTACAACTGAACCGTTGGTTTGTCTCCTCATCTATTTTTTATGAGATTGAACCACTGGAACTTGGGGACAAGATGAGTCTTGACCATGTTGCACCAATCTGTCCGCTACAGTTGCAGTCCTTCATGACCAGCATTCCAAGTGTTAACTAAACCCATTGAAGCAACATACCTGCCATTAAACCCGAATCCAGAGCAGTAACTCCATGATCCTTGCACTCCCGACTGGAATGGCCTTTGATGCTGTAGATAGATCAGTTTGCTGCTTGCACTGCGGCCCCCTGCAAACACTGACTCTGTTTTTCTTTCCTTCCCTTGTCTCTCCCTGGGTGCATCGGGACGCTTGCTGCAGATGATGAACCAGCTGGGCCAATGTAAGTGTGTTTTAAGGAAAAAAAATACTCTTTGGGTTAATCTGGGGGCTTGTGGGAGGTGATAAATCATAAGACTGATATTGCATGTGACATTACAGATGGCGTTGGACCCTCTGGTGCGTTTCTTAGCACTGGAGGCAAGAAAAGCAAAATCTTGCTAGAAAACAAATACTGTGCTACAATACAGAGTCTAAAATTGTGTTGTCTCCATCCAGTTAAAGGGAGGGGGATTGAAACGCTGTTTAATGAAGTAAAAAATAATGTCCATTTTTCCTGTACCTGGGACTGATTTTTGGTGCATTTCTCTCTGGTCTCTTTCTGCAGGAAAACCAATTCTACAAACAATCACAAAGACAAAAACTTACGCCAGAGAAACACAAATTAAAAATGCTCATCATGTAAGTATTGCCTGTGCCTGGCCGGGAGCGGGCAGGCCCAGCCCTCCTGCCCGGAGCGCTGGGGGCACGGCAGCAAACGCGTTCCCTGGATTAAAACATTCCCGCTGCGCCTCAGGGAGCGCGGGGGGGGACCAAACATTGATTTCTTCGACCAGGCGGGTGGTTTAAGGACCTGCTTGCTAAAATGTAGACAAAGCTGCCGAGCCCTCCTGATTCCCCACTAAAAGGCAGAGCTGGGGCTGTCGGGAGCCGTGCCCCGCGGTGGGAGCGCGGGGATTGCAGGCTGTGGCGGCTCGCGCTGTTCACCATTGACTAGCACCTCTTTCTCGTTTCTTTTTTAGAGCTTTAAGTTTCTGAGAGACTGATGGCAATATGACCTGCTAAATTTAAGGGTTGGAACTCTTGGTTCTAGAACTCCAGTTCTGTCTGATTTCTTTTTTTTCTTTCCTTTCCAAGTGAGCAACAATATGACTGTCTAACGCATGCCTTATTTAGCCTCTCCTGCAAGGATGACCTAGCCAGATGAATTTTAATAATGCTTCCGTGTAGAAGGTGTAAACTCTTTTGGGCTTGATGTGCTGTGAATGTTGCTTTTTTTTCCTCCTTTCCTCTCTTTACACAAGCAGTAGCCAGGCGGGTTCACGCATGCACTGTTTTTTACTTCCTGTAGCTGTTAAATTCGGCACCGCTCAAACCGCACCGCTGCCATCTAGTGAGACTTCTTTTGTAAAGTACAGCAAAACTTAAAGATATATACAGTATATATTTATATTTGGGGGAGGGGAAACCAGAAGTCGTTGTGGTTCATTTTGAAGCTGCTGATATTCATTCCTTACTGTATGGCTGGAAGGAGGGAGCGATGCCGGGCTGGCGCTCGCAGCAGGGACATTGGAATTTCCATAAGGGCTTTAACTATGGAGCACGGGGTGTCCTGTCGGGCGTCGGGGCTGGGTGGTGCCAGGGGCTGCTGGTGGTGGTGGGATGCAGTTGGAAACAAAAAACAAACCTTCAGTTTATAAATATATATATATGATTGCTTTTTAAGTGATTTTTTTTTTTTGTTAACTCATGTAAATTCTCAAATCCTTTTGCACTGATGTGTTCGACATATTCTTGTACATTCAATTCAGGCAAACTTTTATAATTTTCTTCTTTTTTTTTTTTTTTGTTTAAATGATGAAATGTTACAGCATGGTGATATTCTATGCAACTAGTTATTCCTCTTTAGTTTGACACTGTAATTTCTCATGATTTAAAGATTGTAGAAATAGACCTACCAGGGTTCTCATGACGTGCGTAACTGTAGCTGCATGAACTCGTGTTCTGTGTATTTGTTGAAGTGCAATGATGTATAAAAAGTGGATTCACCTGTTTTTAAGAATAAAACACCAACAAAAACCGCTGTAGGCCTTGTTTTTCAATCTTTAATCACTGGAGCTGCGTGCACCAGGCGTGCCTCATCCTCGGCCAGCCTGTGCAGCTCCCTCTCCACGTCCTCCACAAAGGCTGGGAAGTGCTGGTCCATGAGGCAGAGGCGGATGAAGGGCCCCAGCTCCCGGGCGCTCCACACCGGGTGCCGGAACATCGGGGGCAGCTCCGGCCGCTGCCGCAGCACCGACTGCGAAGGGAAGGTTGGGAAAGTGGCTGTGACCTCGGACACAACACCACAGCCACACCCCAGCCCTCCTGGATGCTGGAGAGACATGGAGCTGCCTGGGTTTGACATGCTTGGAATGCTATCAGTCAGCTGTGATCTCTGTATGTCAGCTTTCCTCTGATGCCCAGTTCTGATTCCAGTGTAGTTTTTACACAGTGTCAAATCCCCCTGCAATTATTTCAGTTGGAAATTTCCCCTGGAAATGCCAATTTCCTGGGTACCATGGCTTCCTGCTGGGTATCCAATGTGTCATCAGTATACACTCTTTATGAGCTGTGCCACATGGATTGTGTAGGGATTACCAAGGGTGCACTTCCAAGCTTTTCATTTAGCCAAATGTCTTCCAGAAGTAAAGTATGGGGCTTTTATGTTGAAACATCCTTTTCATCCCTCTTCAAAACCCCCTCTTCCAGCTTTTTCCCATGGTGGTGGGACAACTCTGGGCATTGTGGCACTGGGGTTGGAATGAGGTGACTTTTGAGGTCTCTTCCAATCCAACCCAGTTTGGGATTCTGTGCTCGCCCAGGGACTACGAAAGAAGGGTAAGAAAGACACAGAGATGCAACAGTACAAAACCAGAAAAGAGCAGTTTTCTGCTCATCTGCTTCTGCACTGGCCCAAGTTCTCAGTAAATGATCAACAGTTGATTTCCAGGTATTTATTCAGAACTGCTCAGTTACGCTCTCCATGGAATATGGAGATCCTCTGCTGTGGGTCAGGGTTGAGAAGGGTCCAGGGAAACCTGAAAGCCCCTTCCAGAGCCTAAAGGGGCTCCCAGAGAGCTGGAGAGGGACTGGGGACAAGGGCCTGGAATGCCAGGACAAGGGGGAATGGGTTCCCACTGCCAGAGGGCAGGGCTAGTTGAGGTATTCTGTGATTCCATGACTGATATTTTCAAGCATCAGCTCTGATCTGCACAAGTGACTTCTGCAGAGTCAAACGAGTGCCAGAGCCATTCATCTGGATGTTGCCTCTGGGTATTTCTTTGCTCTCAGTGTGTCATTTGTTCCTATTCAAATGGGGTGATTACACCACCCAACACCTTGTTTTGCTGCTTATTCCCTGGCTCTGGATCATTACACAGATCCAGTGTTTTGCTGGTGTACATGATAGCACCTTGATGTTCAGGGAAGGCATTTCCCAGCTGTTTATGGAATCTGAGATAGCTCATTCTCAGACTCGGTTACAGGATCTAAACAGGAGATGTTTGTTTTTTACCTGTGCGAGCTGTGCTACAGATCTTCTTTCTCCAAGGCTTGTGCAGGAGTCTGGGAGAGGCTCATCTGGCTAGAAAATACCAAATGCAAATAAGGGCTTGTTACCAAGCAGAGTGTGGGTATGTGCAGGGGGGGAAGCAGTTCCATTTTTAGCACTGACGGGAAGGGAATGTGCTCAGCTACCTTCTGCAGTAAAAAGGCATCTTTTTATGGAACCTGCATGCACATCTGCTCCAGTCTTTAAAAACGAAAGACATGACAGTTTAACTACAGGCCTGTTACTTCATGGCTAAACTGAAGTTACAAACTGCTTCCTAGGAGTAACTTCAAAGAATGCCTTGTATGGATGCTCACAGGAGCACACTGCTTCCTTTTCCATGGATCTAAACACCCAAGAGAGCAGAGATTTAGCAATAATCACCCTGGAAAATGCTGTCTTGTCTTTGCCTTTTCCAACTACCTCAGGGCTTTTATCTTGGGAGGGGGAACATTCTGCTCCTCCCCAGATTGCTTTTAGATGTGCCAGGTTAGGATCCAGCTGTAAACTGGCAGTTTTAGCAGTTGCTACCACTGCAAGCCAGGAGCAGGTAAACACAAGCAGGAGCCAGGATCCAGGGTTACTTTCTGGCTCTGATCATTTTTTACCCTGTATAAACTCATTTCCCAGCTCCTGTTTCACACAGGCAGTCTGACAGCTGGGAGAAACTCGTGATGTCCACTCTGCCAGCCAGAGTTGATTGGTTTTGGCTGTGTGTGGTCACTTACTGCGTGCTCAGTGTCCATGCCCTGGGTGTCCTGGCTGAGGCCGTGGCAGAGCTGCTGGCTCTGTTCCTCAACCCCCTGCACTGGGACGTACTCGCTGAGTTTCTGGACACAACTGCAGCACTGCTCCTGCATCTCCTCCTTGGAGCTCCCTCCAAACTGCACACGGAACATGCGGCACTCGTTCTGCTCAGAACCACAGGGAAATCAAATTAACTCGGGGTCCC
Organism: Notiomystis cincta; assembly: GCA_013398075.1. NCBI lineage: Eukaryota > Metazoa > Chordata > Aves > Passeriformes > Notiomystidae > Notiomystis > Notiomystis cincta. The sequence goes on along the minus strand of VZRX01004139.1, from coordinate 53,212 downwards.
TTTCAACTGCTTGCTGGAGTTAGGAGGAAGGCAATAGATTCTTCCATCACTGCACCAATTTAAAAGAAAAGAAACAGGTTTTCCCTCCTGTATTTTCATTTTTCCCAGCAGCTTAACCAGAAGACTGTAACTGCTGATTTGAGAATCAGATAAAAATATGCAAGAAAAGGGTAAGAAATGCAGGGCCACCTGTCACTAATTCAAGGTTTAGCCAAGTGGACCAGCCTTGCCAGGACTCAGCTTTTACATGTAGCAGGAAAAGAAAGTTTTATTGTTGCTGCAGGTAGTATCCTGTAAGGGTGTGCCAGCTCTGCAGAGTTATTTGTGACAAAAAATGACACTACAGTAAGTATAAGTTAACTCTGGCTCCGAACTAGAAATTCTGGGAATGGCCTGTTGCACTTAGGATTTATGTTCCTGATGCATCAAACTGAACCCCACCTGCTCTGCCTGTGTGTAGCTAAACACATTCAGTTTGGCTCTCACCTGAATGTTCCTTGAACAGAAGCCAATACATTGAACAGGAGTGCAGGAAATTCAAATGCATTACTTTTAAGAGTGAAATGATACTAAAAATCATTAAAAACCCCCAGATAGCTCTGACCCCCCAGAGTAGGTTGTTGGGCTGTGCCATAATAGAGATTTTTAATAAGTGCCCCAGGTTCAGCAAACTGCCCTGAAATGGGGATGGGAGTCTGTGGTGTGTGATAAGCTTGGCCTAAGCACCCTGAGCTGACGTAAGGTAGGTGCATATTCAATGTTTAGAGAGTGAATTAATGGAACTTTCTGTTTGATCTTGAAATTTCAAATTTAAAACACTTAAAAGTACTAGGAAAGCAGCAACTTCTCCTCAGCCTAGCCTGGCTTATTTAGGTCTTCATCTTCCTGAGGTTCCAATGTCAAACCCATTTTTAATGCCCATTTTAATGCTGGGCTGCTGGAACACAAGTGTGAGGACACCTCTCCTTTCAAGTTCCTGTCTCAGAGATGAGCCAGCTCTTCCTGACAGCCCCTGTGTTTACATGGCTGCTGCTTGAAGATGTTTGAATCACATAAAAAGATTTTTAGGGTAGGGTAGGCACAAAAGTCTGTCTCAGTGCCTTTTAAAGGGAAAAATGTCAAACTAATGTGAAGTGTAGCACTCATTTGCCAGTGCCTGGTTGGATCTGCCCTCATTAATAAAGGAACTGGGGCAGCCTCATAGACCCAGGCACTGAGCTGTGGGATGCCAGACAGGTGAGTTCTGATTTCAGTGACAGAAAAGGAACTTAGGTGCAGTTTCTTTAGGACTTTCAAAGGGCACTTACTTGTTTAGATCCCCAAATCAATATTGAGGCTGAGCTGTTTGGACTCTCTCTGGTTTCTCACAAGGACTGTTAAATACTTCAGTTTGCAGTTTATAAACAACAGTGGACTTTGAAAATGAAACACTGTTCCTTTGTGGAAAGAGAGCTGTGGTATGTCAAGGTTTATTGCACAAACAGTCCTGGGCACTCATACCCTGAACCACACAAGAGCTGAAGTACTAAGGAACACTGAAGTCACAGAATCATTAAATTTGCATCTCTCCCATGCTAGGGTGGGGGACTGAACTCAAGGAAAACAATATGAAGGGAAATGATTTATTGCAAAATTATTAAGAACATTCATGTTGCTCCTGTTCATAAACTCATTCTGCTGGCTAGGAGTCCACAGTGCCTTACTGAAGCCATATTTGAAATGTTGATTAAGTTCCACTGTAAATGCAGTATTAATGACTTATAATAAAAAAGGAGTACAAGATAAACCAGAAATCTATCATCAAGATGAGCATAGAAGCTACAGCCACTGTTAGGATATAAAGTAGAGAAGCTGCATGGTAGAACCACTGCAGTGCCACTAAATCCAGTTGAAGTTGTGTGAATTTATGGTAAGTAAACATTGAGATGCACCGAATTAATTTCCAACTGTTAATATTCCTCCTTTCCTGAACTGCGCCTCAGAGCTCTGCTCGAGCCTCGCAGTGAGTGTGATGTTGGTTTTGGCTTGCTGGTAAGGAGCAGCAGAATCCCTTAATGCTGCACTGGGGGACTGGCTCTGGTGACTGGGAAGGAACAACCTGCTGCTTCATCAGAACTAATTCCTGCCCTGGCTGTCTTCAGGTTTTCCAGGTTTTCTAACATGCTGATAGAAAGCAGAGTGCAGGGGTGTTTTGGTTTCAGGCATAACCCATGAATTTAAAACATAAGGATACTTACAGAGTTCATCTAAGAATAAAATACCTGAGATTTTTACCTAAATTGGTAAGAAGAAAGTGCTCTTTGACTATTTAAAGGCAAACCAACCACTTTTCATCAGGAGTGGGAGACCAGAAATCCATGCCCATTTTATTTCCTTGAGTACCAAATACCTTAACCACCAGCCTGCCACTGCTGTGCCAGGAGCCACAAAATGGCTCAGTAATTGCTTGGTTAGAGAGTTTGTTTGCTGAAGTGCAGTCTGACTCAAGGGTATCTTGGAAGAGATTTGCTTCATCTTTTTGTTAGCTGTGGCAGACAGACTGTGAAATAAAACCAGTCTGGCTGTTTTAGCAGTTAACTCAGAGAGCAGTCCAAAAACTGAGTATTAGCAGTTACAAAAGATCCCAAGATTATTCAATCCATTCTTGTTTACTATCTACAGCAAAAAAAAAAATATCTAATTTACACCTTCTAGTTTAATTTAGCCAAAATGGCTGAAGAGATTTTCTCCATATCTGTGTTACATATTAGGAATGGTCCCAGCAGCTCAGCCCAGCCCAGCTCACCTTGGCCTGTGCCCGGAGCAGCAGGCACTCTGCTCTCCTCACGATCTTCAGCCACTTGTGCGAATCAATTAGGGAGAAGCCTTCCTGAAATCAAGCAGGACACAAAGCAGTGGCACAGCAAACAGCAGAACCCGGGAGCACACGTTTAGGTTCCGTACCTCTCTACATTTATATTTGTGCATGCGATGGAAGCCCCTGAAATTCAGAATAAAGCAGCTGCAATTGGAGCTCTGAGTGCTGAAGTTGCCCAGGAGGGCAGCAGAGGGCAGGCGAATCCGGGGAATGGCACAGCCTCGCTCTATCCAAGGCCCGGGTGGCACTCAGGGAACCGAGCAGAAGCTCTGTTAATTGGATAAAGACGTTTTTATACTCCAGCTGCATCACTGTCAGTCTCTTCAAACTCGACAGACTGCTCAGCCTCCTGTAAAAACACCCCAGGAAGGTGAAAAACAACTGCAAGGCAATGGACTGTGTCTCCCAAGGCACTCTGAGCCATTGCTTAGCAAACTCCAGGGGGAAAACTCTAACAATTAATCGGTGTTAAGGCAGGGAGGAAATCAGGTATCTGTTTTATCCAAACTCACAATACTTTCAATGACCAACAGTGTGAGCCCAGGCTGCTTTCAAGGGGTCCTAAGGGTCAAATCCCACAAGTCACGTCCATGCTGGAGGGCCAGCAGAGTTTGCCACAGTCACCATCCATCTTAGGTGGGTCCAGGCTGGAAAACCATCTGCCATTCTATTTTGGAACAGGAATCACCTCAGTGACTCTGCTTCTTTACTGTGCTGGCACTGGCTTTACAGTCTCATGCAGCAACTACATGTAGATTTTAAACTGCACTTTTACAGAGCAATCTCTCAAAAGCTGTGAAGAGTTGAACCAAAGGCAGGCTGGATTGCAGACATCTGCCATGACAGACTCCAGAATGTGAGCCAGCAGGGAAGTACCATTCCCAACAGATCTGGGGTCAGAGGGACAAAAGAATTTCCCTGTGCACTGTAAAAGCTGGTGCTGACAGCAGGTAAGAGGGCCAGTCCCTTGTAGAGTCAGTCTGCACCGAACACTCTCCAAGTGCCCTAAGGGAGGACGTGCTAAGTGGGAAAGGCCTAAAGGTCAAAACAACAGGGAGAGATCTCCTGGTGAGCAATGGGGAGAGGCTGAACCAAGCCCCAAAATGCTGTCAGTGAAGCAATTCTAAACCATTCCTTCACTAGGCCACTTTAACTTGTGACCACTTGTGCTTGTTCTGTTCAAGTAGTTTCTGTTTTGGAGACACACAAACTGTTTATTTAAATATAGCTGTTCCCATATTCAATCTGGTTTTACAGTGTTTTTCCTTTCACTGGAGATGAAGGTTGAACAAATGTTGTCTCCTTAAAATAGCAACTGTTTTCAAAGAAATCATAAAACACAGTCGCTGTTTAACTTTTCTACCAACTATTTTACTGATATTTCCCAGGTTCTTTTATATGTCCTGTTTGTGAGGTAAAACAAGTGGGAAAACCCAACATTTGGAATTTTTGTTTATGTACTCCTAATTATCCAACTCCAACCTCAAAATTTGATTTAACTGAAATTTAAGTATAACCAGTTTATTTTAAAAATCATTGTCCCTGTACTCACAGAATCACAGCCTGGTTTGGGTTGGGAGGGACCTTAAAGCTCATCCAGAGCCACCCCCTTCCATGGGCAGGGACACCTTCCTCCATCCCAGCGTGCTCCAAGCCCCATCCAGCCTGGCCTGGGTCACTGCATATGAAGTCAGGTGAATGACTTCAGAGCAACAAGAAGGAAGAACACAATAAATGTGTCCCTTGAGCCACGCCTGAAGGCGGGAGGATCTCTGCCAACACCCAGGATCGGGGTGTGGGGCAGAGCCTGGGAACTGCAAGGCAACATCTTGAGATTACAGTCCCTTGTGCCTTTCAGAGGTGATGGACTCACTCTGGGCGTGCTCTGCACAGGGGCGATGACAGAAAAAAGCAGCGTTCCCTCTGGATTGGTGCTGCCACCACGCTGCCAGAGGAGGGAACAGAGCAGCTGCTTCCTGTTCCCTTGAGCAGGCAGCATCCATAGCTGCTTTAGTTGGCTGGCCAGGGACAAAGCCAGATGGCAGTGTAAGATTAATCAGAATATTCCCAAAATGCAGCCTGGAACGGGGCAGGGACACAAGAGCCCAAATGTCCACCATGTGAAGACAGAAATGGCAGCACTTCCCTAAGTTTGGTCATCAATGTGCAGTCAGGCACATACTCCTGTTGTTCTCCACGACTGTACTTGTAACAAAAGTGGGGTAAAGGAAAACTGTTTCCTACATCTGTGACCAAAATCTAGGTTGCTCAGAGGAGGACTGAGTGGAATTAAGCTAAAGGAGAAGACAAAGCAAGATGTTTCCCAAATGTTGTGGAAGCAGGCAAGAAGATGTGACCACAGCTGCCATGAGGCAGGAGCCAGAAATGCTGATCCAGCCTCACAGCCATCGAGTCCAGCACTGATGGGAAATACTTTTGTTCTGACTTCACATTTCAGCATTCAGAAACCTGCTGTGTAATGAGGGCTGTGAGCTGTGGTGGAAGGTATTGTGTGTGATTTATGAATATTTTTATTGTAGGATCTAGAAACCCTGGGGTGCTGAACAACACAGGAAAAGATTATCTATGTTTTGTCAGACTGCAACCCTATCTGAATAGAAAATGACTCTATATCTAAGAAATGTTATTTGTGTAGCAGTTCAGCTCTGCTGGCTTGCATCAGTTAGTTTGGATTCACTCATGCACAAGCCAGATGTTTTCCAACAAAACTATGTGTAAACAATAGCTTAGGAGGAAAAGCTTTTTCATTTTGGTCACAAACATGATCTAGTCTGCCCTGAAATCACAACCAGTACCACAAAAGACAAACTAAACCCCAGAATGCTACAGAGAGAGACATTGTGCAGGTTGGGCTGCCTCTTCTAACAGGCCCATGAAATGCAAATACACCAGTTTGTTCTCAAAGTTCACAGCTCCAAGGAATGTATGCATTGTATCATGTTATGGATTAAGGACTCATTTGGGAACGTGCATTTGCAAGAAAGGATGAGGTCAGCTTGAGATGAAAGGAGTTTTAGTGTATGAATTAATAGTGCACAGCTGCCAGGGTGGTGCTGGCTGGGGGAAAAGCTACAGGCCTCAGACAACATCCAGCTTGCACCGTTGTGACACAGGCTGGGCAGCACCATGGGACTCAATCTCCTGGAAAACAGAGCAATCTTCTTCCAAAGTTTCCAGGGAGGCACCTGAGACAGTTCCTTAACCCTTGCCTTTCCCAAGGTAAGCGATCACTACACAAGTGGGGAGCAAACCTCGCTCAGCTCCACTCACGGAGCTTTGGCAGGGCCGAAGGAGGGATTTGGGAAAGCACTTTTGTGGGAAGGTGGGATGCTGTGCTGCTCTGAGCACCCTGCCAGCCCCTCCAACACTCACCAAATCTCCAGGGATGGCTTAAATAACCGGTCACTGTTCCCAGGCAGAGAGGGCACTGCCCACCACACTGGGGACAGAGTAGTTCTTCACTACCTGGGGTAGGTTAAGCTCAAATACCCACGTGTTTGACCTGTGATATTGTGGGTATTACTACAATTTACCATTTACACTGCATAATACCTTGCTTATTCTTGGAAGTGTCTCATTTGCCACCAGAGCAGTGGTAATGTTATTTCCAGGTGTCCCCACAGTGTGGTTCTGATCAAAATGGAACCAAGATACTGGAGTTGCAAGGACTGTTATTAACCATTTTCTCAGGAGACAGGAAAAATAAGAACATGGGAGCAGGCAGGCAGAAAAAGTTTGTGAATTATGTTCAAGAATTACACAGAACATTAAAGAACAGGCCAAACAGAAAACACAACTGGAGGTGTTTACAAGCAATTGGTGATCAATGGTGATCACTTTAATAAGGATTTTGTTATTAACAGGTTATTATAATAAAAAAAGCTGCACATGCTTGAAACATGACATAGATTCTAAATCAAATGCTTGCATAAATCTGAAACAGAGCAATTTTTATCTCCTTGCTTTCCCAAAAAAAAATGAGTTGCCCATTTTACACTTTTATCCTAGAGTAAGTTTTCTATTTAAAAAATAAAAATGCTTCATTATTGACTGTAGAATAAAGTTGTGAAAATTATACTTCTAATATAACTTCAGGCTTCATTAGTACCTTGTAACACACCTAGATGAAGAAATTTTTGTATCTATTTCAAGCCAGATACATCAGGTTTGATTTCTGCAGTGTGAGCTGTCTTGAAAACTGAATCAAGATTAAAAGAGCCAACATGAACCAAAAAAAATCCCCAAACAAGACAACCTGTAGAAGCACAAAGTTGTCCCTGCAAACATTCCCAACCCTAATAATCAAGGCAGACTGACAGGAGAAAGGAATAAAAGGATGTTAAGCTCTGCGTTATCCTTTTTTTACCCTCAATCTCTTAGACCCTCAAATCTTGCTGTTAAGCCTGTTTGACTGTGGCAGAGGACTGAACTCATTAACCAGAGTGCTCTGTGTGTATGCAGGCAGGGAAGCTGGAGCAGGGAGGAAACACAGGACACACAGAGCCAGCCCTGAGGGGACTCAGCAGCCAAAGCATGGCTTTGGCCAAAGTGCAAACACGGGCTTCAGATGGGTACAGCCACCGCCCACTGACAGCACCTCCGGACAAACCTCGATACTCAGAGTGACAACCTGAACTGTTCTGGATTTTTTCCTGAACTACACAACAGTGCCATTTGTCCAGGGACACAGAGAGGGGAACTGGATGCTCAGGGATGAGCTGGCTAAAGCTCCCAATAATGCATTCTTTCCTTCCCAGTATGAAATATGTACATCCCTAGAGGATACCACACATTAAACTCTAGGGTAAATACACTTCATTAACAGACATCACTAATCTCAACAGAAGTATTCTAAGAGCTGGGTTTAGGAGAACTGGGGAAAGAGAAAAGGAAAGAGCAGAAGCCCTTGACATGAAACAGCAATGGGGAAGCTGATGCAGAAGGATACTCAGCTCATCCAAAACAACCACATCAACAGGACACGTTGAAATAAACAAACTGAAATTGTGATTTCTGAACTACAACTGGGGGACTAAATAAGCCAACAAAACTGTAACAAAAGAAGAACCTTCAGTGGCTTTGCAGTGCTCTACCACAAAGCAGCATTAGCAGCCTGCTCGCTCCCCAGGTTTCTGTCAGGAGCCCTCATTTACTGCACAGGGACCGTCTCTGCCCAAGGCACTGTTGTGAATCTCATCTGCAAAATCTGGTGCCTGAGTTTCAGGCACTGCAAAGAGAGCATCAGGAACATGAGAATGCCTGCTGAATGCTTGCCTAATTAATGAGTTAGAATCTACTGTACCCTAAGCACTGGTAGCTTATTAGAAGTCATGAGGGGACCAGGAGGGCACTAAGGACATTTAGTTTACACTTCAAAAGATCAGGTCAGAAATCAATTACTCCGGATTAATTTTATCCTATTAAGTAAGTCCTCTTCCCAATTTCAATTTGTTTAATTTGTAGGATATTATGAATTCTAGCACCAGAAATAATTGCACTGAATAAAACACCATATATATGATTTCCATGATGTGTTGATACAGAGGTGAAAGGAAGTAAGAGCTGTGATAAATGGAACATGATGTATCTTAAGCATGGCCAGAAATTAACAGAGATGCTGTTCAGATATTCCTGTAAAATTCCACTGACTACAGTTCACAAGAATGAGTTTTTTCTACCATCAAATATGCAGTCTGTTAGGCAACACTGCAGCAAAAACAGGTCCTAAAAATGCATTATGTAATTTAATTCAAAATGAAGAATTTGGTTTTTAAAAAAATAAAACAAACCAAATCAAAACACCCTTTAATTTGCATTACGCATCAGGGATTTTTATGTTCCATGCTCTGAAGTTCCATTTACCCTCCTCTTCATTCCATTACACAAGGAATGGTATTTTGAAAGGAAAACAGTTGTTCCTGTATTTATTAAGAAAACCCAGTTGTTAGGATATGTGAATATTTTATTGCTATTTTATAAATATTGTTCTTAGAAACGGATCATAAAAGAGCCAGTGGACTCTAAGAAAAGGTTTCTTAACTTTCCTACTTAAAGTTAGTAGGAACTAACTAAGAGAATATGTAACTACATCACAGAATATTTTGATAGCAATCAGAAACACTTGGAATATTGTTCCTACTATGGATATTAATCCAGCCATCAAAAAACACAGAGATTTCTTTTTCTTCACAACTCTTTCAGTTTTGTCCAAATGTTGTTCATAGGTGAGAATCAGAGAAAAAAAATCCTTTTATTATTCATCAATGAGAATTTTACAAAAATACAAGTTCTGTGTGTTGAGAAGAAAATGTGTCCCTCTGACACAGATCTTGTGCCTCACCCTGTTCCTGTGTAGAGGTACAAAGCTACAATAATTGTTATCCAGTTCCCTCAAAACCCAGGAGCCTGGAGCACATCAAAAGGGCTGAAAAGTAGGGATTAGGAGATAGATCAAAAGACATCAACAATTTAAAGGATGCAGTTCCAACCCAGCAGAAAACAGTTCTGTGAGTACCTCAGAGGGAATTTCCTTGCAAGCAAGGCAGCACACAGGTGTGGGAGAGCATCCAAAGGGCACAGCCCAGCCAGGCCAGCGAGAGGAACTGAGAGCACAAGTGAAAAACCATGCCAACAGCTGCAGCATTCCCTCAGAGCTGATCCACTCCCTGTGGAGCAGAAGTTGTGCATTATCCCCTCTGACAGAATGTCCAGGATAATGGACCCCCAGCGGGCGGATCTGGTGTGTGACAGGCTCCAAGCACGGCCTGTGCTTAGTCGTGCAAAGCCTGGTTAAATATTGTGACAGGCTCGTGACAGCACTGACAGCTGCAGACTGCAGGGAGACAGAACCACTGAGATTAACCATTTCTGATGATTTCTGCAGCAAAATTACAGCCTGAGCAGGACTGCAAGTTGGTTTGTTGTTACATGGCATCTCAGGAAGGAGCTTGCAAAATGCCCCATCCCTGGAAGTGCTCAAGAACAGGCTGGCTGGAGCTCTGAGCAACCTGGGATGGTGGAAGGTGTCCCTGCCTGTGGCAGGGGGTGGCACTGGATGAGCTTTAAGGTCTCTCCCAACCCAAATCATCCTGGGATTCTATGAAAACCAGCAGGCTGGGTATTTGGTGGGGTTTTCAGCCACTCAGATACGTTTAAGAGGACAAGTGGGAGGACTGCAAGTGGTCCAGTCTCAGGAATACACACAGCCCAGCACACCCCAGTGCCTCTCCCACCAGCCAAATACACCTGCTCAAAGAGGTGCACCCAAAGCCATCAACAGGCTGGAAAACCAGCTTTATATAACTGTTCTTTAACAACTTCTCTCTAAATGTGCCAACTTTAAGGCTGGCATAAAAGCATCGCCAGAATGTTTCAATAAAACCTAAACCAACTTCTTTTTGTCCTTCTGACCTCTCAGTACTGTATTTTGGTCACATCTACCAAACCCGTCTGTCCCACCTCTCCTGCACTATGTGATAGCTCCCGCAGTATCTCAGTGTCTCTCAGGAGCTGGAACAGTCCTGACAGATCCCAGAACTTCTCATCTGGTGTTTCATGCAAAGCAGCTGCCTGAAAGCTTCACCAGCCACTAAACACAAGAGCTGCAGGAAAGTGCTTTTCTCAGCCAAGTTTTTAGAAGCCTTTCTGATCCCTCATCCTCTCCGACAGCACACTTTTATCTGCCCTGTTACTTGCCAGATTCAGCCTCTGCCAGACGAGTCTTTGAAGGGCTGCAGCTTTGGGTTGTGCTGGTTTTGCACTTCATTTAGTTAAAAGAAGTTGCTGTTATTTTTTAAATGGTTATTTCAAGGACTTTTAGAGTAATGTCAGTTATGGTCACTAACAGGTACAGCCACTGGGAACAGGAGCTTCCTGCACTGAAACATTCCTACCAGAATGTGGTAAGGGATGGCAGCAAGTCTTATTTCCACCCACATTTTCAAAACTTCTTTCCTTTTTCTTATTCAACACAACTGCTAAAATACTTCCCATGGTCCCTTTTCACCTCATCCTCAGTAAATAAGAGCTGAGGGCCATCCACAGTAACAGCTCTCTGGTAGCTCATGCACTGATTATTCAATATTCCTAACACACATGCCAAAAATTTCAAGGGTATCCGTGGTTCTCCCCTATACTTGCATTTCTATAAATTTAAGACCCTTTAAGAGGCAGTAAAACCGAGTTTATAAGTTTATACATATTTAAAGCTGCAACACAGTCTCTTGCACATTCTATTAAAAAAAGCTTTGTTATCTTTATGCTGCAGCATCTTCCAGTGGTTTGTAATACCTTTCTAACATATTTATCAGCCAGTTCCTACTTGTTATCACCACTGAGTACAGGTGATGTGCACTGAACACACTTAATTCCACCTTCCAGCAAGGTCTTCTTTGTCATGAGCATCAAACCCACTCCTTCTAGGCAGAGTTTTCTTCTTGGTGTCATTGTGAAACCTTTAGTTTAGTAGCTGGTTCTGCTTAGTCAAGTGCAGGCCACAGGAAAAGCAGCTGACACAAGTCTGAATTTTGTCTCCAATGATGTATCTTCATCCAACACAGAAAATACAAACCCTTTGACAAACCAGACTGTCAAACCAAAATACAAGCAGGTCATTGGCAAGCAGTCAGCTGGACCACATAACAAATTATAGTTTTACCTATTTCTAAACAGTGTATTTTTCTGTTTTCTTAGTCAGAAGAATCATGGAAAAAAAACCAAACCAGTATCTTTCAACATCAGCAACACTTAGCATTACCTCTTAATCTAGATTTTCAGAACCACAGAAGAAATGCTGATCCTCAGCAGGAAATAATGCACTTAGCATTATTCTGATAAATGTGAAGGGAAAGCAGCACATGAGAATTACCATCAGCAAAACAAAATTGACACTTCCCACTCAGTGGGAGAGAAGATGAAGCTGAGAAAAGCAAGGAAGTTAATCCTGATGCTGACATGAAGGAGAAATGCTCTTTATACAGGACAAACTTACCAGCACTGCTCGCCCTTGGGAAATAAAGAAATGGCCAGACTCCACAATGGTAAGGACAAGAGGGCCTGAGTCTTCATTTGATTCAAACACCTTTAAAAAGACAGACAAACGAAAATCTGGCCCTGCAAGCACAAAATCTACAATTCTCATTTCTAGTGCCAAATAAAAGGTCTCAAAGGTCAGTTAGAAACCGAGTGTGTAATTCACATCTCACTAATGCAACCTGCCCTCCACTTCCACAGACAGGAGGCACATTAAATGATTTTTTCACTAATTATACCTCCATATACCGATTTAACTACTTCGAATAACCCTCTGGATTCTTCCACCTTGATCTCTAGATTTTAATACCACAGGTTACTGCTAAATGAAGGAATAAAAAAAAGTGGGCCACTAAACACTCTGATGTGTTATCATTAGTAATTCATGGAGCAAAATCTCTCCCGATCCCTGCCTGAGCTCTGCATTCGCAAAAAGACACCTGAAAGGCCTCATTTAGTCATGCGTGCCTCACAGCAGAGCCAGTTACCCCACACTGCCCTGCCACCCTCCCCGCGCCGCCGGCACCTTCCAAGAGGTGTTCTGCCCCTCATTATCACCGTCCTTCGGGGGGAGGAAGCGACCATAGCGCTTCAAGGGCCACGCTGTGGCGCTGCCGAGGAGGGAGGTGTCGGCAGCCGGCCCAGGCTGGGAGCCGCGAAGGCCGCCAGCCGCCGCCATCCCGCGCTGAGGGCGATGAAGGCCTGAGGCGCTGACGGCGCTGAGGGGCGGCGGCGGNCGGCGCGCGGAGCCGGGCGGGAAGCAGCAGCCAATAGGAGCACGGAGAGGGCGAGTGGCGGGAATTGTTCGCCAATCAGCGAGGCGCGCGGGGGCTCGCGCTGCATCTTCTGCGGCGACCCGTCCTCGCGCGGCGTTGTCGCTCCTTTCGCTTCAGCGCAGAGGCGCGCAGCTCCTTCCTCGCTCCTCTCTTTCTTCTCCTTCTTTTTCCTCTTCTTCCTCTCCCGCTCTGAGGGCAGCTGTCTACAGCCTCTCCCTTCTCCCAAGCAGCCCCCGGCCGTNCTGACATGAAGGAGAAATGCTCTTTATACAGGACAAACTTACCAGCACTGCTCGCCCTTGGGAAATAAAGAAATGGCCAGACTCCACAATGGTAAGGACAAGAGGGCCTGAGTCTTCATTTGATTCAAACACCTTTAAAAAGACAGACAAACGAAAATCTGGCCCTGCAAGCACAAAATCTACAATTCTCATTTCTAGTGCCAAATAAAAGGTCTCAAAGGTCAGTTAGAAACCGAGTGTGTAATTCACATCTCACTAATGCAACCTGCCCTCCACTTCCACAGACAGGAGGCACATTAAATGATTTTTTCACTAATTATACCTCCATATACCGATTTAACTACTTCGAATAACCCTCTGGATTCTTCCACCTTGATCTCTAGATTTTAATACCACAGGTTACTGCTAAATGAAGGAATAAAAAAAAGTGGGCCACTAAACACTCTGATGTGTTATCATTAGTAATTCATGGAGCAAAATCTCTCCCGATCCCTGCCTGAGCTCTGCATTCGCAAAAAGACACCTGAAAGGCCTCATTTAGTCATGCGTGCCTCACAGCAGAGCCAGTTACCCCACACTGCCCTGCCACCCTCCCCGCGCCGCCGGCACCTTCCAAGAGGTGTTCTGCCCCTCATTATCACCGTCCTTCGGGGGGAGGAAGCGACCATAGCGCTTCAAGGGCCACGCTGTGGCGCTGCCGAGGAGGGAGGTGTCGGCAGCCGGCCCAGGCTGGGAGCCGCGAAGGCCGCCAGCCGCCGCCATCCCGCGCTGAGGGCGATGAAGGCCTGAGGCGCTGACGGCGCTGAGGGGCGGCGGCGGGCAGCGCGCGGAGCCGGGCGGGAAGCAGCAGCCAATAGGAGCACGGAGAGGGCGAGTGGCGGGAATTGTTCGCCAATCAGCGAGGCGCGCGGGGGCTCGCGCTGCATCTTCTGCGGCGACCCGTCCTCGCGCGGCGTTGTCGCTCCTTTCGCTTCAGCGCAGAGGCGCGCAGCTCCTTCCTCGCTCCTCTCTTTCTTCTCCTTCTTTTTCCTCTTCTTCCTCTCCCGCTCTGAGGGCAGCTGTCTACAGCCTCTCCCTTCTCCCAAGCAGCCCCCGGCCGTGCCGAAGTGGCGGGGCCGCCCGTCGGCGCCGAGGGGAGGGAGCGCGGACGCGGTGGCCGCCATTTTGTGGTGTGTGAGGGAGCGCGGTCGGAGCTGCGCAGCGAGGAGGAGGAGGAGGAGGAGGAGG
>VZRX01004139.1:2719-38384 GCA_013398075.1 Notiomystis cincta | reverse complement strand
AGCAGCAGCCAATAGGAGCACGGAGAGGGCGAGTGGCGGGAATTGTTCGCCAATCAGCGAGGCGCGCGGGGGCTCGCGCTGCATCTTCTGCGGCGACCCGTCCTCGCGCGGCGTTGTCGCTCCTTTCGCTTCAGCGCAGAGGCGCGCAGCTCCTTCCTCGCTCCTCTCTTTCTTCTCCTTCTTTTTCCTCTTCTTCCTCTCCCGCTCTGAGGGCAGCTGTCTACAGCCTCTCCCTTCTCCCAAGCAGCCCCCGGCCGTGCCGATGTGGCGGGTCCGCCCGTCGGCGCCGAGGGGAGGGAGCGCGGACGCGGTGGCCGCCATTTTGTGGTGTGTGAGGGAGCGCGGTCGGAGCTGCGCAGCGAGGAGGAGGAGGAGGAGGAGGAGGAGGAGCATCTGAAGCTCTCGCTGACCCTGCCCTCTGTGACGTGCCCGTGAAATCCGGCCAGACGTCAGCGTGCACTCTTCCTGAGGTAGAACACGGCGAGTCCCTGTGAAAATGCTGTCCTACACTTTCAGTTGCCGTTCCATTTCGTGGTGGCGTTCACTTCCTAGAGTTGCAACAGGTTTTTTTGTGGTACCTGAATTGGGGTCTGTCGAAAATGTGTGTGATGGTTTTAGTCAGCGTGAGCAAACAGCTGGATTAATAAGTCAAAATTGCACTCTTCTCCCCATTTCAGCTATTAGATGCTTCTACAATGATGTAATGCTACATTTTTCCTGAACAAGGAGTGACGGTAACATGACTTAGATATTCCATTTATAGTACGTACCTTGGCCCATTAACAATGGAAATGTGCATGAGCTGGTTGAGGTCATTGAGGGGGCACAGAGGAGCCAGGTACCATTCAGGACTGTCCCAAATGGGCTTGTGGGTGCCCATCCCCGTGAGTTGAACCATCCCTGCCTGAGGTGCCATCCCAGTACCTTTAATCCCATTGGTCAGAGATGAAACTTGGTTAAATAGTCAAATTAAGCAGAAAAAAAAAAGTTTATGCCAATTTTTTTCTGCTTTTCTTTACCTGTATGCTTTGCATTGATGATGCTGTGTTGGCTAATATAAAAAAAGTTAAAATAAGTACTGTTCCATCTGAAAGAAAATCTTCAGGGATGAGGTTAACCTGTTAAACTGTGATGGTTTAATCTGCATGGTTTAATCTAGATGAATTTTCTAATTAGAAAATATTAGATTGACATTTATGTCCTGTGGCCCTCCTGTTTTTCATCAGATGTTACACCCAAGAGCCAGTTTAGCATCCAAGGAACTATTTCCAAAATAAACAATTTTACAGTGTTTCCAAAAGGGAGGTGTTTATCTAAGCGTTTTGCAGATAGGGAAAGGCAGGCAGAAAGGCATTAAATGACTTGACAAGGTCATCCAGAGACATCAGTAATGAAACAGGGAGTACAGCGTGGGCTTCGAGCTGCCAGTTGCCTCCTCTAATCACTGCGTCCCCATGAGGCTTCCTCAAACTGTGCTTGTCAAATATTCAGAATTTGTCAGTAGACTTGGGACTTTCTTGGAATCTACAGAAGAAGCTGAGTGTTTTTCTCAGAGAAAGATATTATAAGAGTACATATAGGTAAAATATTTCCCCTATTTCAGCTGGAAACTGCAGCATTTATTTTCTGTGGAAAGCAGTGTCTGTTTTCCCAGAGTGATTTCTGGCTTCTGCAGGAAGAAAACAAAAGCTTAATATTTACTAAAACAAAAATTTTAAAGTGTGGGTTTGAGAGAGGCAGATGGAAATGGGAACCAAGAGCATCAGATACTTTAATCTCCTCATAGATTTTTGCTTTATTAGCCTCTGCTAGTTTGGGTCTACTTTTTGGACACGAATGTGTGATTTTACATATATATAAAGTCAAATGAGCATTGTGTTGAGACCAATACACAAGTCTAATTTCCTTGGGGAATTGCATGATTAGCTCTGGATTCAGAGAGTAGACATATAGGAAAATGGTTAAAATGTTTTTTGATTTGATTTTTTTTTTTGTAAAAGGCTACAGAAGCTGCCAGTTTTTAAAAATTACAGAATAAAATGTAGAAGAAAGAGACAAGTAAAAGCTGTCAGGAGACTGTCAGGTTAAAATGTGTTTCATCAGGAGTGAGATGGCAGATCCCATCTAGGTGCCAAGGGTTTATCACTGCTGTGTACTTGAGGTTTGCCTGAGACTTCACAGGCTGCAGTGGTACAAATTATTTTTCTCACTGCAGAAGTATCTGCTTCTGTTAATAAATTAGAGAAACTGCCAAAAGCAGACCTCTGTGTGCAGGGACAGAGATCCCTTCTTACACCACATGGATTTGATAATGTGTTAATAATTTTTAGATGTGCAATAGTCAGCTCTGGTACTGGGTGTTTTGCTGAACAATCTACATTATTGATTTTTCATAATAATGATGGTGATAACAGCAGCAATACAACCACATCACTCTGACTCTACTCTCAAGTGTGAGCACAGACTTGCCACAAGTGCTGGGGGTGGACTGGAGGAACTCACACAAATTGGAAAATAATGTATTAACAACATCGAGGATGCCAGATGTGTGAAATGGACAATAAAATAAGCAACAAAAGGCGCTTTTTAACAATTCTGAAGGTTTACCTGTGGTACTGACCACTTCCCATCTGCTTCTACCCAGCTGTGTTAAAGGCATGAATGGGATTCCTCACAGTGGCATCAGTCAAAGGCTAGTGAAAACGTCCTGTTCAGGATATTTGATTTATTGCTTTGATTTCTGCAATAAATAGCATTGTCTTGTGCTTCAGTTGCTTCATTAGTAGCTTTGGTATTTCCTCAGGTTCATTCCATTAATTAGCATTTCACATAGCTGTTCCTGCTTTCCTTGGAATGTGATCTGCAGTCAGCAGCCTCCCTGTCCAGGTCTCTCGGTGCTGATGAAGTCGCAGCGTCTTGGATTAGTGCACAGCAGTTCTGTACCCTGCTCTCCTCAAAATACCTCATCCACTTCTGTCAACATGAGTCAGCCTGGGGGGAGATGAACTTTGAGGTTTCGTACACAGGAGTGTGAAGCAAGGCCCCAGTGTTGTTCTGGGCTGTGGCACCACAGCCTCTGCTGTCCTGAGGAGTGTCAGAGGTTCACACTCCCTATTTCACCTGTGGAAACTGCAGGCACTGAATTTTACTCAGCACTTTTATCCTGTTCCACGTTTTTCCTTGTCAAAATCTACCCCTTTGCAATGAGCTTTACGTTTTCAAAGGAAAACCCGGGAGCCTGTCAGTGTGTTTCTGATGTCATGTACTGCAAGTATCAGTGTAAGGTAGAAGTCAAGTCTGATGCCTTGTGTTGGCACCAGAGTCCCACAGAATCCCAGAATGGTTTGGGTTGGAAGGGTCCTTTAAAGCCCATCCAGCTCCACCCCCTGCCATGGGCAGGAACACCTTCCACTAGCCCAGGCTGCTCCAAGCCCCAGTGTCCAGCCTGGCCTTGGACACTGCCAGGGATCCAGGGGCAGCCACAGCTGCTCTGGGCAACCTGTGCCAGGACCTCAGCACCCACACAGGGAACAATTCATTCCTGCTACCCCATCTAACCCTGCCTCTGGCAGTTTAAAACCATTGCCCCTTGTCCTGTCACTACCTGCCCACACAAAAAGTCCCTCTCTTTTTTATAAACCTCCTTTAGGCCCTGGAAGGGGCTCTGAGGGCTCCCCAGAGCCTTCTCTTCTCCAGGTGAGCACTTCCAGCTCTCCCAGCTTGGCTCCAGCCCTTGGAGTATCTCCATGGCCTCTGGACTGGCTCCAGCAGCTCCAGTCTTTAATGTGCTGAGGACCCCAACTAATCTGCAGTTACACTTCACAGACTCTCTTTCCAATGGCCATATCAAGACTAAGATTGGCTTGAGAATCCACCCATCAAGCACCATGAGAATTAAAGTGTCCTCTCAGCTGAGTGTCTCCAGTTATCCTTTCTATTTTCAGAAGTTGCTCAGTTTTAGTGTGTCTCCAAAGATTGATCCCTTAAGTTCTCATATTGTTTCAGTTTATCTAACGGGTGGCATTTCTAACTTGTCAAGTATCACATTCCTCAATGGCACCTTCACTAGATGATCTTTAACCTTCCAACCCAAACCATTCTGTGCTTCTATGATCTTACTCCCAAAATTAGGTAACTTGTGGAGGTGCTTGAGCTTCAGAGGGCAGCTGTGGAAGCTCCCAGGGCGGTGCCCATTATGTGCACACTCAGTTCTGGGACAGACGGGAGCCGTGTGTGTCTGTGTATCGTGGTTATCGCTGCCATGGGACGTGCTGGAGCCTTTCACAGGCAGCCACAAGCTGGGAACAGCTGGGTGGACAGAGATGCCAGAAAAGCCTTATCTCCATGAGGGCTGTGGGCAGGCACAAGGAGCCCTGTGCCAGGCCTTTGGTGAGCAGGTGCTGACGACAGAAAGCAGAGGTGTCCTGTCCCTCGCTCAGCAGGGACACACCGCAGCCAGCGTGAAGCCCCAGCCTCAGGGCCCTTTGACCTCGCCGTGTGATTTGAGACTCTGCTGCACTAAAGCCTTGCACTTTTTCTAGAGAAGGTCACATTTGCTCAAAACATAATTTATTTGCATTTCCTTTATTTCCTTTTTAAGTTGTCTAACTTTAGCACTCGGGGCACAGATGAAGGAGCTGCTGCCTCACAGATTTTCCATTTACATAAAAACCCCACCCACAAACACCCTTCACTGTCAGTGCATCCATTTTGCTGAGTGCTTTTCATTTTCCATGACCTTGAAAACATAAGGGCGTTTATTAATTAATTCAAATTTACAGCTGGGTGGAGGGGAGAATTGCAGATCAGAGATAAGCAATTTGTTGTGTGCCCCTTATTTGATGAGGATTGTAGGAGATATAGTCCAAGTCATTTCCAAGACTTCTCATCCCAGTCAGCTCTGTTCTTCACTGGGTAAAGAGTGACCGTAGCAGGAGCAGAGGCTGAACTCAGAGGGACTCAGTTGTGAACTGAATTCCTGACAGTCTTGGATATGGGCAGGAGCTGGAATTATCTCTGCTTTTAACTCTTGCACTGATTAACACTGAAAGTTTCCTAAAGTAAACCACATTGTGGTATATAAACACAGCAGTAATGGGAATTCTGACTTGGACAACGCTGTCAAAGTTTGTTTCTTTTGTAAAGAAAAATCGATTTTTTTTTCCCTTCAGGTTGCATTTTACTGATTTTAGCAGTTCTTGCAGTGAGTTTGTAGGAGAAAATACATCTTTGATTCTTTCTTTAAGCCTCAGTCCCAAAGCTGATGTCAGGGAGAGTTATGTGTGCATAAAGAGGCAGAATATGTCTTGAACTTCTGTGCATTCTCAAAGAAGGATATTCCCTCCTCACCACCCTAATTCTGAATTCTCTTTCTAGACCACTGGATTATCATGTGTTCAACCAAGGATTTCGTGGAGCAGGTGAAGAGAGGACTCTAAATATGTCTAGCTAGTGTAACACATCTGTGCCTCTTTGTGCCTGAACAGAATAAAATGAAGTAGAATATTATATTTCAGCTCCTGTTCCTAATATACAGCCTTTTAAAATTCAGAAAAAAATGTCTGATGTCAGTGACATGAGATTTTGACAAGCACCTGAGCAATTGCTGTGCCTTCCACTAAAAAGTGTGACACTGAAACCCACCTTGCCACATTCAGCTGTCCCTCTGACACCTAACCTGGAATCTGTGCCACATGAGAAGGAGCCTTTAGTCCCCCTGAATCCCACGCTGGTTAGGAAGCAAGCAGCAGAATGCTAATAAATTTAATTTACTTGCTTAATCTCCCCTGTGTTTTGTATTAATATGAATAGCATTACAGGAGCAAGGATGTGCTTATATAACAAAATGTTCTCCTTCAGCTTAAGGTTAATGTAGTTACTTGTATTTACCACACATGAAATGGAGGCTTAATCTCCTGCAGCAGGATACCAGTAACTTGTGTGGAAGTTCTACTGCCTGCCAGGAGCCTCTGAGCCAGGGAATGGGATCACACCTCTGTGCAAGCTTCCCCAAATCCTGTAATATGTACTGGAGACCTTCCCATCTCACCTCAGATGACAGCAGGGATGTGTAGGAGAACGGTATTGATGCAAAGCATGGATTTTCCTTGTTTGCTTTCATAGCCTAAAACACAAATAAAGGCCTGATTTTTCTCCCTCAGTCAGAGGTTTCTGCCTTGCTATTGGATTGCATATGGTGCAGTGTAGAAATGATGCTGTGCTCTGATGTACACTGGTCTGTTCTTGTTAATTAAAATGAGAAAGATTGATCATTTTTTCCTGCCAGCACTGTGGGTCAGGTTCCCTTCAGCCCACACTGATGGAGTCTCTCTGGTGGCAGTGCACTAAAGGGCCTTGCAGTGCTTGACTGACTGACAGACACTCAACTTCAGGGGATGTGCCATGACATTATCATCTCTCAGGCACAGGGTATCTCCCTGGTCTCGGATGCTCTCCTCTCTTCCTGGACATCATCAGGAATTAATCTGTGAAACTGTGACAAGTGCAAATATGAGTATCCCATCCTCCCACTCTCCTCTATTCTTCCAGGGACTTCCCAGGGGACATTTGCCAAATTGGCAAGCATGATTAAACTTTGGACATGTCTTCAGGATACAGTTTTGTAACCCATTTTCATCCCTGAGCCTGCCTGCTCTTGGACATGAGCTGGCATTGTTTTCCTGTGGTTTTACAGAGTCAAGATAATACCACCATTTCATAAACATGGAATATCTTCTCTGTATTCCATGGTTTTGTTAATTTTAATACAGAAGGCAGCTGCTCAGTTCAGTCGAATTTATTTTCTGCATGAAAACTGAGAGATGGCTGTTGCCATTGTGTGCAGAACCTGGGCATGATTCTGATCATCCAGCAAGTTCACAGCCTAATTTTGCCAGTTTCAGCTGATTCTTTCTGATATTGTTTGATAGAAGGTAAGAGTGAGAGCCTCGCTTAGTCTTATTTGTTGTTGTTACACAAAACCTGGATAGACAGGGATGCAAATAAATCCAATCTTAGTTGTTATTCTCAGCAAAATAGCAAGTGTGATAGCTGGCATGTCATTTGTGATGGAAGAGATTTTGTTTTCCTATCTCAGCTTTCCAGAGAGAGAGTATTTGCTAACGTTTAACAAGAGCCTGATGTCAGTGGAAAACGCAGATGCCATTTGACATAAGCTCTCACATTAATCAAGAAAAATGTAAGATCTCAGAGGCATTTCTGCTACCTGAACAGAAATGAGGCTTGGGGTCACAGTGGAAAGTTGGAGATCATTCTCAAGGTGCTTTTTCTCCTCACGTGATGCAAAACAACATTTTCAAAACCCAGCCCCTTTCCAAGAAAGTGTTTTCCTGGCTTCACTACATTATTTAAAAAGGGAGATGTAAAAATGTCTAAGTTCCAGCAGCGCTAATGTCTAATAATTTTTAGTGTTTTAAGAGGCTGACAGAGAATATTTTAACTGGAGGGTAAAGGACTAGAAGGGAATGGTTTTATATTTATTGTGCTGCCATTCCCAGTGCCTCAGAGTCTGTCTCCTCTGCTGTGTAGTGTCACTCTGGCATTGACAGCCACTGCTGCAGGGAATCTGCAGATCACCTAAACTTTCTACCATGCTGGCATTTCTTCCCTCAGAAGATGATTTTGGTGTAATTCCCACATATCCTTCACCAGGGGGTTTGTTCATGCTCCCTGCAGAAGTAAGGTATCATCCAGGCTCCTGCAATAAATTCCCTTCAAACCAGAAAGCAGTTTGCTGGAATGCTGGAATTGCCTGTTGGTCTGGGAAGGAGCCTGGAAGTTGTCTCCAGGATTTGTGCTTCTGCCATGAAAGTCCAGTGTGTCTCAAGGACACTTCAGTGCCACGAGGAAGGTGCTGAGTGAGGTGACCCTGCTTTTATCAGGATGAGTGCTGTCTTCTTTTGTAGACATCTCACTAGTGGAACAAAAGCCATTATACCACAGAGGCCCAGGACTTAAGATAGTAACACAGGCAAGTGGAGAGCTTTAAAGGTATTAAAGTGCACAGCAGACTCTGTTTGCAGGTGAAGTTAAGCACTGTCTGTATTAGGAAACAATGAGCTTTTAAATCTGTCTGGGCTTTTCATCCCATTCAAAGCAATCTGTACCTGTTCTCCTCCAGTACATGTAAATTGTGCAAGGTTTCTCAAAGTTTTATAAAATAAAGTAGGATGTGTTAATCTGAGAATTTCTTGTAAAACAAGGAAAAAGGCACTTCATATTTTAAAAGCTTTTATCCTTCTTAAGAAAAATGCATAACAGTACAGACCACACACCTGACTGTATAGAAACAAACAATTCATCTGTGGGTCTCTTTGCCATTGGTTGTTGTGGATGCCAAAGGTTTACATGGATCAGAAAAGTAACTGGAGAAATGCAAGGGAAGAAAGCTGTGATGGGCCATTACAGGTGGAGATGATAGCCCTTGGAACCAGAGAGCCCTGGAGCCAAAGGTTGCTGAAGATTTGAGAGGATAGCAGGAAAGCATTTTCATAGGATTTTCCAGCAAAACACTCCCAACAGTGGCCACTGCCCCCTCAGGGTATCCAGGGAGGCAGTGGATTCTGAGAGAGGTTTCCCAGGCACTTCCTGGTGCTATGCAGGGTAAGCTTGGCTGACAAGAAAGTCTTAGTGCAGCTTTGGGGTGAATATAAATAAGAAATGGGAAGGTCAGAACAGGAGACCCTCTGAAGTGTATCAGGAATGTGCCCACTGGCTGATGTTGGAGACCGGACGCTAAACAAATCTTTAGTCTGCACCTCTGTATCTTTTCGTCTACTCTGTGAACCTTTTCTTACTCAAAATCACATTCTTCTAGTTGCTTCTTTGAGTGATAGAAACCATACAGAAATATATGTCGTATTAGCCATGTATAATATGCAGGAAATCAAATCAGCCACAAAACCCAGGCACCATCTTTATTAATACTGCAGTTCCGGGGGAAAAACCAAGCCATTTTATTCATCCTTTTAAAAGGGATGAATAAAATCCCTTTATTCATTCTTTAAAAATACCCAGACAACTCAAACTAAAAGAAACTCTCAGCATATCATATCCAGCAGCTGGGGAGGTGAATTTTGCACACAGCACACACATTATCCATTCCAGCAGCGTGCACACCTTTATCCTCTGTCTCCTACCTGCTTTCATAATGAGCCTTCCAGAAGCAAGAACACATGTCCTGAAACAACTTCTGGGGGTTACTTCATTGCTCAGTGACCTTTTCTAGATTTGCCAAATCGCTTAAGCTCAAGCATCATTCATCAGTATTTAATGTATACCATGAAGTGCCACTCAATTTTCAAATACTTAGTTCTGAACTTAGTTATTATTTCCATGAAGAAGGATTTCCAAATTACTCCCTGTTGGCAGAATGCAATCAGCTTAAACTGGGTAAATCCTCAGCTACCTGAAATATGCCAGGAGACAACCAGCAGGGTCACTCTGTCACACGTCTTGAACTCAAAATTTTGTCTTAAAATGGTCATAAGTTTGTGAAAATCACAGAATCACAGGGTCAGAGACAATGCTTGAGGGGAAAGCATGTAACAGATGTTGTGAACTTTCTCCCATTGAAGCATATAAAGCAATGTTTGCCTGTCACAGTATCTAAGTGTTGTATCACTTGCTCGTAAATATGGAAATAAATCATATTTTCTCCAGACCAAGGCATCTGAAAAAAATAACAGTTGAGAACCGATAGGTGAGTGTTACGGGGGCATCCTATTGCCATGACCTCTGCAATTGGTAATCCCTGAGCAGAGTCATATGTCCTTTTATTCCATGAGCACTACAGGATAACTGCAAGTTGTGAAGCAGCAATGAGATGATGTAAAGCCTCAGCCCTCCCAAATTTCTCTGGAACTGGCACCAGGAGGCAGCTCCCTTGCTCCCCTAAGATCACCTTGCATTTTATGTGCACTGATGAACAATTTTCATACCAGCATCAGTTCATGAGCCACTGCATCCCCTCTGTGGTTCTAGGATGGCAGAAGCTGTCATGTGCCACAGTGGTCGTGGTAGTTATTATTATTATTGAAGTGTATGGATTTATTATTGCAAGGGTGAGAAGAACATTCCAGAAAAAAATGTCCAAAAAGGAGTCAAATAGAGAGAAGACAAAATGCTCCTCTGTCTAAGCACTTCAAACCACTTCCCGAAGCTGTGAAGATCCAGAAGGCACTGGCAAGTCATTGCTGATTAAAGGGAGCAAGTCAGGCTGCTCAGGTTCCAGCTGATGACTTTTCTTATATGAGAGTTTACAAATTCCATTACACCCATGTTAACTTCAGAATTGTTCTTGCTAACTTCCTCAATTGAAGTGCACTGCTTGAAACTTGATAAAATAGCAAAAGTAATTATAAATTTGGCTGGGAGACAGGCAGGAGCTATGTCTGGTTGGATCCGTGGCTGTTCAATATTCATTTTTCTTCCTTTTGCACAGTGACAGGGCACAATTTATTTTTACAATTGTGTTGAGATATTTTGTGGATGCTCTTGGAGGAGCAGTTTAGTTGGAATCTTCTCTCTGTACTAAGATGCTGTTGTTGGTCAATGCTTTTAATCATACACCAGAGTTCAGAGCTCCAGGAAGAAAGGACTGCACTAAGAAAGAGTACAGTTCAGGATGCAGCTTCCTGAGGAGTAAGGACTCTGTTGAGAACGTGCAGCCTGATTTGAAGATGATGTCAAAGCTCTTGAATGAAGTCATGACTCCAGGGAAGTGGCTGATGGCCTACAGAGAGGATAGATGGAGCAGTTTCTCTGTCAGGCATTGCTGTGGCCAGGGAGAACTGTTCCTGCAGGGTCTCGTGCAACTGGCAGCTGCTGGGCTTGAAGCAAAAAGGCATGAGTGTAACAGGAGTTCAAGGAAAAACTGCAGTGTCTCAAAGCTGTTTTGGATCAGGGTTGGGTAGGAATGATTATTCCTGCTGGCTGCTGGAGCGAGGTGGGAATCATTGTCCATGTTGTGGGGAATATCTGAGGGTGTGTATGGTGGACATTGCTATTGCTTAGCCAAGCCCACGCTTACCTGGCACCATTGGGAGGGAAAGCAGGTGGTAGAAAACATAACAGCCTCGCAGCAGGGAGCTGAGGGGAGGTGCAGGTCATGGCAGAGCAGCACATCCCTCTCTCCAGTACATAGATGCCAAACCCAGTGCAGGATCCTGGAGGAGATGGCCGGGAGGAGAAGGGCTCCAGTGTTTGCTTGCAGCCAGGCACCTGAGCGAGGTGCTCTTGTCTGAGGCTAGCACTGGCTCCTGCCATAATGTACTGGGTATTTTTACTCCAAAAGCACAGTCTGAAAAGGCTAACTTGTTCTGCTGTGTAGAGCAAATGATCCGTCTGCTGAGCCACCTGGAAGGCCTCTATTTTTAGGCTCTTTCCTCGGAGCAGTTGTAACTTGAATTGACATATTGTTAGCCAAAAGCATGGCACACGAGGCAGGGATATGTCTGGAGCCACGCAAGCCACTGATTGTTAGCAGCACTGGGAACAGGGGCTTGGCAAGAGCCAGTTTGCTTCTTCCAGGCAGAAGGCGTTCAGGTTTAACTAGTACAGGCCTGGCTTTCAGCAGCTGAACAAGTCCTGGAGCTCAAAGAGAGGAGAACAATGGAGGGCACCTCTGATCTGAGTGGGCAGAGTTCAGCCTGTCAGTCACCAGGTGCAGTGTAAGCACACCCAAGTGCCTGTGGCCTGGAGTACACTGCCAAAGCCTGATGTGTACATGGAAGGGATGAGGTTTTGGATAACGTTTTAAAGAGTTGGGTTTTTTTCTTAAGACATCTTTTCCTCAGATCTTCACACTTCTTCCTCACTCTCCAGCTACTTCTAGTCCATGGTCACAGAAGCCCCAAGAGCTCACACAGGCAGTTCTTTTCAGGGCCACTGTCAGGGTACAATCTTCAGATACTTCCATATTTTCTTTCTATATGTTTGACTTTGAATATTGCTGTATTAAATCACATTCTGTTGTGCTGACAGATAAATCCTCATTTATCACTTTGCCAATCTTTGTTTCATTCCCACAAGGAATTGGCGAAGCTTTCCTATCTGTGGATCCTCAGGAAGTTAATTTGAATTACTTTCTGTGTGTGTTTCTCTATGGGTGCAGGTGGACATTTCTGTTTGCTTTCCTACCAGTGTTAAATGCTCCAGGGAGCATCCAGGGAATTTTGGTTCACCAGATCAACTTTGACAACAACTCTACCATGACAGATTTGCTTGGAAATCTGATTTCCTGTATGTTCTTGTTGTGTTTTCAGAATAGGGAAGTGTAATTTCTGCCCCAAATGTTAGTTCTACAAGAAGCCAGTGGTGAAGCTTTGCCAAATGGAATCCCTTTGCATTCCCAGGAAAGCAGAAGCACCTATGGGTGTTGGGCTTGTGTATCACTTGTACAAATGTTAGCAGTTTAGCTGCTAGCTTTTATTAAAGTGTGGACAGGGGAGTGCTTTGATTCCACTCAGTCAATTTGCAACAGCCTTTCCTTGCTTTGAAACACTGTCAGAATCTCAGTAGTCCATACCCTGCCTCTCAAAACATGCATTCATTGAGTTTAAAATGATTTCCACTTAGTTTTCTGTTGAGAAGGCTGTCAGACCAGTGTGTATTATCCAGCAATTGGAGCTGACTGGAGGAGTTTTCTTGTGTGATACTTCTCTGCAGCAGCAGCAGCACGGTGAGGAAGTCAGCAGAATGCTGGTATGTTTGGGTTTGGGCTTTTTGTGGAGCTGCTGTGTGTGCTGCAGATGTGCAGTCAGGTCCAGAAAACAAGGGCTATGAGGCACTTCACTGCTGCTGAAGTACAGAACTGTTCATATATAAATATATATACACACCTCAATTCATCAGCACTGCAGCTGCTCAGAACCCGGGTTAATTGTGGGACACACTTTGACCCTACTTGTCAAAACAATCAGTAACTCAGTGAGAGGATTTCTACCCAGGCTGCAGCATATTCCTGTGGGATATGGAAACTTCTCCCCTGTGTAATGGAGGACGTGATTAATTCTGACTGTGCTGGCACAAGAAGGTTATTGAATAGGATTTCCTTGTGAATGGCACATCCATTCCCAGAAAAAAAACATTACAGAGATGTCAAACACACTCCCATTGTGTTCTGAACACCCACCCCAAGGCTGCTTAAAACCAGCTCAGGGTGTTCATAATTAAAAGTTGCAGAGAAGCATCTGCAGACTCGTGCATTTTGTAGGAAAAACAATCTGAAGACTGATCTACTGAAGGAAAATATTAACTCTGCAGCCTCCCTGAGTCTCCTGAGTCTCTGTTCTCAGTAGCAGTCAAGCCGTGCCTGCATTGACTGTGGAGAGAGATGAGTCAATGACTTAGACCTGACTGCAGGCACACAGGTCTGGTCAAACAAATCACTCATGAGCAAAGCATTCATCACTGTTACCCTCTGGAAAGGAGCCAAGGACCTTGACAGATCTGGGCTCCTGCCTCAGTGCGAGGTGCGCAGCATCCTGACATTTGACACCAAATCTGTGAGGTGGAGCAGGCTCCAGCTGACCTGCACATGCTTTCCCCCTACTGAGAGGACCTAAGAACCAGTGACAAGTATTACTCATGGTGCTCTAAGCACTCTGAAAGGTATTTTGGGGCGAGGTAATGGATGTAGCATTCCCACTGAATTCCCTAAGATTTAAGTGTGCATTAATGCTGCACTGACAGCTCCCCTCGGCAGCACTCACCTTGCTGCTGCCGCATGAAGCTCACTGCAGGCGGTGGAAAGATTTGCAGCTATTAAAAACCACGGAGAGTAATTGTTACCTCTCTGTGAAGTTCTGAAATGCTCCTGTAGGAACTATTGGGAAGCTCTGCCCATGACTCACAAAGGCTTCTCCTTTTATGCCTGTTCTTGGCAGGGCCATTGTGGTGGAGGGAGCAGTGTGTCCTTGGGGATGCCATGGGACACTGTCCTGGTGCCACGAGACACCCAGGGACAGCAGCACAGGGTCCTACACTGGGATTGTGTCACTGCAGGGCCCTTTTGACTGCCTGCTTTATTCCCTTGGAATCTCCATATCATTCCCTTGGAAACAGCTTATCGTGGTCATAATACAAAAGGTGCTTGACAGAGCACAAGTCTCAAGTAAAAAAACCAAATTGATTATTTCTGCCATCTCATGCATAGATGGGGAGCTTCTAACTAGACTATAAAGAGGATTCTGTGAAGGATCAAGAGATCCTGTACATTTTCTTCCCATAAGAAGTTTCAGGTATGTAGTAGGTTTGGGAATTTATTGATCAGCACCCTGAGTCCCTGCTGCATCTTTCTAGGAGCATCAAGCACCTTAAGAAAATATCCATTAAGATATTGGATGCTGGCAGAAGTCTCATGGTTAGTAGAAGAATGATACTAAGATTAAGAATGAATAACTATGAATTATTAACTGTTAATACACATAAAAACACTCAGTGCATAGAGCCGTTAGAAAGGAACTAATTCAGAAAGTTTTCTGTCCTCCAGTAGTCAAGAATTAGGTGTGGGGAAGGGGTTTGAAGTTCAAGTACTTCTTAATATTTCATATACAAAAGTGCTGGATAGAACCTACTGGTCCCTAATTGTTCAGTAGCCACTAATTAAACCCTGTAAACGCATAAATCAACTAAATTATGTTATTATTTCTGTTGTTAGTGTGAAATCCTAGAATCGTCCTTTTACTTGACTAAATCTTACTGATCAAGTAAGACTTTTTCCAAGTAAAAGCTTCATAACATTAAATGTTATTTTCAGCGCTGTGCTTATTTTAGAATTTAATGGGATTCCAGGCAGCTGCCTGTTCTATTTATTTCTGCTTTTGTATATTAATTGGTTATATCATTCCTTCTGCCTCTGAGGTCTGGAGGTGGAAGCTTTACGGCTTAATTAATCAGTGCTTTTGCCATATTAATGTCATTGTGGAATCTGAAATTGGATGGGGTTCTTTTCCTGCTCTCAGCAATGTTGAGAGCCATTTGTGTGCAGCTTCTTTTCCAAAGCGTGCTCAGCTTTGGGTTCATGGGCTTAGCTGTGCTCTAGGGCTCACTGAGCAAACAGCCAAGAATCCATCCCAGTGCCATCAGTGCAGATACTCAAAAATATCTTACATTAAATCAGATTTTGAAGAATTCATTGATCCACCTTCTGTGGTGGCATAAGGAATTCCAGTTGCCTGTGCCATCTGCAGAGGACGCTCGGATCGTTTCTCCCGTGGAAGCAACAGCGCACTTGGAGAAATCTGATGGATTTTAAGTTTGCCTCCTGGCTGAGCTTCTCGGCTGCGGCAGTTTTAATACAGTTCCTCCAATAACATAGTTCCATCCCAGTTTTTTTCTTTCTTTTGATTCTCAGAGTCCTTCTTGAATGGCTATCGTAATCTTCCAAATTAAGAGTGCAAGGCAAACATCACAGATTCAAGTTACTTATTTGGGGGTGGTGGTAAAAGGTAACATTTGTAGATGTGGAAAAAAATGGAGTGAGTTATTAGGCAGACATTATTTAAAAGATTTTATGTCTTGGTGGTGAAAAATAACATTTGTAGATGTGGAAAAACATGCAGTGAATTGTTAGGCAGACATTATTTAAAAGGTTTTATGTCTTTCATGGGTTTGCTGTTTAATGAACATTGTGCTTCAGACCCTGAGAGTTCTGCTTCCATATCCCCATCTTGGTTTTGACAAGAAAAAATATTGGACCACCAATAATAAGTTCAGCTTGAGCTAAAAGACCAAGTTAGAGAAATAAATATTTGCTAGTAAAGGAGCACAAAAGGAAATGTGTATCAGACTCAGGCCAGTGGGGTGTACAAAATATTGTCAAGGCTGGGTGGTACTATCTCACATACTTTATGGCTAATAGATACCTCAAACAAACTCAAAGAACCTCAAAAGCATCACTTCGGTGGGGGAAAAAAGTGAAAATAGATGGTGTAGAAAATGCCTTTTTATCCCAGTCTGGTTATCAACAGGGTGCCTCTGTCCAAGACATCATCAATTATACCTTTTCCCCTGGAGCTGTTTACTGATCTATTTTCAGAGCTCTGTGTAGTAGCAACAACAACAACAACAACAACAACAACAAAGACTCAGCGAACGGGCCATTTCCCCTTCAGGTACAGAGCAGAGGATCTATTAGTGGGAGGGGATGCTATTTTTGAAGCATTCTCACTGTCCCACTTATTCAGTGGTCTCATCCATCCATCCATCTACCTTTCAAAAACCTGTAACAAAGCAGGCAGAAAGCCTTTGGACAGATGTGCGTGTCTTGCTGCTGTTTAATGGGTGTTGGGTGAGCGAGCTCGAAAGGCTCTTTCTGTGTCAGTCCCTGCCCCAGTTTCGACCTGGCCACATTCCTGCGGGATGTGACAACGATCCAGCACAGCTGTGGGGGCCGCTGGGTCCCTCTGCTGTAAAGCAGGGAGGCACAGCAACTGCTGAGGAGCAGAGATGCTCAGAGTTAATGCCTCTCTGAACTGCTGGGAGAAGTTTATTTCTAACAGCACTGAAGAGCTGAGTGCCCCAAGGGCCACAATCCCATGGGTGTAATCCCTGCTCCAGGCAATACTGCTCTGGGGAGCTCCCTGGTTTTGGGTGGAGTGTGAGGGTGTTTGAACAGCTGAAGTTTGATCCAGGCTCTGTTGTCCATTCAACAGTTCTAGAAGCTGGAAGTGCCTGGAGTTCAGTGCACGAATCCTGACCTTCATTTTCTCTGGATAAACTTAAGAGCAAGGCAAGCAAAGGGCCCCTGAGTGTGTGACAAATCATCCTCACAGATAGATCCGCTCTGGCTTTCAGGCAGGTTTGTTCCTGGACATCTTTCCCAGTGTGGGAGCTACACTTGAAATTTACTTTGCTTAGTAACTGTCTAGTGCTTGGATTGGAAACCGAGATAGTGTAACCTTGGGGGAGTCGTGGAATTGCATATAACCCTATTTGCAAGTTTGGGATATTAAAATCCTCTTCTTGAAGAAGGGCAAGAAGAAGTCTATTAAGTTCCCTAGGAGGCAGACTGCTGGGAAATGAGCATCATTGCAATTCACATGCTTGAGTGAGACATGAGTACAATTTGCTGTGAGCTCTGCAGCATGAGCAGCATTTTCTTCATTCTGTTGTACTGAGATTTTATAATTTCATTACTTTAAATTGAATAGGACATGAAGGCAAATCCATCTATGGAACAGACATATACTTCAGTGCATCCACTCATCCTTTAATATCTTTAGACAGGGGCACATCCCATTGGAAATAGTTTGTGCTTATTGTGAAAAGCTTAATCTGGGAAACTGAGGCATGCATCCTTCAGATTACTCACCTGCCCAAAAGCTTGTGCCTTCTTTTTAAATTACACTCCCACTGAAAATGTATGGTTTTCATAATGATAAATATTTAACAGCCCTGAAGAATTCCAGACTTCTGCATATTTATCAAATGATTCAAGCAGAAAACCTTGTCCTATCCTTGCATGCGCCACTTGAAAAAGGGGGAAAGTTTGCTTTCCATGGCTCATTCAGTTCTTAATAGGCAAGGCAGTTTTAGTCTGGGAGCAGACCAGAAATCATTTAGTGCTCTCAGTGCAGTCATCAGGTGCAGACAGTGGTTCTGGCTCTCTGCAGGTGGAGCAGTGTGAGCTGGCTTTGTTCTTGTTGTTACCACTGCCATTCTCTTGTGGCTTTTTCTGACCCCTGTCCCAAATGCATGAAACACTCCTTACCCTGTCCCCCACCCTAGTTAGTCCTGAGACCACCATTTTCATTTTGTTACTGACAACGAATTCCATGATGAATGCATGCAAAAGAGAACTACAAGTGAGAATGTGATCACGGAAGGATTGCTTCTTCCATTCCACCCCCAAGCATCCCACCCCTCTCACACACACGCTCCTTGCCCTCACAGAGAGATGGAATTGCTAAAGGAGCAGGAAGAGCAGAGCTGTTACACAGGGAAGGGCAAGCCAGCGGCTGAGGGAGCCCACGGCACAGGCAGGGGCAGCATCTTCCCCAGCAGGGCACAGCCCCTCATCTGGGAAAACAGGATGGGGCTGGTGACCATTACAGGTCCAGGAAAGTCAAAGCACTCAGGAACAAACATGGAAAAAACAGAGCTCGAGGCAGGACTGGGTGCAGGACCAATGTCCCAACACTACAGCTTGAAGAGAGGTCTGTCACTAAAAGGTGAGTGCTCCCTTCCCTGTCTCCTCCTGCAAGCCTGCCTGGCACTGGGAATGCAGAGCTGCTCTTCCCTTCGTTCCAATGACATGAATCTCCTAAAGCCAGTCACAGCCTGACCATCACAAGCAATTTATGGTAAAGCAGTTCTCTTGTTTGCTGAAGTGTCACACCAAAGCAATTTGAAATCCGGGTTTATCTTCCCATTTCTTTAACTGCTGTTTCCTGCAAATTCACGGCACAGAATAAACGAAGAGCACATGGTAATAAATCACTCCTGCTGAGGCTGCTTGGTGTCCGAGCGCTGCAGCCAGAAAGAGATGTCACACCTTGGTTGTGGTGACAGTGAAGGCAGTGAAGGATGATGCTGCCCCCTCCCTCAGCTCCAGCAGGAGATCCCAGCTATCATATCTCTTCCCTCCTTGATGTATGCCAGCTGCCACTCATTAAGCAGCACTGGAGAATTTGCATCCATCCCCAGCATATCTGATTTACTGACCAAAGACTGGGAGCCTTTTCTAAAGGAAACATCTTGTTCCTACCCTCCTTCACACATCACAGCTTGACATGGGGTTATCTTTTCTTCCTCAATTCGTAACTATTTCATTTTGAGGCAGCCCAATAGCTGCCTTATTCCTAACCACTTTTAGTGTCTTCATATTTTACAGGCTCTTCCATGGACAGCTCCTGAGCTATCCTTTTAGACATGGCAGCTTGGCTTCTGCTTCACAGGATACTTTGCTCCAGTTCAAGGCTAACTATTAGGCTGTTCCCTGAAAGTCCATATTTCAATCACATGCTCCAGCTGAGTGCTGAGCGCTTTCAGTCCCACACAGGAGAAGCACTGCAGAGGTTGCTTGTTAAGGGAGAAGCCACATTTTCTCATTTGGTACTGTTTAGTCATGGCTCCCATGCCTTGGGGCTGCCTGAGGCATTGTCTCTACAAAATCTGTTTTAAAACAGACTTTGCATCAGATTCCTGAGCGTTAAAGATGACCTGGCAATGTTTAGTGCCACCACTGTTCTTCTTTAGCACGTTTCTTAGGAAGAGAGCTTTGTGAAAAGCTCTCCCTAATCCTGCAGAAACCTGTTTTTTCCTGGGCTGCTGAGGGCTCTGGTGAGGAGAGGTTGGATTTGGGATACAGATGCACTTAGCAGCATGGTCTTTCTTACACCTAATGGACTCTTCCAGATCAGAGGGATGATCACCCTGATTCTCAGCCTCTTCTTTGTGACGCAATTTTGGTTACTGAGAAGTGTCTTTGAAAGCAGGGGATTCTTCCTCAGCAGAGCTGTGGTGGGTTTGCAAACCTATTGGGCTTCCTTTTTGGTTTTGGTGGGACATGAGTCGCACTTCTGCCTTCAATTCAGTGACCAAACAGAAGGCAGCTGCCTGACTTGCAGCCCATGTCCTCCAAAAGAAACCAGACACTCCTGTGGAGGTCAGAACATTGAGTTTTGTACCAGTTTGAACTGAACTACGGCTGGTTGCTGAGGAGCAGAGAGAGGTGCTGCATCTTTCTCTTCTCCCAAGACATCTAATTTTCTAGAAGAGGATATAAATATTAACAAATAATTGCTGTTCTGCTTAATAAAAGAACCCATTTTACATCATCCCAGGAGCAGCCATTGATTTCTGTAGAAATTCAGCAATCTCTGATCCAGAGAACAGACCCGTTCACTATTTATGACTTACACTGAATGGTTTTCTGAAAAATAGAGTCAGGGATTTGATCTTGAATGATTCATGGAAATCAGAAAAAAGGTCAGTCCCCACGAAAGTCTGATAAGTATTTCAGAATTGCAGCAGCACCCTCCCAGACTGCATTCCTGGCTCAGTTATCATCTTTGAACTCTCCATTAGTCCCTGATTTCTTTCTGTCTTGCCCATAACCATCCTGACTAAATCCAGGGACAGGCAATTCCATCACTGTCTCTATTAAGCTCCCAGCACTCGTTCCCGAGTTACCACAACAACAAGGATTACGTGACAAGCAAATGAAGAACCAGTCAGATAATGGAGTTTTTAAAATGGGGATTACTGGTGCTGAAGATGTAATGGCCTCTTTGATGCTGTTACTATCTATAGCACAAATCCTTCTCAGTCTTTGGACTGTTGACCTGACACACTGAAAAGGCTCCTTTGCAGCCCCCATTGTCCAGAGAAAGGGAGAGGCTTTGAGCACAGACGTCTTCAAGGCATAGGAAAAACACAAGGTAAAGAGATAAGCTTGGTAATTTGAAAACATTTGATTTCTTTCAAGCACAGTCCCAACGTTTTAGCTGAAACTGATATCCTGATCTTATCTGGGTTGCTTTTTCTCCAGTGTGTGCACTCAAAACTTTGTAATTTCCAAAGATACTCGGAGCTGATCTTCCAGCAGCTTGCAAATCAGATCTGCTGGAAAGGACTGTCTGAGGAGATTCTGGGGAAAAAGTTGTCCCTGATCCTTGGGCCGTTGTGCCTCTTGGGCTGTCTGCAGGCCTCTCGTACAGGATGATTGCATTTAGACCTTTACTACCTAAGACTGAATAGCTGGGAATAACTGGACTGATTGTTCCCGATTTGGGAGGTATCAGTTAATGGCAGTGGGATAATTTGTAGAAAGGTGAGGTTTTTTACCCTTTGTCCATAACATAATGCTGAATGTCTCCAGAGCTGGTAATGTCCAGGGAACCTGGATGAGTATCAGCTCTTTGCTCTCTCATCCAGAGAGTTCTGGGGTTTTTTTGCAAATAGGTTATCAAGTTCATAATCTTGTGAGGAAGTAGGGGATTGCAGTGCTCCCTGTTTTACAGATGTAAGGTGACATTCTCTCCTGCATTAGGGCAACATTGTGCTTTCTAGCATAGTTATGAAGGCTGCCTGCAGGAACTTAACAGGTGCTTCACACACAGACTCCCCTACTTGGTTCTCTGATTAGTCCCTGGTTTTGTGAGAGCTCTGTGGGATACCAGGCAATTAGCAAGTGTGGACCAGTTTCAGTTTGCTCTGAGACTGAAAACGTGTGCAAAAGAAAACTGAGAGGTGAGACTGAAAGCTGCACTTGTAGAGAAGCTGCCTCTGTTTTGACTCTGCTCCTCGGCTGCCTTCAGGGACAGGCTCATGGAAACAGCTCTGTGGGACTCATTCAAGTGTCCTCTCCTGGAGATCCTTCTCCTCAGTGTCACCACGAGCTCTGCCCCACAGAGCTGCTGTCCCTCTGTGTGTGCCACAAGCCTTTGCTGATGCCAACACTTTCATTACTTGACGCTGCCCAAGTCTGCCTGGGCTGCTGCCTCCTTTCTCTTGGTGCCTCTTCGCAACTCAGGACTCAAAACACTTCTCCAGGAGCTTGCAGTAGGTGAAGTGACTTCTACACTGACTTCAGAGCATTTTTCCTTCCAGTGTTCCTGTTCTGGATATCAGAGCTGTTTCACCATTTGTGCTCCAGATTTTTATTTCCACAAGTCTTGGACATGTCTTTCTTCTCCGTTGCACAGTTTGTGTAGTATCAGTACGTCACTGGCAGGAGACTCCTGGGCTTTAGCCTGTGCTGCCTTTACTCCATTGCCTTTCTCTTCTCATGACAGCACTTTGTAACAAACTGGATTGCCCTTCCTGTATTCAAACCCTTCAGCTACTGGCAGGTGGTTCTCAGGACCCCCAGTCATTGCTGAGCCAAGCTGTACATACTTTTGTTAATTTAATCTTTCTTTACAAGTCAGTCCTTTCAGCTCCTTCATCACTTGTGTCCCTTTTTTCTGAACCCCCTACAAACTCTGTCACAGAACACCACGTTATAGATGCAATTTCACCACAGTGGCAAAGAAGAGATTTTAGTGTTTCCTTCTTTCTTAATGCAATGCCACTGCAGATTCTCCCTTCAGAATTCCTTTGCCTTCTCTTCCCTTTTGCTGATGTATTTTAGAGAAAACTTAGCACCAGTTTTTCCTGGGTCCCAGGTGTTGCCCAGGGTCACACATAGTACATAGGATGGGGGGAAGCTCTTTGCCTTAAATTCAGAACACCCAGGAAGGATGCTGGGCATATTTATCAGGGTGGAGAGAGGTGGTGGTAGGAGTTCCCTGAGGCAGAGCAGTTTAAACAGAATTCAGGTAATGAGTCACAGCCAGAGCTGAGAACACAGGACAGGAACTCTGGTTGCAATTTTCTGCATCAACCTTTGCCCTCACACCCCAGATGGACAGGCTCCTTCCTGCCTGGGGAATGGCCCTATCTCGAGTGCATGCTCAGAGCTGCCCCTGGCAACCTGAGCAGCAGCACTTCCACCCTAAAGTGCCTGTGCAGGCACACTCGAGCTGCAGCCCTGCAGCAACAGCAGGGTTGTTCCCAAATGTAGCCACACGCATTCCACGCTGCACTGTGTGAACTGATCTGTTCGGACTGGAGCTGGTCTAGGTGTGATCTGTCTACAGAGGCAGTGACAGGGGGAAGCTGTGGAAATGGAAAATGAGTTGATGTCTCAAAGTGTCACAGCAGAGACTCAGCATGGGTACATTGACCTGGCTTGGTGCTCAGGACACCTTGCCCTATACCTGCCTTCACCACTGAATGACTGTGTTAGCATGGCTGAAGCACCATCCCACTCTTGGCCTCTCTTTGCTGCCTGACCCTTCATCTAGAACATCAGCCCTCCCAAAGAGCAGCTTTGAGATTTCCTTTATGCAGTGCCTAAACAGCAGGGGCTGGGTTTAGCTGGGTTTAGATTCTCTCAATCACTCTAATGAAGCCCATCACAACAGAACAAACAAAAGCAGAGCAGAGTGATGACCTCTCACTAAGTTATTAGAATTGCAGCAGGACTAAATCCCACTCAATCTGCTAAAGACAAGGCTGGCAGCAAGGGAATTTCAGTAATGTAGTACATGTATTTTTAAACAGGGAAATAAGGAATGTCTGGAGAGCTACAGGCCAGGCAGTCTCACCTCAGGATCCAGCAAGATGGAGCAGATCTGTGCTAAGGCAGATACAAAATAAGCAGGTGATTGGTGACAGCCAGCATGGCTTCACTAGGGGCAAATCCTGCCTGACAAATTTGGTGACCTTCTGTGACAGGACTACAGTGTTGAGGGGTGAGGGAAGGACGACTGGCACATCTGCCTGGACTTTTGCAAAGTATCAGACACTGTCCTGCATGATCCCAGTCTCTGAACTGGAGAGACATGGATTTTATGGATGGACCCCAGGGAGGGTAAGGAATTGGCTGGATGGTCACACTCAAAGAGTTATGGTCACTGGCTCAGTGTCCAAGTGACCAGTAGCGTCCCCAGTGGTTGGACTGGGACTGGTGCTGTTGAACATCTTTGTCAGTGACAGGGACAGTGGCATCATGTGAACCCCCAGCAGGTTTGCCAAGACGCCGAGCTGTGTGGCGTCTGTTGTGTGCTGTGTGCGGTGTTTGTGCTGTGTGTGTGCTGTGTGTGCTGTGTATGGTGTGTGGTCAGCCTGAGGCCCTGGCACAGGCAGCCCAGAGCAGCTGTGGCTGCCCCTGGATCCCTGGAAGTGTCCAAGGCCAGGCTGGACAGAGCTGGGCACACCCTGGGCTAGTGGAAGATGTCCCTGGCCATGGCAGGGGTGACACTGGATGGGCTTTCAGGTGCCTCCCAACCCAAACCATTCCATGGTTGTCTGTGTAAGCTAACACACCTTGGGACAGAAGTACATGGCCATGAGTGCACCACAAGTAAATTTAGGCTGAAAAGTTGGAGAAGAACTTCCTAAGCATCAAGGCAGGTACGTTTTGGAAGAGTTTCCCTCTTAGGAAGTTGGAGACAGATAACATAACCTTTTGTACTATGAACATCCTTTTAACTTTAAAGTTGAGTAACTTAGGAAGTTTAGGGACACATCCCTACTCCACATCTTCCTTTCTCAAAGCCATGCCAGATCTTCATTTCCTATGTTATTTCCTAGGTTTAATTCTTACCTACCATTTCCTTTAGTTAACCTGAAGAAGAGTCTACAACAAATTTGTAGACCAAGCTGAGGTCAGATCAGAGGGTTCTACCTGTCCATTCTAAACCTGAGAAGCTGTGGCTTCTTCATGAGGACTTTTACCAGGATTTTTGTCTGAGCCACATTACCATAATTGAGATAATTTGTTCCTTGATTGCAGCAGTCCACTTCAGGAAGTTTACAGCTGAAGTGTGCAAGCAAATGCACCTTCTTCCCCAATCAGTGGGAAGGGAGGCTGTGCTCTCCTGCCTGCCACCTTTGGCTTCTGCAGCTCTGCAGGCTGTGCCTGTGTCTTAACTGGGTCAGTCAATATGGAAAGTGGAACCTTATTTGGTTATCGCTGTCAAGAGAAGTGCTGGCTTGGGTTTCAGCACGAGCTGCTGGTCCAACCTGTGGGGAAAATGACTGCAGTGGAAAAAGCTGCTTTTGTGAAGGAACAAAGCAGAAGGGAATTCGAATGGACTTTGGAGTAGCTGAGAAACTCCGCTTGGTACCTGCCTGCCTTTGTCCCCCTGTCCTTACTGTGCACGTGCTTTAAAATACAGAGCAGGGGAACAAGCTCCTTGGAGTGTAAAATGCCAGGAATTCTGCCTGAACGGATCAGTGTCACTCGTGTGCCAGTGGTGTGGCTTTGACAGGGCTGCTGGATGCAAACATCCAGTCATAACCTCCAGGCCCAGGCAACACTTCCTTGTAAGAGCCAGCTTTGCAGCATCCTTTTCCAGGAGGTTTTGCAGGACCACGTGACTGGCAGGCAGAATAATCTCCCACAGACCCTGCACCAGATGTGGATTGGGAAATACACTCTGGATCCATTGTTTCTGTTTGGGATCTTCCTTCAGTGTGTCTTCACTGCTTTGTCCTTTCTCCCCTGATGAGAAGGAAGGTGCCTCACAGATGCTCTGTGCTTTTTTACAGCAGTTACGTGTACAGCTGAAACCAGAGTCCTGAGCCTCCCCTAAAGGTCTCATCTGATACTGCCCAGGCAGAGCCACAATGTTCTGCAGGGCTTCCAGCCCTTCTTTCTCAAAACGTCCCAACAACTTTCCTGGCAAGGAGGCCCTTCCTGGCATCTCTACCTCACCTTGCTGTTCTGTGTCGCAATGAGCCTGAGCTAAAGGCTGCTGCTGCTGAAAGAGAGGAGCTGCATTTCCCCAGCCACCTCCTACACTCTGCTGCTTTTACTGCCTCTGGCTCTCAGAAGGGGTTTCAAAAACTGAGGGAGTCTTCTAATCTGTCAGGCAACTAAGGAAGCAAAACAAAACACTCTTATGTTTTCTGGATTAGGAAATAGAAGTGTTTCTGCAAGTTCCCTGAGTGCAAGGAAAAGGGAAGGGAGAGCAGAACTGGAGGGTGAAGACCCCTTTCAGCATCTGCCAGCTTGTAAAGCAGTGTGAAACCACAGCTGTAGTTTCATCCTGTATCTTCTAAAACATCAGGAAAAACCGAAGAGCTGAAAACACAGAACCAAATTTCATGGTTCAGAGAGATGTGTCTCCTAATGATGCAAAAATACGTACAGGATAATTATCACAGACCACAAGGCACATGAATGTAGTGTCCTTCATTCTAGGTATATTTGGGCAGAGTACAACCCTTAAGAGCGAATATTTTCCTTGGGTGGCATCTAGGCTAGAAAAAATAAAGAATCAGCTTGTCCCAGTGAAACACAGACAGGGTGGTGTACTGCTGTCAGAACTTCACCTGTAACTCTGGATGCAGGCTGTTCTCTCCTGCTCCTTATTCACCCTGCAGAACCTTCTCCTGCTCTCTAGTGGTAGAAGCAAAAAAAGGCCAAAAATGTTCTGCTTCTTCCCTGCCGACTCACACATTCACGCCTCGTTGTTGCTGCCCAGCCCCGGAAGTGGTTCCCAATTCCCAGTTGGAATCGTTCAGTCCAGTATGTATCTGTATGCATAGTGTTTCTCAGGAGTGTCAGGGCAGTCGTTGTGCTGCATTCTTGAAACTTTTAAAGAAGAGTAAAATCCTTACCTGGCTCCCTGCCTTTCATGCCGGGGTGGGTGACTCACTGCTCAGTTGCAGTAAAAGTGCAATAATAATAGCAGAGAGGCTCCTTGGCTGCCTGGCAGCTGAGGACACAGTCCTTAAACTCACACTTGCAAACACACCTAGAAATAGAGTTGAGTCCAAACTAATTTACAGATCAATCTGGATTTTAAACAGGCAAACATTTCAGAACAGTGGCGTGTCCTGGGTAAGAAACTAAACAAAAAGTTCCCTTTAAGGCTTGCTTTAACATGAGCAACTCAAAACAGATGAGTCAGTGCTGGAAAATTGCAGATTAGTCTCTTCTTTATCCCATCCAGTGGAAAATAAGGGGTATAAACTTTTCCCTAGTCATCTGCTGACATGTGACTAACATGGTTTGATACCTGGACAGGCAATCCTCAGCTTAACTTCCTCAGTTGCTGAAGTATCCATTTTAATCAGAGTTGCACAGCACCCTCTTCTGCTGAGAGGAGCCGAGCTGTGGAACTCCCTGGGCTGTCTCTTTTCCTGTCTCTGATGGGCATTTATACACTGAAGAGCAAGGTAAGTATAAAAACTCAATTACAGCAACTAGGGCAGAATCAATAAAGGAATGTGAGGCTGGCAGCTGCACGGATGGGGCTTTATCTCTGCAGAATCCTGACACATGACATTACAAGAACATGGAGTGCTTAGATGAGTTATGAAGATTGATATTTATGATTATGACTTGCAATTGTGCTATTTTAAAAACCCACCTATTTGGTAATGAAAACCTGCTGGCAAGATCTGCTCAAAGAGGTGAAATTGCAGGAAGAGTAAAATCAGATCAGTAAATCAAATGCTCTAAATCATCAGTGAGACACACTACAATTAGGGTTGGATTCAAGCAGGCAGACTTATTGAATTGCAAGCATAAATCCATGGCATGCATGTGCTGCCATTCCTTCTGGGAAGCACACACTCACCTTCAGCATTTCCAGACTGACCTCTGCCAAGGGCAGGAAGATAAGGACTGTCTCCCAACATAATGATTCCCACGGAGTGCCGTGAGTTTCAGTTCTCCAGAGGCTCCCCAGGCTGGGAGGATCCCCATTTCTGTACCTCAGGCTCATGGGGCACGCAGGTGGATGGGGCAGAGAGACCTGCAGGAGGCTCAGACACCCTGGCTGACTCTGCCTGGGGAATTGTTCATTGTTACTGATGTGACATGCAGAACAACCTTGGAACAGCAGGGCCTTCTCCTTTCCTGACTACAAACCTTGCCTCTTTATTTTGTTAATCCCACTTGCTCTGTTTGCCTTATGAAAACTTCCCGTTGCTAATGACCTACTGGCCAGTGTCTGGAATCTGCAGCACAGGAATGGAAGGTGCAGGAGGTCCTCTGAATAATACAGTGCCAGCTCTTGTGTGCTGCACTGTTATCCCTTTTCTTCTCCAGCACAGAAAAACATGTGAAGCTGTCAAATCATGAAACTCCAGCCTGGGCTTTCCTTTCTGGCCAGGGCCACCTACTCAGGACGTTGCTGTCAGCTGGAGATTGAACTGGCTCATTCCAGTTGCAGTGGTTGTGGCAGCTGGCTCATCAGGTTTAGTGCAAACAAACCTGCCTTGGAATGCATTTAGGGAAATGCTTAACAAAAGCTGCTTTCAGCTCAGTGGCAACAGCTGGATTCTGGTTTTAAGAGGCAGCATTGAACAAGCACAAGTGGAGAGGAATAGCTTGTTCCAGTGGGCTGATTATGGCATGAGGAATTAGGAAATCCTGCATTTTCGTTCCTACCACTGCTTTGCTGAGAGGCCTTGGTGAAATCTTTTAGATTCTCTCTAGTGAGCCTCTTCCTTATTTCATCTCCTGTAGCAATAAAGCTTGCTTCAGTGAACAGTCACAAAGGCTGGTGGCTTGACATGCTACAAATGAGCCTTGCTTAGAAAATTTAAGCAGGGCATATGGTTTCCCTGGTTTAATTTTTAGTAGAGAGGAAAATTGTCCTGGGAGTACACATGGGAGTGATAATGTCTGTGAATTTCCTGTTCTCACTGGGGGAAAACAGAGGTCTAAGAGCACTTCTGTCTGTTTTCTCCTATTTCAGATCCTCTGTCCTTGGTCCCTTTATAAAGAGGAATTAGAATAAAAGAGTGGATTTACGAGGAAGGAACCCCTCAAACTAATTGGGATTTTTGCTTCAGAATGGTGAGGAATGATTTGAAAGTGACAGCAAAATTGGTGCAGGTTTTTAATCCTGAGTCCAACATTGATTTCATTGTAGTAATCTGGCCAAGGTTCTTCTTCATTTTCCCTACACAGAATCCAGACACAAGGTGCTGAAGTGAATTTGTGCACCTACTCTAAGCAGCACTTTTGGTGCAAAGCACCTATTTCAGTGGCTCCTTGATTTTCTTTGTATGTATCTTGCAGAACTGCTGGAGGGAACTCAGTAAATGAATGGTTACTTGTCATGTTATTTGGGAATGGCTCCATCAGTTCTCCAAAGTGCCAGTTTATTACTCATTTTACTGAGCTACAAGGCATTAATAAAACATGAAGGCTGAAGCTGACTTCACTGCACTTGGAAATCCATGCAATATAATCAGCCAGGCTCGGAAATCTCATTATTTTGCTTTCAGTTTCTCCAGGAAAACAAACATTTTGCACCAACAGAATTTACTTACTATTTGTGGGTTTCAATTTGGATTCACCATCAGGCCACACTGCCATGCTCCCAGCAAGATACTTGCACAAAGCAAAGACACAATCCCCAAGAATTCATTGGGAGTCTTCCTTTGAAGCAGATCCAAAGAGTGGTCAAATAGATCCCTGTAACCAAACCCAGCATCCTGAATTCTGAGCACCACAAACCTCCTACAGGACAGGAACTTGGATAAAAAGGATCTACTTCGGATCTACACTTGGGAAGGGTCAAAAGGAGTCCTGAGAGTTTACAAAGCTCTTGGACATCCTTGAAGAGTCATGAATAAATGGAATAATGAGATCTGATTTATACTGTCCATCGGAATTTTCAAAAGGCTTTGGCAAGTCCGTTTTTTGAGGAAATGAAGCAGCCAAAGAGGGCAAGGGAAGGTCCTAACATGGGCAGACAAAAGAAAGGGATGGTAAGTGATCAAGCCCCACAATAGTGCCAGAGGAGCTCCTTAGGGATTTGTGCTGGATGTAAGCAGTAGAGCATATTCACAAGTGACTCAGAAAAGGGTGTGAGCATTCTAGTCACTATTCCCGTTCATTTGCCTTTCTTTTCCAGGATTTAATATAGAAAGGAACATTATTAACATTTACTCTGGCTTCCTGTGTGACATGAGCTGGGACAAACCCAAATTGATTGCAGATTCAAATCTAGTATCTGGGATTGAGCTAAGGCAGACCTTTTATGAAAAAATATCTAATCTTCTTCTTAAAATTTCCTGTGACAGAGAATCTACGAGAACTGCATCATGTCAATCTAGAGGTTAGTTGCCCTCAACATGAAAAATTATTAACTTAATTCTGGCCTGGAGGCGTGGAGCTTCCAGGCAGCGTCTCTTTTGCAACTCCATCTGCTGGTGTGAGGAGTCCTCCGTGTTCAGGTCTCCACCTCTCCATGTGGGTACTTAGAGATGATTATCAAATAATTACTTACACTTCCTTTTGCTTAACCAGAAAAGATTACGCTCCCGGGATCTTTTCTATTAAAGTCTGACTTCCAGTTCTTTTCCGCTGAGCAGGATCTTCATCTTGGATTTGGTGCAAACACCTGCTCCCACGAGTCCTGAGTAGAGTTTAACCACCTTTGTGAGGGTCTTCTGCACCTGGAGACCCTTCCAGCCAAGGGGAAGGGCAGGATCATTCTCTGTGCATCCCACTCCAGTCTTGTCCCTGCTAGGAAAAGTTAAGCATTTCCTAGTACTCTAAGTACCTGCTCTGAACACCTTCCCCTCCTGAGAAGTTTGAATTTATAAAAGCAACAACACAATTGTGAGCTTTCCCCCCATTACTCATGAACGAGGTATTTCTATCACCACACGTTTCCAAAGAAATCCTGTCACCTAATCCTGTTAAGTGAAGCCTGCACATCCACGGAAGTGAAACGAGGATTTGTGGAAGGTTTTGCAGAAAGGTGAAAAACAAAGAATTAACAAGCCCAGAAGTGACTAATAACAAGCACAATTATTCCTGGAACAGCCTTTGATCACATCTTGTCAAGTGTCTGCTGTGACATGAAATTGCTCCAAAGGGGGACAGCAGTGGCTTTGTTGTTGTTTAACCTGAAGTGCTTCCTCTGGGCTGGAGTGTGCCCTGAGATGCTCTTCAGCCTGATGTCTCTCTGTGGGAGCAGGAGGGGATGGTGGCAGTGTCTGGGTGTGCTTTACTCAGCTGCCTTCTGGATCAATGGGTGTGAAGGGAGACAGCCAGCAGAAATCAGTGTTTTGTGCCACACACTCTGGGAACACAGAGAACCTGGGAAACTGCGTGGACACACGGGCTGTGCCACCACGGGCAAGGTTTGTCCAGCCCCAGAGGAGGGTGGGAGTGCAGCATGTAGGTCCTGGGGGCCAGCAGAGTGGGACACTGAAC
The DNA here is from genome assembly GCA_013398075.1 of Notiomystis cincta. Lineage (NCBI taxonomy): Eukaryota > Metazoa > Chordata > Aves > Passeriformes > Notiomystidae > Notiomystis > Notiomystis cincta. The sequence goes on along the minus strand of VZRX01004139.1, from coordinate 7,678 downwards.
CTCTCCGTGCACTGGTGGCTCTCTGGGGACCGTGGCCAGCCTGTGTGCCAGGCAGGGAGCAGCTGAGCCATGAGGGAAGTGATGCCAAAACCAGGTGAGCACAGACTGCTGCTCCACATTGTCCCAGCACAGAGCAGCCACATGTGGGGCTTCATGTGCTCTCGCATCAGCCAGAACTCTGCCAGAAAGATTTAAGCTTTTTTTTCTAAAAACCCCCCAAACCCAGAAGCATTTTCATTCTTTTAAATTGCAGCTGGTGAAGCAAATGCCCCTTCCCTGTTTGCCTGGTGTCCCACAGGAAGCATCTCAGTGAAGCTGCTCCACTGAACAGAAGATTTAAGACACCATCAGGCAGTAGAAGAGCACAGGAGGGAATATGATTCTGCCAGCTAATGGTTCAGGGGGAAATCAGGAAGGCCTGTCTTCTGTCCTGCTCCCAGGAACGTCTCTGCAATTCACATGGGACATGGCTTTGTCTGAAGACAGTCCAGGAAGCAGCGTCTAGAGCTGCTGCGTGTTGCCCTGCCCTTGCACTCAGCAGCACTGAGCAGTAACAGCTGCAGTTTCTCATTGATTTCACTAAAAAAAGCTTCAGTATCCACAGAGGAGCCAGGTGAGGGGATCCCTCCCCCGCACAAAAGCACACACAAGGCTACTGTCCACCGAGGCAAATTTATTGCAGTGATGAACTGATACTATCAAGGCAACAGCCTCAAGGGTCTGCAGAGCTTTGTTTAAACCCTCACACAAAGGTCAGCAGAGTGTTGAAAACAAATGAAAGCACGGGCTGTGAAAATCAATCCATGGGGAGTCCCTGGGTGGGTCTGGGAACTCTGCTGCCATCTGCTCCGCTCCAGGAGCATCCCAGAATTTGGCATTGTTTAACCAGGATGGCACTGGGAGGAGGAAATCGTTTCTCCTTGGCCTGAGAGCCAGGGAGGTGCCTGCAGGATAGAATTAATTAGCACAACTCAAGGGGCATCCAGGGAACAGCAGCCACAGGTAAGGAAACGTGGAATGAACCTTCTGCTTCCCCCCTCCTGGCTTTGCTGGGTATTTCATCTTTGTCAAGTGTACAGCACCAGCACCTTCTTTAATTAGGAAGTCCAAATCTCATTTTATTATGAACCACTTGAGTAATACATTGCCTCCTAAAGTACCATTTAAAAAAGAGGGAAAACCACATTTTCTCGTTTTTTTCCCCTCTTCTTCACATACAGCCTTCTCATCTCCAAAGCCAGCAGGTTTTGCTTTATCTTTCAATAGAAGGAAATTCCCTTTTTGGTAAAGATAAAGTGTTCAGAATGTCAGTGTAGATAGTTGAGATGAAGAATGACCACAAAGTAGGTTATAATGGAAGTTCAGATTGTCCTTAATGGTGGCATTGCAGCACAACTTCATCATGCAGTGCAGACAATTCTCCCCCCTGCCCTCTTCTCATGTAATCATGGAGCTCTGCCCTCCTCTTCTGCTTTGGATCACCCTTCTCTGTCTTTGCCCTGCTCAAGTCCTCTCACCAAAGCTTTCTCTGACCCAAAATAGGAAAAAAGGAAGCAGCTCTCAGCTGGCATTTAGTGACCACGAGCTTGTTTCCTCTGCTGCCATATTCTGTTCTCTGCTGCCTTTTGACATCAGCAGGATTTTCTGCAACACCTATAATTAAACAACAACAAATGACACACAGGGGCCCAGATTGGACCAGGAGTACATTTCTGATCCAGAATTAAAGCAAAAGCTTGATCAGCACAAGCACAAATGTGCATGTGTAGACACAGGCAGGGGCAAACTGCAGGGAATAACCTTGGATTCAGGATAACCACGAGACTTTCCTGGTGTTGAGTGGGCTACAGGCAGTACCACCCAAGGGCTGGTTCTACCCAGACAGAGAAGGCCTTTATTTTAATCTCAGAATTATTTGCAGCCTTATCAAGCGAAGCCTTTTCCCTTTCCTCTCCTTATCTCCTGGCTCCTGAGGCGCTGGCATTGCTGACACTGCTGCTGAGCCACACACATGGTGGTGGCACAAATCCTCCTTTCCCTGCAGGATAATGGGGATGTCTGGAGGACTCAGGCTGGCCTAACCTGTTTGCCTGTTTGTAGAGGATGTGCTTGTGCCAGTAAGAACAAAATGCAGGCAGAAAAAAATACACTGTGTCCCTTGGCAGTGAAGCTATACTCTGTGAAGTTAGAGAGTGGGAAGGATAATTCCTGAAAAGTGGGAAGGACAAATCCTGAAAATGTGAGCACCATGGCAGGGGTGTCTGGGGAGGTAATTCCTGAAAATCCCTCTGTGGGCACCATGGCAGGGGTGTCTGGGAGGGGCAATGATCAACAGGCATCTGCTTGAAGCTCTTCCACTTCAGATGTGCTGGCCAAGCCTGAGTTTGCAGTTTTCACAAGACCAGGGATATTGAGTCAGAATGGAAATGTCTTGAGGTTGTTCTAGATCCTGACTTCTTGCTGCCTGCCTGAAGAAGTGAATCTTGCAGAATCACACCCAGTACCCTTCAGTGTGTCAGTTCCCTCCTACTAATATTTCAACCTGTTTGAGAATTTAAAACAAATTTGACAGATTTTGTCTCAAAGTGAGTATCTTCCTACATATTTATGGAAGTAGGTGGCTGGAGTAAAGAGAGAATTCCTCTTGAGTCATAGCATTACAGAATTAGAGGGTAATTTAGGCTGGAAGGGATCTCTGAGAGTCTTCTGCTCCAAGTACTGCTCATGGCACCAGCACCAATAAATGAGCAGACTTAGGAGAATCCATGGCAGCTTAGCTGTAAATTATGGAGGGAGGGTTTGTGTTGGACCCTGCACATCAGGCATGGGAAACTCCACTCACGAGGAATTTCTTTTATGGCTATTTTGCTCACGGAGCATCTTGTTTCTAATTAGTCTCTTATTTCAAATTTTTCAATCTTCTGCCTGTCTTCAGTGACTGGAAAGGGAGAGGCATTGCTAAGGTACATCCCTGAGGATTATGAGTTCCTAAATCAGAGCTGTGACGGGGGGTTTGGCTGTAAAATTCTGGGTTGGAAATGTTATATTGAGTTTGATTAACTTCTTCTGAGAAAAAGAGAGGTTTAAAGTGAGCCCAGACAGAATGCAGCTCACCAAGAGCAGAGTCTGGACTTGCCAAAGTTGGAGGCTGCCATGACTGTGGGGGGAGGCAGCAGCACATTTCCCATCCAATCCAGCACTGCCTGATGATCCAGAATAGCACAGTGGATGCAGACAGGAGATACATCAGCAGGACGGGCTCCAGAGAGGGATCCATTATTGTCTGGGAGGCTGCAGCTCATTAAATGCTGCTGAAAGGCACTATTTTGAGAAGGACTCGTTTGATAAGCACGGAGCTGGTCCAGTTGGAGCAAACCTCTCTATGCTGTCTGAACCCTTTCCTCAATAACTCCAGATCAGGGGAGAAAAATAAGCTAATGTTCGTTTTTTAAATGGAAATTTGATAGATTATATATTTGGAAGGCAAATTTTGTTAAAGTCCAAGATACAAGCTCAATATGAGCATTTCACTGTGAATATTGGAGAATTCATTGGTAGAGTTCAGACAGGAACTTTGTAAGCTAATTGTGACTAAATCATGCAGCTGCTGTAATCTCAGCAGCTCTGTCATTTCTCCTCCTTACAGCTCCAGTGTAAGGTTACCTGTCTCTGTTTTCCTGTTTCCAGGAAGGTTCCTATTCTCCAAAGGGAATATTAAAGGTCAGGTGGCAACATGCTCATGCTAATCACTCTGTTCCTAGCTGGGATTTTCAGCTGCTTGCTCCAGTGAGGATTACCAGCTTTTGCAAAACATCTTGGAAATCTCAGGGGGTTATTTGCTGCTGAGTCTGGGAATTCTTTCCATAGCCACCAACATGGCTGAATTTTTGGATAACATGTCCTTTTTGCAGCCTGGTGGCAAAGCTGGTGGTTGTCAGCACATTCCCAGCAAGCCCCTTACCCCAGACAAGTACTCACATTTTGATCTTGTTTACGAGGGTGAGGAGAGTGGGCTTGCTCTGGATTTATTTACCACTGGAAGCTGGAATGAATATTGCTTTCCAAGCACTTCCTGGTAGCAGCTTTTCCATCCTGCTGCTGCCTCTCGGGCCAGGCTCCGCAATCCGCCGTCGCTGGGGATCTGTTCAGTGTCTCTGTGCTCCCACGGATGGACTTTGAACCCTTCTGCCTCAAAACCCACAGCAACTCTTCCTTCCATCCTGACAGCAGCTCTGTGGGATCCTCCCTGTCTGTCCCCCTGCCCAGATCCCAGCATCCAGGCATGGATCTCCCTTCCCATTGCTCAGCTGGTTCCTTTATCTGGCCTGGTGCCCTCTGCGCCTTAAATCGGCCTCCATATATTGCAGTCCCCACTCTGCAGCTCCTGTAAGGAACACGGAGAGCAGGAAGAAAGCCCAGGCTGAATTTCAATGAGTGCTCTGTGACAGCACACCTGGGTAATGAATAGGGCCAAGGGGGAGCCAGGATTTGTGTATTTATCACGATTATTTCTTCATTATCTCCGAGCTGTGATGGAAGCTGCAGAGGCAGCGAGTGCAGCCTCTCCCACCAAAACTCCAAGGTAGAATTTCCCTGGTTTGTAGTGTTGAATATTTCATGAGTTCTAAATGCCAATTATGAGTTACCTGCTGCCTGCTAGGAACAATAGGCAGCTTTGAAAGGACTTGCTCCTGTTTTTCCAAGCCCTGCCTCATGTTTAGTGACTCCTTTTTTACCTGAGAATCCAGAGGCTCAAGGGTGATGGTGAGAACTCTCACCCAAGCAAAGGTGGGCCTAAAAGAGCAGCTTGCACTGCTGTTTCTGTACCCTGAGCCACAGGATATCAGTTTTTATGGCTCTCAGTCTATTCTTCTGTAGTCCTGAGTTCGTTTGGAATGGGATTTTTCACATTTGCAGTGCAGCACCAGATTTTGACCAAAATACCACATATATATATAT
>VZRX01004138.1:505299-534480 GCA_013398075.1 Notiomystis cincta | reverse complement strand
GCGGTGCCCCGCTCGTGCGCCCACACGTCCCGCGGCGCCCGCCGGGGAAAGGGAGCTCGGGGCCGGGAAGCGAAAGTTGGGCGTGCGGAATGAAGGGCAGCCCGCGTTTTGGCAGCGGAACGCTGCTTATCGGCCGCGCATCAGCGTCGCTCGGTGTCGTTGGGAAAAGCATCGGTAACAAGCCGGGAGGCTGAGAACTGCACTTATTCGTATCAAAAGTAGTAAACCCGCGTTCGGCTGTGCCTTTAACACACAAGCGTGGTTCACTGAGAGCGGCGCCAGCAGATGATGTTCCTTTCTGGTCCAAATGGAAGCCACTCACAGCATTTTGGTGATGAGGACCATCGACGGGTCACATTTATCTCAAACAGCTGACAAAATCCAGCAAACATTTACATGTTACTCAAGAAAGCTTTTTACCCAACTTAACACCCTCAGGAATACTTTGCAACCCAAAATAAATCCTGTTAAAGTTGATTTTAAGCAGATAAATATAAAAACTTTGGACACATTTTTTCCTGCTTAGACTGAAAGAAGTAAAAAAGACCAAAAAAGAAAAAATGGAGAATTTAAGTGCAGAGAAATGAATGAGCTTTAAAGAGTATTTTATTTCTATCTACGGTGCTATTAGCAACTGCAAGTAAATATGTCTGTTTATGACTTGTGATTTTTAGTTGGCATTGTCCCATAAATGATGAGAGCAAATGCAGGCCAAGCTGTTGGATCCACAACCTGCAACTGATATACAAGCTGTGCTTCAGCACCACTGTTACACTGAGATAAGCATATATAGTAAATAGTAGAAGGATATGCTCCAGCATGCAAGCTCTGTAAGTGTACATACTCACTCCATGAGTACATATAGTAAATAGATGTAGTAAATAGTAAAAGGGTATGTTCCAGGATGTAAACTGATGCTAAGAAAGATGCTTACTCACACTAGAGTCAGCTGTTGATAGCTGGCAGTAGATAAAGGCATCTGGAATGAGTGTTGTGGAGGTACCGTGATATGAAATAGTTGCTGCTAAACTCTGGCTTTGGAACCCACAGAGAGGATGTTACATGAGCCAGCTGCCGATGGGGGTCTGCAGGCAGCCCTGATGAGCAGGTCATGGTGGCCAAACCATCAGTGTAGGAGGGCAAGGGATGTGGAGTGCCTGGTTTTATTTGCCATTCATTGTGGCTCTGGCCTCATAGGTGCCTTTGGAGCGCTCCCACAGGGGCTCTCTGGACTCACTAGGTACCCCTGTGCTCTGGCTTGCCACTCACTATCAGCTGAAGTAGAGGAGGAGGTAAAATATTTTGAACCCAAGTCTTGGTTAGAACAGAACATCTTTCCTAAATTAAATAGAAAAAATGCATTCTCAGAAGGAAACAGTTTCATTATCCTATATTTTAACTCTTTTTCTTCCTTCAGGTATAGAGGTACTTCCTTTGGGTTTACAAGAATGAGGAACTGGAGGAATAATGAATTGTCCAATTGTCTCATTAGTAGAAATAAAATAAGAGCATGTTGTTCTTTTAGTGAGCTTCTCATAGGAATCAGAGGAAGAGCATCCTCTTCTGTCTTGATGCAGGCTGAATTTCTGCCCATTTCTTCTCCAATTTCTTCTTGAACCAAATTGTTCAGCAGTATAAAGGATGAATCCAAGAGTTTACAGGATTTGGATTATGCCTCTCTTTTTTAAAAAATCGAATACATACGAAATTATTCACAGCCATGCTAAGGGGAGTAAAGACATTGGAAATAAACTTTGTGCTACTTTGGGTCTTGATTTCTGCAACAACTAATTTGGGGAAATGTTTTATACTTGAAGGTGAGGGTAATGTTTTATACATTATGCTAGTAAATATATCTTTCATTTCAGTTCATTTTCAAGAAACTGCATCTCAATTAGCATGTATTTTTACATGAACTATCATTGGGTTTTAATATTTATGAATCATCTTGTTCTGTTACAAAAGCATCAGTTTACTGTAAACCACAGGTGCATTCAGTATGCAGTGTGAGGCTCTGACCATTACCAGTTCCCTTAGCTGCTCTATGCCCAGTAATATCAGGGTAGTACTTACTGTTAATTATAGCTCTGTGTCCCTATTGGCTTTCCCAAATTTTCACAGAGCTATTATTTTTTATTCCAATTAAAAACAAAACCAAAAAAAACCATAACAAAAGCAAAAAACCCTTTTGATGAATGGCTTTATAGTTGAATGATGAAAAGCACACACACTGGTGGAGTTCAGGAACACCCAAATACAAAATGTTCAAATGCCAGCCTATCTACCTAAAATGTACATTTCAGTTTTTATGTCACCGGATCTGCATATTTAATGTCTGATTTGTAAGCAAAACTTGGCACTCAAGTCTTTTGCATGCTGGGAAACAGTTTTAGAGCTTAACATTTAAGTGGATGGAAATGATGACAAGGGTTAAAATCAGGGATTTTTTATCATCTTTACAGCTTCTGTAGAAATTCTTTTTTCCAGAAAACAATATATCTGCATTATAGATAATTGTCTAAATTGCTCAAATAACCCAAAGGTAGTAAGAAAGGTTATTGAGAGAACAAGACAGAACATCTAAACTGACACAAACAAAATCATTCCTCACAGCTCATTATATTGCTTCAGGGTGCCACTGTTGCTGCAAACAGTTAATGCCAGGGAGCTTACCTCTGGTTTTCATTCATGCTGTCCAGAGCAAGACAAACTTTCTGTTTTGTTCATTATGAAACACACAAATCTTGTATGCTGACAGAGCAGCAAAGTAGGGAGATAAAAGCTTCAGTTTGGGTACTGCATTTGATGTCCTTATACTGCTGAGAGGGATGAACTGGGCCACCAGGACCCCTGGTCAGTTGATAGTACCCATTAGCAGAAATTTAATCTTCTGCAGGGTAGACCCAGCCACAAAGCACCTTGCTGCCATTCAACCTGTTGTAGAAGTCTGCAGACCTCCACTGCTGATTAGTGCTGTTCCCTCATAGCCATGCTGCAGCCAACAAGATGAACCTTTGGTGCAGTCTCGACTACTGTGTGTGATTGTGGGCTCCACCATTTAAGAAGGATGCAAAGGTCTTGGAATGTGTCCAAAGGGGGGCAACAAAGCTGGTGAAGGAACTGAAACACCTATCCTGTGAGGAGCAGCTGAGGGTTCCAGGTTTTGTTGAGTTTGGAGAAAAGAAGGCTTAGGGGCAACCTCATTGCTCTATGTAGCTTCCTCAGGAAAGGACATGGGGATGGAGGTGCTCAGTTCTTCTCCTGGGTACCCAGTGACAGGACACATGGTCCAAAACTGTGTCAAGGGAGGTTTAGACTGGACAATAGGACTAATTTCTTTACTGAGAGGGTGGTCAAACACTGGAACAGGCTTCCTGTAGACGTGGGTGATGCTCCAAGCCTGTCAGTGTTTAAGAGATATTTTGACAATGCTCTTAACTTTTGGTCATCCCTCAATTGGTCAGGCAGTTGGGCTACATGGTTGTTGTAGGTCCCTTCCAAGTGAAATCGCTTCTCTTCTCTTCTCTTCTCTTCTCTTCTCTTCTCTTCTCTTCTCTTCTCTTCTCTTCTCTTCTCTTCTCTTCTCTTCTCTCGCCTCGCCTCGCCTCGCCTCGCCTCGCCTCGCCTCGCCTCGCCTCTTTATATGTGTAGGATGTTATAAAAAAATTCTTTCTAAGTCACCAAGCATCAATTAAATGGTGCATGTTAGTCTGATGATATGTCTGAAAGAGGAATGATACCAGCCTTTTTCTCCTTCCTATTGGTATGTGCAGATGCTTGTTTTATCAGTCTAAGTTAGAAAGTGAATTTCAGGCCAATAAGTAGATTTAAAAAATAATATTATTGCATGAAAATTGAAATATATATATTTATTGTTTCAGTCCATTTGGGATGCTCTGACTGTCCCTGGTGTTTAGGCTTTTGTCTGCTTCACCTGAGTGTGGTAAGCTCTATCAATCATGCCTGGATGTGATAACCACTTCACAGATTATGGACATTCTTGGGAACTATACACAGAGCATGTAAAACCTTTCATTTACACTCTCAAATTTAGTGTGGATGTGCAAGCAATAGTACTTGAACATGATTGGGAAGTCCCCAGAGATCACAGATATGCCAATTACTTTAGACTCTGCCCTTTAAGAAATTACCTCCCCGTTACCTATTATTGTGTAAGGGGTGTAGCCTTGCGACCTTATTTTCTCTTGTACGACACGATAGAAGCATGAGTTCCATGGATTTTAATAATAAGATTTACTGCATTTGTGGAAGAAGGTATTTCACAAGCAAGTGATGTTAGAATTCTGAAAATGGGACAAGGAAATAAAAGATAAAACAGGCTTTTGAACTGCAAAAAAAAAAAAAAAAAAAGGAAACAACATTGAAATGAAATGCTTCAGACAGATCACCAACCTGAATAGTCTTACGATTTTATAGCTTATCGATTGTTTTGGTTGAAATTTTTATGCACTTTGCTAATTATCATAAAAGGCTTCTTTTAAAATGCTGTTATTATTCTAGCCTACATGTCTTTAAAATGCTAAACATTCCTAATACTGCGTGGTGTTGAGTGAGTTTGCTATTTGATTGCAGTTTGATGCAAGTGACAGCTTTTTAAATATCTAACTACATATTAATAGAAATATGACATGCATTGTCATATTTCTGCTCTAAAATTATTAGCATTGTGATAGATCTGGATGCAATTTTACATAACTTGAATTAACATAAACCAGGCTAATAATGTGCACTTGTGAGCAAATCTTTTGTTCCAGACTGAGGCAGAGCAGTTGAGCTAGAACTTGAGCAGACAAATGATGGAGTTATGGAGGGAAATCCCATCTCCTTCAGCAGAGAAGGAGCTGTTATCTTAAGTTCCCTATTAATATGAATGCTTCTATCAGAGAAGATGCCTATTGCAATCACTAGTCCAGAGTCACAGCTGTATTTAAGTGTCTGCTTCCTGTCAAAACTGCTTAAACTATTAAGGATTACTTGCGATACTTTGGTTTGTACGGGGTTTTGTGGAGGGTTGTCATACCTAAACTTTCAATATTTATTTACACTGCAGTCACGTCAGTCCCTTCTAGGATAAATTGGTAAATTCGTGTCTCCAGATGATGATGATCATGGTGAGCATTTCCAGCCCCTATACTCTCACCAGTTAATTGTTTTTTGTTATTGCGTAACAAGTCTATTGTTACTCAATAACATCAAGTCAAGTCTATTTCCTGCATCTTTCCAAGGATGTCATACAGATCAGGACTATTGGACTTCTGTGAAAGTCATATTACTCTCATTCACTTTTTATGTTTCAACAGGTCTGTCGGAAACTCACCAGAAGTGATTCAAAGGGATTTGTCTACCCCCACCACACATACTTGTTCCAGAAAACAATCAACAAGTTCTCAAAATTACATTTGATTTCATCGATTCCTGAAATTACAATTGCATTTTAAAAAGTGAGGCATAGAATCAAGAATGCCTTTGTTTGGGAGGGACCGTAAAGTTCATCCAGTTCCAACCCTCCTGCCATGGGCAGGGATAACTTTCACTAGACTAGGTAGCTCAGAGCTCCATCGAAACTGGCCTTGCTAGAACCCTGTCCTTCTAATGTTTTCATGCCATCCCAGAGTTTACCAGGGACAAGCCTGGTACTGTTCTCCTCTCCCATCACATCTAGTTTAAAGCTCTGCAAAGAGCCCCACTAGTTATGGAGCAAAGACTCTGCTCCCTCACTGAGAGGTGAGTCCTGTCTGATGCCAGCATGCTCAGTGCTGTGTGGGCCATTCCATTGTCAAAATCCACAACATTTTGGTGGTGGCAATAGCTGTGGAGCCACGTATTAATAGCCTTAGTCCACCTGTTGCTTCCAGTGTCACTGCCTTCAACTGGAAGTTTAGAGGAGAAAATTTGTGTCCCAGATTCCCTTAGCAACAGTCCCAAGGCCTTGAAGTCCTTTTTGGTCATTCTTGAGCGATATGTTGCCACTTCATCATCCCCTACGTGGCAGAGCAGTAATGGGTCTGAGGGCTGCACCAAGCTAGGAAGATTCCTGGTGATGTCCTTAACCCTGGCCCTGAGGAGGCAGCAGACCTCCCTGTGGGTTTGGCCCCATCATCATACAGGGCCTTCCATTCCCCTTAGGATGGAATAGCCTACAACTATTACCCACTTTTTCTTACTCTTGGAAATGGTTGTAATGGGGTGGGTTAACCTTTCTGATTGTGGTGACACCTCTGGTGTAACTGGACCTTCATCCTCTTCGTCCTTTGGCTGGCCTTCCATGCACAAAGCCTCATGCCTTTTGTGCCGAGGCACCTGAGGAGTGAGGTGGATTACCCTCCATGTCCTCCTTTCTTTACAATTGCTACCTTCTCCTTCCTGGGGGATGAATAGAGGATCCCCTTGATCTTGAAATATTTCTGATATCTACTTCTGTCCCAGGGAAGCCAGAGCTTGATTCCACCAGTCTATTTCCCTTTTTGATTCTCTAATATTCCTTAACCTTTATACCTCATTCTGTAACAGATACCAGGCTGAGCCAAGTCGTCCACCTGGTCACATTTGACACAACAGCTGTCTCTGCCACAGTCCAGTGGAAGGCTGAGGCACTCCCTACAGCCTGAAACCTGAAGGGCTGCATGTTCTTTTGGGAACACTGCCAGGCTGGCTGTATCCTTTCTGGTGAGTGTAAATGACTTGTTTCCTCTTCAGGTGGACACCATACCTGACCTCTCTTGGCAAGGGCAATGGCCACCACCTACACTGACCAGTTGAGCTGCATTGCCCCAGTGCCCTTCATGCTTGCCCTGCCTGTGCGAAGTGTGGGCCATGCCCTGGATAATGCACCACACCCTCTTTGCTCATGAGCACGAGAGGCTGCTGCTTATTTTGGCACTTGGCACCATACACACAAAGCTGACCTCTGCAAGCTCTTTCCCATGGATCAGAATGATACTAGCTCTTCCCCCATACTATTAGCTTATTTATTAAACTTTGGTAGGCTATCTGTTCAGACTTATTGGTAATTCTTATCTGACCAAGAAGATTACTGACAGGTTCATTCATTTTAAAAGGAGACTAGAATGGATTTCTCATTTGGCTGTCAGTCCATGTTCTTCATTTGTCAGAAAAAAAGTCAAAGCTTTCTCTTCATTTGTCAAATCTGTCTTTCCCATCATATATAGTGAGTCAGAGATTACAACTCATCTCAAGTACTTATAGCAAATATGTTGTGAGCACTAAGAATGAGATTGCTGGAGTTTATGGTGCATTACAGTAGCACATAGCACGTGCTACAGGACACCATTGGCACGATCAAACCAATAAAATAGAACAACAACATATCCTGCAGTCCTGCTCCACTCACTGCTACACAAGCTTTGTCTTTTTGGTCTTGTTTTCTTTGTCTCTTGGTATTGTGACAGAAAGACATGAAGTTTCCCTCTTCTGACATAGTGCATGTAAAAACGTGTTGGTAGGATTCTCTTAAGGAAGCAGCTCAATTCTTTTAAATTCCAGTGAGCTTTCCAAATTTTTGCATCCCAGGGTTATTAATCACTCAGAATCACAGAATCAATAATAGCATGGTTGGTGTTGGAGGAGGCCTCTGGAGATCATCTAGTCCAACCCCTGCAGGTTCACCTAGAACTGGTTACACAAGATCACATCCAGATAGGTTTTGAATATCTCCAGAAAATGAGACTTCACAACTTCTCTGGGCAACCTGTTCCAGTGCTCTGTCACCATAACAGTGGTTTTTCTTCATACCCAGATGGAACTTCCTGAATTTAAGTTTGTGGCCATTGCCCCATGTGCCCATTGTCCTGTCATTGGGCATCAGTGAAAGAAAGTCTGGCCTCATCCTCTTGACACCTGCCCTTAAGATATTTGTTTGTATTGACAAGATCCCTTCTCAGCCATCTCTTCTCCAGGCTAAACAGGCCCAGCTCCTCAGCCTTTCCTCCTCATTAAAGACATTCTCCAGTCCTGTAATCTCCATAGCCCTACTCTAGATCTCATCTCACAACAGCCAAGTAAGTTGAGCAAAACAAGACTAGAATTCATTGTCAGGTTCAAGTGAAAATCCAGATCAGCAGACAAGTTTTGGTGAAATCAATCCACAAGTCAGGGACAAGATCAAATCCAGTGGTTTCTGGGCATGTCCATCATGGCAGAGGAGATCTGAGATTAAGCTGGAAATTGATATTGCAAATCAGAAACATACCTGGCCAGGCATAAATGTGGCTGAGCCCAAGACAAGCACTCTGACAGCACAGACAATAAAGAGATTCAGATCTTAGAAAAGCCTTTGTGTCCATGGGCAGTGGCGAGAGCCAAGGCCCCCAGTAAGGCTGGTTAGTGCCAGTAAGGCTTATTAATGTGCTCAGAGCCAAGAGGTGTTGGTGAAGTGAACAAGGGGATGGTGGAAGAACAAGGGAATCATCTCTGCTTGCTTCTTTGTTTGTTTTTATGCTGACAGGAGGGGCCACAGAAGAAGAGGGGAGATGCAAACTAGGTGTGTAGCAATAAGCCAGTTTAGAAATAAGAAAAAGAGGAGGATGGAGGGGACGGGTGATTACAAACTAGATAAAAAGGAAACAAACCAGCCTGTGTGAGAACTGGAAAAAGAAAAGAAATGGTGGAACAGAAGAGTAAGGAGGAAAAATGTGGTTCCCATAAGCATAATGCAGTTATAGAATAATAACACTTCTATGAAAGCAAGGGAAAAAGCTCAAGTATATGTGTTTATTCAACCTATTTTGGTGGCAGCTGGAGCTTTGCCCTTATGACTGTGCCAGAAAGGGAGAAGATTTTACTAAGTCATTATATTTCATGTCTTTGTTCTCTCCTTCAAGTTGCCTTTGTTTTTACTGTAACATCTTATTCTGCTCTGGTGAAAGCATCTCTACTTGCCGTGGGAGTCTGTAGGATTTCCTTTGAAGATATCCATTTTTCCCTTTGTTTCTACTTTCTGTTTCCCAGCTTCTGTCTGTGCCCTGACCTGTGCCAAGAATTTCCTATCACCAAAGTCGCATCAGGTCCATAGCTGACTGCATTTTGCTCTTTCCTTAGGTATGTATTTGGCTCATTGTTTACTTTGTTAGGAAAGGGCTAATGACTTACAGCAAATCAGAATTTGCATTTGCAGTGATGTGAGTGTAGTTTTACATCAGGAGAGCTTAGATCAGATCATCATTAGTTGTATCTAGCATTTTTTCAACCCATGTCAAAAATACTTCTTTCACCTTAATGATACCACTTCCAATTTCATGTATCTTCAGCCCTTCCATTATCAGTTCTTCTGATATTGTTCTATCAACTCAGATTTTCTTGCTGTCATTTTCCTCTTGCTTCCTAATCACAGATTTAGGCACAGTTCTCATTGTCCTTGTCAACCTTGGACTGATGAGCAATTTCACAAAATGAGAATCAAATGCAATATAATTTCATACTTCCACATTCAGAAGTATATTTTAAGATAAATGTAAATTTTTATTACTTTGTTGTTTTAAAATATCCGTCAGCCTTTTAATATTTCACAGTTTTACCTTTTTTATGTTTCATGGTCTAAATTCAATTAATAAACAGAATATAGGGAAGAAATAGAAAACTTATCAGGTCTTTTACAACAGTGCTAACTCTGATTCTTTTTGCCCTGGATTTCACATCCTGCTTTCAAAATAACTGAACCACAGCATGAATGAAAATGTTACTTACCAGGACAAGTGAAGTGAAAATACAAAAGAGAATAAAAAAATATTTCAATGGAACATACATATTGCTTAATGGTTGCATAGTTACATTGTGGACAGTGACTTCTAACTATATTTAGAAAAAGATAGCTATCTGTGAATTAATCAGAATCAATTCGACTGTATTAAGTATAGTTTATCCTTATGCTTATAAATCTGACCCATAATCCAATTTACTCTTAATTTTATATTTAAATTCATGCATGATCTGACAGATTTGATAATCTCAGTTACCACAATTAATTTCTCCTTTCAGAAAATAATGCATGAAGCATCAGATTTATGGAACTGACCTAAATAGTTTAAATTAAGTCTGCTGTAAATGTTGTAAGGAAAAAAAAAGCCTTTTTATTTTTAAACTGACATGTACAAGGTGTGTTACTATTTCTGGTATGTGATAACAAGATCAGATGTAGTCCTTTAGTATGTAAATGGGAGGCCCATACTCAAGTTACTTTAATTTTAATAAGAGGAAATTATATTTATTATTTGAAATTGTTAAATATTAAGTGTTGAACAGGGAATTTGCAAAATTAATTGAGTTAGTGCATGTATTCATTTGTATTATTTGATTATGCCAACCAGAAAGAAGCAGACTCCTTCTGTGAATAATTTTATTCTTTTGTATTTTTGCTTCAACCAACAATGAAAATAGTTTATATTTCCCATTTGACATATCAAATTCTATCAATATTTCAAGAATCTACCTATCCTGAGCCCCATTCTGCAAGAACCTTTATTCACCAACCTGACCTTCTTTAGAAGGTTTTTTACTGGCACTCAATTCCAATTGTTTGGTGACTCCTGAGCATAAACATGCCTCGGGCAGATGAATCAAAAGTCCAGTGTCCCTTGAGACAGGGACTGTCCTGCATCATTTAGGAGTGCTTTCGAGAGTCTCATTTGCACAAGTGGTCTTCCAACCATGCCACAGACTTATTTCCCCCTGGCCCTGAGCCTGGGGCCTCTCCAGTCCCGGGGTGCCAGGGGATGGGGTGGGATCTGCAGCCACCAGCAGCAGTGGTGGTGAGTGCTCCCAGTTTGCTTCAGGCAAGATCAGCTGCCTTAGTGTAAACAATTTAAATGCATTTTTTCTTCAGTGAAGTAGAGCCTGTGAACTTTTCCACCTGCAGATTACTCTCTGTAGCAACCTTTGATGGAGAGGCATTGACTCGCAGTGAGGATTAGTGAGGGGCAAATTCCTCCTTTTCTGCCAAAGAGGGGTCAAAGGTTTAAGTTTGGCAGTGAGCAAGTGCAAACTTCTGGATAGGATGTAATGGCTCTCCTACTCACCTTAAATTGTACTAGGGTTACTGAGCCTGCCCTGTGGGATTTTGACATTCATATTCAGAGAAGGTAAGAAGCAGGAAGCTCAGTACAGTCTCAAAATTACTGTGGATGAAGATAAACCATAATCAGCATTTAATATACCAAATGTGATAAAATTTCAAAAATGGAATTGCCATTCTAGCTTGCATTTAGTCCTTTCTCAACAAGTATTAGGGGTATTCTTTTCCCTTCCTCTGTGTGGGGCAATCAAAAAGAGATGTTAGCCATTTGCTTTCTTTGGGAAAGTCAGTGGTGGCAAAACATCAAAAGCTTCTGAGAACATGCAATACCTCAGACTTGAATCGAAGTGTGACAATTTATTATCTGGAAAAACCCTTTTTGACTTTTCTGAATATATACATGGAAGCTATTACAAGAAGGGGGGGGGGGGGGGAAAAAAAGGGGGGGAAAAAGGAAAAAANTTATTATCTGGAAAAACCCTTTTTGACTTTTCTGAATATATACATGGAAGCTATTACAAGAAGGGGGGGGGGGGAGAAGGCATGAGGGAGCAATAGAGACAAACTGATTTGAAGGTTTCCTTAAGCCACATTTTTCTGTGAAGTTTCCATGCCTTTCCCATAGGAAACGTATTGGTGGTATCAATGGAAAGAGTAGTATTTGAGGTGAAGATGTTTTACTACTTTAAAAACACCAAACAGCATAGAAATCAATTCAGAATAGTGTTGGGGGGAAAAAAGGAGTAAAAATGCAGGATCTCTACTACTACAGAGCTTGTAGGGGGCCTTAGAAGTTTCTGGTGTTAGTTGGCCAATGAGTTGTTGTTTTATGCCAAAACCCATAATATAATGTGCTGATTAGTTGGAATTTGGATGTGGTAAGAAACACTTTGTTTAAATCCTTGGCTCAGGATGGACAGCACATGGTGTCAGAGATAAAAGAGGATTTTAAAAGTGCCCACCAGCAGTAGAAGGTGGAGTTAGCTCAATTTCTCATAATAGCACATTTTGAAGCAGCAAATTTTTTTCAGTTTCCAGCTATACCAGAAAGAGGAAGCTGACTATGAAACTATATTGCAGAAATCTGAGGAGTATTGTGTTCCATCTGAAAATAGATGAATACATACAGAAAAAGATTAATTTTAGCAGAGATGTGTGAACAAGAGAAAAACATGCAGGAGTTTCTGACTAGAGCTAGGCTTGCAGTTTTGAGTACCTGTGGCTTGAATAAGATAACAGATCTTGAAAAGAGGAGACACAGAATTAAACTATGATTAAAGCAAATAGAATTTACCAATCAAAACAAGCAACGTAGTACAAGCCTTTAATTTGTGGATGGTTTGCAGTCTGGACATGACAGAAAATCTAAAACATTAAAGGAATGGAGGGTTTAGCTAGAAAGGCATGAAAACCTCAAAGAGAGATTTCACAAATAAATACCACAAGAGCAGCACAAGCTGAAAGCAAATGGGACATTTCTTATTCCTAACTGCATTACAGGAGACCAGTTAATGAGCTGTCAGAAACAGTTACTTCCCAACTGAAGGAAAAGCCATATGAAGCAGAAGGTAAGGAAGTGAAATTAAAAACTTAAGGAAGGAGGTTACCCCACTAAGTGATTTTTTTTTCTGGATGTTCAGGCAAAGGAATTCTCAAAGATACAGATTTTAATAGTACAAGGGAAACTTAATATGCCTTTCTGTAATAAAAAGGGATGATCCCTTAGCCTATGCCTGAGTTTTTTATGAGCAAGATATCATGCGAGACCTGTAATGTTTTTGTATAGCAGCACTTTTTCTTCTTTTGTTTGTTTGTTTTTGTGGCTTTTTTTGTTTTGTTTTTGTTTTGGATTGGTTTTGGTTTATTTCAGTAGGGTTTTCTTAGGCAATAAAACAGCTCAAGGCCTTTGACCCTAAGTTGGTTTTATACAGACTGGTGGTCTTTGCTATAGGCTTGGGAGTCACTGGATAATTGCTGAAGCGGGGATAGGAATGTTCCTGCTTTGACAAGTACAAAGCCTCAGGAGGTGGCATGGGCTGGGCAGTAGGAAATAAAAATCAAGGCCAGTAGATGAGCAAGGTCATTACAAGGGAAATTCTCACAACTTCTGTCACCTTTAACTTTATCAGTAGATTTACCTGGGTGCCTTTCTTGGGTCCATGAAATCAACTAGGGCTCCTTCTCCCCTCCCCTATTTCTTGAGGATGTGAGATCTAGAAAAAGGGGACATTTACAGCTACTTCAGTGTGTAGGAAATGGCATAAGGTCTTTCTGAAACAGACCTTCTTAGTCAGAGAGTCATTTTCTTTTGCAGAATTATAGTACATATACCTTTAATGCTGCTTTCCAGGAGTTTTGCAAACAAATGTTTTAATCAGGAATAAGGTTTTATAAACAGTGGGACAGCAAAATCTGTGAATTCAAAACAGCACAAAATATTTCTTCATGCAATCTGAAATCAAGCTTCAAACCTTGGCCACCACAGAAGGAGTCAATGCCAGGATAATGCCAAGATGGGAGTGAAGGTCAATGTGGATATCAACTACCTGGTGCTAGTCTAAATCTTCCATCCTGTATTGCTGCTACAGGATGGAGTTTATACCTTAGCAAACATGGGAGTACAGTTCTCTGAGGTCAGGAGAGAGCAGACATTCCTTAGGCAGTGTCCTGTACACAGGATGGATGCAGGCCACGTGCCTTCCCGTTACAAATGGGTTGGTGGAAACTCAGCAGCTTCTACTGTAACCTGTCTGTGCTCAGATGTGAGCCAGTCCTGTGGTCAGTCTTTTAGCAGGTCAGTGGGAGACACAGTCATGGAGCTGAGGAGTCCAGAGGTGGCACATCTGGGACAGATCACTTCTGAGCAGTTATTGGTAGCAAACAAAAGCCATCAGACATGATGTTGTGGGGAGCACAGCTTGCAAAGGTTGGGCCCGTATATTAGGTTATTAACATCAAGAATGGCTTTAGTTAATAATTCAGTGCTGATTTAATTTAGAAAATGCCAGAAGTGCTCAGAAAATTTGAAAAAAACCCTGAAATCTTGTTAGCTTGCTGGAGGAGGATGGGCAGATACAGGCAGGAAGAAGGTCTCCCATTGCATAGAGCAGTACATAACTATGATTTTGACCTAAAATAACAAACTGACTACCTACACATAAAGGAATCCAGACTCCAGTTCTTACTTCATATTTAGCATAATTGCAATGTGAGGCATTTTCAAGGGCTCTTATTCTCATTTATTTTTTCACTTTTGAATGGAGGGTAAGGTCCCACTGTCCTCAAGGTCCTCCTGCATTGAGGATGTAAGGCAATGGGCATAAACTGAAACATGAAAATCCTCCTGGACATCACAAAATACTTTTTTTTTTTTTTTGGTGAAGGTGGTTGTACACTGGAACAGTGTTCAACAGAGAAGCTGTGGAGTCTCCATCCTTTGAGATGGTGCAAAGCCATCTGGACACAGTCCTGGACAACCAGCTCTAGATGATCTTGCTTAAGTCTTGACATGAGTCAGAAAGCTTGAGGTCAAATTAGAAATGGAGCACCTATCTCCAGTCCATCACCTGATCTAATCTGGGAGCAGTACTTCTTACACCACTGCTGCGCCACTGCTATGGATCATGGGTTTTCTTAAGCAAATTCTGTTCAGACTCCAGACAATGATGTTATTGCTGCAACTAGTTTTGTTGGTTTTTTTTTTCAAAACGATGATTTGATGTTTTTTAACCCACATATGTATTTTCCTGACATTACCTCAGTTCCTTCAGTTTATACATCTCAGTCAAGTGTAAAATTAAACAAAACCAGGGAGAAAATTATGCTCAAAGAAAGAAAAACATATCTGGAAAAATAAGTCACTGTATTGTCTTAATGCATTGTAGTCAAAGGCTGAGAAGTGGAAAATAGAAATCCCATTCCATTTTGTGAAAGCTCTTCTGCTGGCAGAGGTGAAACTAATAAGGCTGGTAAATCTTTATGATAAATATTTAATAAAACTTCATAGGTGTATGATTTACTGCATTATCATTCCTCAAAGAAAGGAAATAAGTAAGAACCTATACTTGCAAAGACTGTGAACTTCCTTTAATAATTTCAAACCACAAACCTCCCCACTGGTCACAATTGTGTGGGTGTGAAATGGAATTTTCCTCTATTTTTCAGTTGTCTGTAACCCATACCTGGCCAGTATTCTCTAACTTAAAGTGCTGAAAAATTATGAAAAATACCCCAAACTGTAGGGGAATGAGGCAGTTTCTTGGTGGAGAGGACAGCTTGCTCGTAAGTCATAAATCATACAAATCCTCTCAGAGCAGTCAGAGTTCATGGACTCAGCATGGGTCCTCATTCCCATTTTAATAGATATTCTACATGCATGGGAACATCATTTGTCTAGATAACATCATTTTATTCATTCAATGTGTGTATAAACCTGTACACTTTTTTGCAAGTAATTAAAGAAATCAGTGAGTGTATTTATTTAAAAAACCTACAAGGTTCTATATCTCTAAGTAAAGATGTTAGAAGTTGCTGTTTTAAGCTTCATTAAGATTTTTATGAAACAGAAAAGTGCTTCTGGCATTGTATGGTTCTGTAGAAAATCTTTGATATGCATGCTAGCATCAATTTATGGGTAGGTTTAGGTGCCTGTATAATTAAGGGGATATTTCATATGCTGTTTTGGAAGGGAGAGTCTATTTAAAAGAGTAACAGGGAATTTTGAATGGAGTGAAAGATCATTTGGTACCTTTGCAAGACAGTGTATCTAAAAGAGACAGCTCTCCATTGTGATTAAGCACATGAAATTGCCAAAAGTGCAGTGATTCATGGAAATAGCTTGTATAACTCTTTTTTACCCTACCATGAATTTCCATGGATTGATTTATTGATGGTTTTAAGCCCATTAATTAAGATATTTGAAAACTGATGCCATGTATGTATTCACATAGTATGTCTTAAGTAGGACTGCACTCCCACAAAAAAATCATGCTCTTGTTACTTCCCAGCGAGATAAGGTTTATCACAGTCAGAATGCTTTGGGGAAAGTAAAAAACATGATAGGAAAAAACCCAAAACAAAACAAAACAAACCCCAACCCAAACCAACAGCCACTTACTGCTTTTTTGTATCACAATGTTGATAGAGAACAAGATTCTATTCTGCTACAACCTCAAGTTACAGTGAGAGAAAAATACAGGAACTATAAATATGGTGCCAAGCGGCATTTTCTCCCAAATTCCACCATAATATACTGGTTGTGCAGTAAATACACTGGTTGTGGAATTGCTGGGTGGGGCAAGGAACGATAATCATCTGCTGTTAAAGAAAAGTCTATTTTTGTCCTTCAAGAATAGTTCATCTATGTGAAAATATGACACAGGAAGGCCTAAAAAGCAAGGTCTGTACATCCTAAAATGATTTGTTAAATAAATTCAACCCTAAGGAGGCTACAGCACAGAATGGCACAGGGCATGAGTAAGCAGTAAGTCATTTCCCTGTGTTTAACTGGCAGTGACACCACCACTGTCTTGTTCCAGACACTTTTGCACATTATACTGGCACAAAGAAGGAAACAGAAAAAGCGTAAAAGAAATCTTCCAAAAACTGTTCCTAGTGTAAGATGTTGAAGACCCAGGCCTAGGTTTTTGTCAGAATACCAGATTAATTGGAGTCATGACTACTCTTTTCCCCTTTTCCTGAAGTTTTTTAGAAAATGTGTTCCCTTTGCTAATGCAAAGATTTTGTTTCAGCTGTTAAAACTCACATTCTAATCTTAAAAATAAATATCGGTCTATGCTGGCATTTGGGACAAGGCAGCAGTTTTGGAACAATGATGCTCAGAGTTTCTTTTAGCATTGAAGCAAACCTTCCCCAAGAATTATGATGAAGTGGAGGGCTGCACTCAGCAGCAGGGAGTCACTAATGACCATTTCTGTCCTCACCAGTAAATAGCACAGCAGTTAATGGAAATTACTTTTGAGTATTTCTCAAGACAGCTGAATGAAGAAACCAGCCAAAGACACATTTAAATCTCCTCTTGCTTAATTAACATGCATCTGGCAAACACATAACACTGTAAATACCATATTATCTCAGATACTGTAAAAGAAGAACAGTGAGTGGATTGATACTGATACAGATAGGGAGATAAATTAGCTTGATAGATGGTCTCCTGGTGTTTGTCACTCCCAACGATTGCAATTACAACTACATTTAAATACTTGGCACTATGCAAATCACAATCTAAAGTAAATAGTTTAAAATACGTGTGTCTGAAGTATTGGGTCAAACCATATTTCAAGAGAGAGATAGAAAGGAAAAGGGAGATTTGATGCATTCTCCAAAAATCAATTTGTTCTAAAAATTGGGGAAAATATTACTGTAGGGAAAGCAATCCGATAATGCCTCTTTTTTTCTTTTTTTAAAATAGTTTCTTCTTTTTTTAAGAGTTGATTTCTAAGGCAAATCCCCAGTAGTTTCAGAGAAAATTAATTCTTTACAGCCTTTTTGATTAAGCACCTGTAAAACTGAAATTTCCAAAATAACATTGCTTTTGGAAATACAGGTCTGCGATTTCTTAACATAAAAATCCTTCAGATGTGACCTTCAATGCAATGTAGAACTACACTGGTTTTCCAGTCCAACATTGCTGAAATGCCCTGGGCTTTAAGAGAATTAACTATGCCACAGCAAAGCTGGGATGGAGCCTTTTTCAGAAGACTGTACTGTGAGTTTTAGTCCAGGCATGTTGTGAGGAACTGAGCTGAAAACTTACGCTGGCATGGGTCTCACAGTGGTGTGACAATTAGCTTTGTGTGGCTGGAAGAAGTCCTGAGAAAAGGAAGGACTTCACTTGAAAAGCTGAAAATTGACTTGCTGATCATTCCTGAAGCATTGCCTAGAGATGGGTGTAGGCGCACTGACTGAGGGACTAAACATTTGAGATGGGACTCAGCAAAAGCATGGGCAACCCTGAACAACATCGTTCAGGAGAAGGAACAGACAACTTCCATAAAAGTCATTTTATAAAGCTGTGTTCTCTTTGTGGATCAGAAAGAACATAAAAATTAACTTGCTTCTATTTGATGATTTTCTTTGTGTCTACCAAACTGCTTTGGATGGAGAAGTCCTTCCACCGTTTATTTATGTGTAGCATCCATCCAAATGGAAAGATCTTGAGACCTTCTTATTGTGGGATTCAGGATTGTGTGAAGAGCATGTTGGTAGGTACAGTGTGATGACTATGATGGCTTTTGAGACCTGCTCCCAAGTCCCTGTCTAGAAATTCCAGGCAGTGCCTTCCTCTCGCTACAGATCCCACAGAAACCCCTCTGACCTCCCCTTTCTCCTGTTATTCTGTAAACAGTAAATAGTCCTTCCTATTCCCACACAAACAATGCTGCTATGCTGACTGATGATCCAGTGAGTGACCCTGAGCTCCAGCCTGACTAAATAATTGTTTGGGGCATTGGATGAGTGCATTAACACCGATAGGTGCCCATGGGACTAGGAATACCACCCCTGTTGTATTCTCCCATCTGCAATAACACATTTCTGATATGCTCTTCACTTCCACCTCACTACATAAAACTCCTTTGTGTTTTGTGCTGGGATGTTTTTTCCCCTCCTCTTCCCCAATAGAAAAGAATTGAGCTTAAGTCATTTCCATTAATATAAAAGTCTCCAAGGCTACCTCTTCCTGTAGCTGATACCAGGACCTGTGTAGAAAGGTTATTTTTGCAAAGGATTTGCAATACATTCACCTTTACAGTCAATACATTCAATTTACTTCAATTGACCCTGATGGATGAAGAAGTCCTTTTAGAAAAGGAAAGGCCAAGGATCACGACTCTGGGAATCATGAATCTCTGACCCTTAACTGATGACCCTGTGGCCCCTGCTTCTCCCAGCTTGTTAGTAGACTTCCAGATTCCCATAAGAATTTGCATTGCAAAAGAGCCAGGTGCTGAGAAGTTTGCAGGCCAGTAATCTTTGAGCTTCCAGGCTTCTGGCCGTCCATCATTTGGTTGGAAGGTGATCAAGGTTCTTTGACAGTTGCCTGACCAACATGCAATAGGTGAAGTGGAAATACAAGATCTTACAGAGGTCCTCTTCATGCAGCCTTCCCGGGAGTCTTCCGAGATTACCAACAAACAAACAAACAAACAAACAAAAGGTAAATACTTAGCTCCCAGTAGAAAGATCAAGACAATTGTACTGGGTTGACCCTGCCTGGATTCTAGGCACCAAAGCCTGTCTATCACTCCACAGCTGAACAGGGGAGAGAAAATATAGCAGATGTTTCATGAGTTGAGATAAGGAGCGCCAGAGATCATTCACCAAATACCATCATCACAGGCAAAACAGGCTCAAATTAGAGATATCAGTAGAATTTATTAGTAACAAAATCAGAGCAGGATAATGAGAAATAAAATAAAACCTTAAAAACACCTTCTCCCCACCCATCTCTCCCTCCCTCCCAGCTATACCTCCTCTCCCAAGGGTGCAGGGGAACAGCGAGTGGGGATTATGGTCAGCTCATTGCACGTTGTTTCTCCCTCTTCTCAGGGAGAGGAGTCCTTCTCCTGCTCCAACATGGGGTCCCTCCCATGGGAGACAGTTCTCCATGAACTTCTCCAGCATGAGTCCATCCTGTAGGCAACAGCTCTCTGCAAACTGCTGCAACCTGGATCACTCTTTCGTGGGTTGTGGGTGGAACTCTGCACATCTTTGGAACTCCATGGGCTGCAGGGCACAGCTGCTTCACCTTGGTCTTCAGCATGGGCTGCAGAAAAATCCCAGTTCTCGTGCCTGGAATACCTCCTCCTCCTCTTTCTCCACTGATCTTGGTGTCTGTGAAGTTGTTCCTCTCACATGTTCTCACACCACTCTTCTCTGGACACAATTACAACTGCCAAGAATATTTTTTCTTTTTCTTAAATATGTTATCATGAAGGCGTTACCACCATTTCTAATTGGCCCTGCTGTGACCAGTGGCACATTCAGCTTTGGAATTGCCAGGAACTGCTCTGTTGGACATTGAGGAAGCTTTGGCAGCTTCTCATGGAAGCTTTAAGTGACCCCACTACCAAAGCTTGGCCATGCAAACCCACTGCAACAACAAAAATCAGCTCCTGTCTAAAATACAGTTACATGGATGTGCTCCTTTAGAACATCTCTCTTAAGGAAGCAGTGAAGCAGAAGTGACCAAAGTGTTGGTAGCATGGGAATTATCCCAATGCCTCATCACCGCAGGACTTAGCTGCATCATCTCACTGCTGAAAAAGCACAGTTCTGACAGACCACTTTGCCTTTCCTGAATTAAGTGGAATAAGTGTACCACCTCCTCCTGCACTGAGACTGTATCATTGCTGCAGTGGAATTCTGAGTTGAGCCAAGATAGAGACCAGAATTTCTATCTATAAACAATGTTTCCAGGGTTTCTTTTGTTCCTAGTTTACTTAAAAGTCTAATTTGCATTGTTTTTAACTCTGTTGACTAGAGGTCAACATCATGTTTCTGTTTCTTCATTTTTTATATTTCCTATAATTCTTACTTTCTAACTTATATTATTTATATTCATTTCATTCTGGTCACAGAGAAATGTGCCTCACTTAAAGGCTTACTTTCACTAAGTAAATGCATATTTCATAAATATTAAACAGAGGAGTGAAGAGTATTCTCATCAAAAGCTTATTATGAGCAGTATGTTGAGAGTTTACTGCATGTTTATACACATTTTAAAATAATGAACCACAGTCAGAACACTTTGAACATTTATGAATAAACTCTCCATTTCATTTTTAAAATACATATACATACATGTATAAATTAAATATAATTTCGTTCCTGCTTTCTTCCCTTATTAAGTTGCTTTTTAAGCAGTATGGATATTTTTCCACTTTTTTAGACTGTGGATTTTGAATATAATGTGAAGTAGTCCCAGTTATCTCTCAGATGCTTCCGTTTATATTTTTTTTCCTCAACTAATTTGACTCATAGCTATTTTTAGCATTTCTAAGTTGGCTGTATTGAAGCACCAAGTCTAGAACATACTGGTTACACAGTTATATATTCTGTTTCCACAAAAGAAATTTAAATCAGACTTCATCACTCCCACTGAATTAGGCATCACTAGCCTGATAATCAAGGAATTTCTGTAGTATACAATGTCCCCAGGGTCAAACACAGTTACAGGTCAAGAAATATCCACCTGTAGTTTTACAAGTTCCAGAGGCAGAAGTGTAGCTTTTGCTGAAAACATCTGTCAGATAGAAAGAGCCCACAGTAATTAACTTTCCTCCCTGCATGTTATTATTTTGGAGCTCATTCTGGACTCAGATTTCACAGAAGGAAGAACATGCTCACTTTTTCCATATCGTGATTTTTCTGTTGGAATGGTGGTACATAACGATTGAAAACCTTTTGGTTTCAGTCATTCAATGACTTGGGAGTGCTGAATGAGCAGGAACACCCTTCCTCTGTTGCTTTTGCTGTTTCATTCTTTAGAAGGAATGTATTAGAATATATCAAGTTTTTTAAAAAATTTATTAATATGCCCCCTTCCCGTTTCAGTGAATAAGTGAAATATGTGCTCATAAGGAAGCAGTCTAAATATCTCTCACCTGTTGCCCATACATCAGCCTATAAAGAGTCTTCATGTTTTCTTGTCTTTTGATTTATTTTGTCCTCAGCATTTAGCTTTTGAACTGAATAGGAGCTGATTTTATTTCTGTCTCCCTTTGCTGCCCATGTACCACCAGTGGCTGTAGCTAGGCTATTCTCCTGAAGATGGTTTCCTGTGCCAAGTAGACCATCCTGACTGCTTGGTTGCCTGTGCACATAGAAGGGAAAATGATGTTCCACAAACCCCAAACCTTCTCCTTTCCCATATATTAAAATATGTTAAAGTACAAGACAGTGCTAGTTTGCCCAAAAGTCATAAAGATAAAGAATGTTGGGATATATGTATGTTATTTCTACTAATGTGCATAAATGTGTGACTTTAGATATGTACGTCTTGTGCTTCCCAAATACATATTATAGGATCATAGAATTGGGTTGGAAAGAACCTTAAAGGTCATCCAGTTCCAACCCCCTGCCATGGGCAGGGACACTTTTCACTAGACCAGGTTGCTCAAAGCCTCATCCAACCTGGCCATGAACACTTCCTGGGATGAGGCACCCACATCTTCTTTGGGCAACCAGTTCCAGTGTCTCACCACTTTCACAGTGAAGAATTTTTTACTAATATCTAATCTGAAACTATATTCTTTCATTTTGAAGCCATCTCCCCTTGTCTTGTTACTACATGCCCTTGTAAAAAGTCCCACTCCATCTTTTTTGTAGGCTCCCTTCAGGTACTGGAGTCTCTCCTTATAATTTATATATCCAGAAACAGGGGGATATTTGTATGCAAAAAGTGCAATCTGAGCTTCTAGACTTCCTCTGAACTGAACAAAAAGGACACACATTTATGACAGTAAACACTACATGAAGAACAAATTTAAGATACTAAGCCCATGTATTTCTTAGAAACCAGAATGTTTTATATTTAGAATATTTTAATTAAAATATCCTTCAAACGGTATACGGGATGTCTTCCTAAAAGCAATGAAGCCAGTGAGAATGGATAATGAAGATCAGAGACACACAGAGCGTTCCTTTATGTTGACAAAATGTTAAGCTAAAAGTAATTTAATTCACAATAGCATACTGTCTCTGTTCATGAAAACACCTTAATCATTTGGCATTTTTGTATTTCTTCATAAAATAAAGATCCTTGCAAAATTCCAATTACTTACGCTTGAAAGAGTTTCATTGCTCAGCTCAGATAGATTAACACTGATGATTTATAAAATATTAAGCCTTAGTAGTGAAATTATGTAACACCTTTCAGTCTGGGGGCTTTCTTGTGGGGCATTATTTTAAAATGTGTATAAGCACAGTAACCTCTTAACAGTACTTAAAATGAGGTTTTGGTGACAATTTTACAATATATATCCATCTTAATTTTTATGAAATATGCATTTAGTCCATAAAAATAAGTCTCTAGGAAAAGCAGTGTGATGCAGTGGCCAGGATGCAGACCTATGAGTCAGAAGTTTGCATTCTATTTCTGGATGTGCCAGAAGGCTTTTCCTATAATTATCAGCATCTATATTTGTCTCTTTTTTTCTCACTCTCTTTTGTCGTATATTTGGAAACTCACAAGAAACACAAGAAATTATTTTAGAGAGAGGG
Source organism: Notiomystis cincta (assembly GCA_013398075.1). Lineage (NCBI taxonomy): Eukaryota > Metazoa > Chordata > Aves > Passeriformes > Notiomystidae > Notiomystis > Notiomystis cincta. The sequence goes on along the minus strand of VZRX01004138.1, from coordinate 511,190 downwards.
TGTCACCATGTATTTTGGGTTGTATGCTGACACTTGGAGAAAGTAGCACAAGTTGCCTCAGTACTTTCAAGTCTCGAAATATTATTCCTTTTTGAATCCCGTTCATTCAGCTATATCCACAGAGAATAACAGTATCAATGAAGCACCCAACACACTGGCTAGGGATAAATATTTATGAAGATATTTAGCCAAAATATGGAGAATTCCTAATTTTACTCATGCAGTTCTACAGCATCACCATTTTGGAAAAATTCAATCAATTAAAAAAGCAACCAGCTTTCAGATGAAATTTTTCTTAAACATGAGAGGCAAATACTGAGATTTGGGGGGTCCTGCAGACTCCATTACCTACAGCAACTACTTCATGCCTTAAAAATTCTTATGCCAGGAAGATTCCAGGAATTGATGATGCAGTATTTCAAGTGGGAACCTAAGAAAATATTCTATTCCTAAGTCTCACATTGTAAAAGAATGTTTTCACCACTAGTTTAGAGAGGGAGAAATTTGTGTCTATTCAGGATAGAATGAACTACTGAAAACTGCAATGAATTCAGTTAAATTCTATTAGGGATTTTTACAAGGTAGAATTCATTCACCATAAAGGAAGTCATATGATTATGATTTTTAAATGGAATATCTGGTGGCACAGGAATAAAAATCAAAACATCAGCTAAAGGCAATAAACTGCGTGGTGCTAAACTGAATAAAAAATAAAAGTCTCTATGACATTACAACAATGAAATATCTTCCCAATGATGCCAACAGAACAAGAACAACATTATAACTGCTGTTGCATCAAATAACACAATTTATTGAGGCAATTTATCTTCAGTCTGTGTTGTATGAATACTATATCAATGAAAAGATGGGCAGCATAGCTTTAGCTATATTTTTAAAATTTGTAACATCTATATTAGGAGAGAAGAACCAGAAAGAAATAATTTACAATGAAGCATTTGAATAGCCTGGCTTACCTTTAGTACCATAACTGCCATAAGCAGCACTTTTTTGAAGATATTAGTACTAAAATCAAATTTAGTTGCATAGAGCAAAGCATGGAAAGGAAGACCAGAGCCAATTTACATATTCTGTCACGATTTTATTTCACTTAATTACCAGTTCTCAAGTATTCATACTAGAAGAAGGCTTTCCAATGTAAAATGTTAGATTCACCACCTGTGTTGCACATGACTAGGTTTTCTTTTCAGTTTTTAATTGTAATTTTGATGTGCAACTGGACTTGATGTCTGCCATCCAATTTGAAATTAACACATGTTCCATTTATATTCAAGATACTATTCAAGTTGCTGGGCTTAATTCTTCTACTGGAAATCCTTAGTGATGCTATTATAATGATCTTGATTGTTCCTGCATACTCTTCTTTCTTGAAAATACATACACAGCTGTTCTTATCAGCCCATTTTATTCTTGTTTAGACTGTTTTGGAAAATGATTTTGTTTCTCACTAATATAGCAACTCTGTTTGAAAGCAGATTTCTGTTTTGGTCTGTGTTTTCTTCACTATGAGTGTACTCTATTTTTTATTTCACGTATTAAAGCAAGTTATCATTCTTTGCTGTGGATCTTCTCACCTCCACAAAGGTCTCAAATTCTTGTTTGGACCTTTCCCTTTTTACTTCTGCAGTTGTAAGTGCTCTAAACACACTGTACTCCTTAGTTGCTCCACTGCTTTACTTGTCTTCTGTTTTTCTGTTTACAGGTACCAAGTGTGGTAGGTACTGAACATTTCCTTTGGAAGCACATGGAGGGAGCAAGAGTCAGACTTGTAATAGGATTCTCCCCAGATGCCAAGCCCCAGCTCTAAACAGGGCTTTGTCAAGTATGTCCATCTTCCTGACTGAAGGAACACAGTTCTTACAACACAAGGGTTGAGTCAATCTCTTCAGTCTTGTATTCCTTCACAGCAGGTCCCAGGTTTTAATTTCTGGACATATTTACACAGTTTTCTCCATTATGGCATCTGATCCATTGCATCCTTTTTGGCCCATTCTGACTTAGTATTTGTAGGCTGGAGTGGAGCTTCTTTTCTTCCTTGCTTTGGAGATGTCTGAAAAGACCTCCTGTTTCTCCTGCTGATCCACCTCTACTTAGCAATTGCTGCAGTGAGCAGGTAATATCTTCCAGAGAGGCACTTGCCTTCTGCACCCATGTTTTGCTGTTGGTTTTATATTTAATTTTTTTATGGATGAAAGAACCTTAACTTCCTTTACCTTTCATAACGTAATTGGCTTTGTTTTCTCATAGCTAATAAGAAATATCTATACTCTCATTAGCAGTAGTGATGACATAAGAGATTGTCAACTTCCTACTGAACTGTATGAAAACATTTCTATGCAATTATTACAACTTTTCCCTGAAACTCTGTGTCACCAAACAGGGATCTGAATTTCTTTCTAGGGCTTTTGAAGTTCTGTTTTTAAAAATATTCAGCAGAGCTTTTATAAGGGCAATTCACTGTGGGTATGCCAGATGCTGGAGCTTTTAAAACCATTTCTTTAGCAGAACGTCAGAAGAACTCATAACAAATCATATTGTGGTCCATTATTTGTCACTACCTCACTTGGTATGCCATATTTAGCAAATATTGATTTTACATGTGAGAAGCTATTGCAACAGCACAGCAGCAGCACTCAGAGTGCTACTTCCAGATAAAAAAAATAATTTCAAAACAATGTGCAATATTTTCCAGTGTAAGCAAATAAATTAGTGCAAACCATTTACACAGATCTGGTTTCCTTTAATATACCTGAATTACAAGCAGAATTTCCATCTTTAATGTCCTCCTCTCTTGAGTCATTTATCTCTACATGCTGTCAAGTTTTTTAACCGTTCCACAGCACTTCAACTTGTTTACTTTATAGCACTTTTATTGTTTTCTGGGGAATTTAGTTTTTTTCTGTGAATGTCTCATATTTCTCCCCTTCTCTTTTTTTTTTTTTCTCTTTAACTTTTGGATGCCACTTTTCTCAGCCTCTTACAGTGTGAATTCTTTCAGGAACACATAGTATATGTGAATGCAAATTGCTACCAAACCCATTGGTTTCAGTGTAGACATGGTCATTCTCTGAAAATAACCTATGCCTGGCAGTGCAAGAGTTAAGAAGTTCATTTCTCTGTTTACAGCAGCATTTAAAATTTGTATTTAAAAGAAAAAATATTTTCAGCAAGGGATGAATTAACATTTAAATGTAATTACTTAGTTGTATTTTAGAGTAACCTTGATAATGAATACATGCCACAATAAATTACATTTATTTTTAGAAAGAGTCAAACTACTCTTCATAGGGCAATAATGGATGCCTTTAATGACAAGTCATATAACATGTGCATTCACAAATGAATATTCATGCTGCAAGTGTTCACAGATACTGCTAATAATTCACTTATTCTATGAGGGAGCAAAGTAATAATGTCCCTCATCTAGTGAATAATCAAAAAGCAAGTAGATCAGAGACAACTCAGGGGATGAAACTTTTTCAGATAAATCATTTGTTAAACAATTACAGCTAATGAGCATATTCATAAAAATCAGTCTATTCATTGATAATACATCAAGTGACTAAAAGTCTCTGTTTGATGGCTACATTATTTGCTATGAATAGTTCATCCATCTTCAACTGTAAAGCTTTAATTTTTCTTTTAAAGTGTGAACAAATATGGCTGAAATTATCTCTGAAATTTGAAAAACGGAGCTTTTTTTCCTTTTTTGTGCCAACAGGTTTCCTACTTGACTTTGAACAAATCATTTATAGTCAGAGCCTGCTCTACTGCTTCACAATGACCAAGATATCACCACTATTTTGACATTATTTGTGGTTTTAAAGGACTGCAGAGGTGTGAGATGTCCCTTTGTTGGCTGTGCAGAAAGGTGGGCTTGAGCTTCTTTCAGAAGAAACCCCTTTTTGAGCATGGCTAGTGCCAGCTACTTGCTAGTGCAGCTGTCAGACTTGCAGCACCCCTCTTGGACAGCCAGCTGACATGGGCTAGTTAGAAATCAGCAGGGAAATAGTGTGGGTGCTCAGCAGGTTGGGACTCCAGGGTGTGCCCTGGCCCCAGATTAAAATGGTAGCCTTGGTGTGTCCTTAAATCTCAACATCAGCTGGAAGATGCATCCTGCTGCCTTGAGCTCACTTTTCAAAATCATGTTCTTGTCCTCAATTTCATCTGGTTTCTGTTAAGTGCCAAACAGAGAGCCATCCTAATGGCCAGAGCTGAAAGCCACATCCTTCCCAGCTGCAGTGCTGCTAGTCTGTCTGCCATTTGCAGTGAAACATCCCTGCAAGCCATTCCTTTGCACAGCAAATCAGTGGTGGACTGGGTGTAGCTAACTTGTTTGGAGCCCTGGAGCCAGTGTGCACGAGGGAATAACAACAGGCAAGAATAGCAGGAGAGCAGGGCCATCTGGGGATACCCAGAACCTTGGGCTGAGAACCTTGGGTTGAGGAGAAATGAAATAATTCAATTATCTGCACTTGGAAGCGGGATTCTCTCTCCTCCTGTGTGAAAGTGATTGCCAGCTGGGGGTCACTCCCTTCTTTCAGATCCTACTCTAGCCTGGTTTGCAGGTGTGCTGAATATTTGGTATGGCAGGTGAATTGGTGGATGTTGATTTTGAACATCTGCAGAGCTACCTAATAGATATCAAGCTCTGTAAGAAGGATGGGATGTTTAGCACAAGGTTGAAGTCAGGAAGTGTAAAAGAGGTCAGAGTTTAGAACTCCAAATAAGCTCATCTGACCTGGAAACAGCATTCAGAGAACACAGAGTATTTCAGCCACTGTGGTTGGATCCACCACGGGTTCCAGAATACAGAAAGGACTGACACACATGTTTGAAAGGTTCATAGCAAGGACTTTGAACAGAACTATGGTGGGTTTGGACCATCTGACAAAATGGCAACAAGCGCAATAAAAATATTTGAGATGTGTGTGGTGAGGGCATGAGCATTATAACAGGGTCCATGTGTTTGGCCTTCTGGGCATGGTATGTCTTTGCAGAAATGTTTGTGGGGAAAATAACTAAAAGCATAAAGTAAATGGAAAATGTGATTAAAATATGACTTGATTCTGCTGAAAATATCTCACATTATACTGACTTCACACCCTTCTTTGTTAGAGAATTGATTTTACAAATAAGAGATACTGCATTTCCTTTGTCTTTTCTTCTCATGAGGTCATGTAGGAAGCTATTACCTTAACTGTAGAAGATGCAATTTTTATAGAAGAATTATAAGATTAGTAAGGAAAGAAATAGAGAGGGAGCTCTGGAATGTGCTGAAAGAGCATCTATCTGGCTGTAGAGTGATTACTCCTGAAAGATCAGTCTTGAGACAGAACTCATTAAATATTTTTATTTATGACCTTGACACCAAAAATGGCACTGTGGTAAATGTGATAACAAGCAGTTGTAAGGCACTGACAATATTCAAGAAGAGTTAGAATATAATTCAGGGTACACTTCAGAATATCGCTGACAACTGGAGTAGCACAAGTAGAGTTCAGTACTGTAGTTGGAAGTGGGTTTAGCAATGAATAACACAAATTTCATTGATGGATTTGGAACTTGTCAACTCTTAAAAATTGATGAAGCTAAAGCAACAGGAATTTTAACTCTATTATGGGAATATATGAGACATCAGTCTGACATACATAGCCTTAAAAATGTATGTGAAAGCTAAAGATGTAGCATCTATAGTACAGAAGAGAAAGTATTAATGCTAATGTCTAAGGCCAAGTTGAAATATTTTGTTCTATTCTGGGTGATTATGTTTAATGAAGATGAATCCAGACTTGAACAGGTGCAGAGCAGGAGAATTAAAATGAGTGGGTAATGGAAAACTTTACTTGGGGGGGGGGGGGTTAGAGGTGCAG
>VZRX01004138.1:477684-505171 GCA_013398075.1 Notiomystis cincta | reverse complement strand
AAACTTCACTGGGGGGGGGGGATTAGAAGAGCTGAATTTATTTAGTTTAGAGTATTATCTTAGTTTGGTAAAAGTACAAAAGAGGAAGTAAGTAAATCAGCTAACATGGGATGTGGAATATTGGCACAAAGGAAAAGGGTATAAACTTATAAATTGTATCTGCTTAAATTTGGTCTGGGAGTTAAAGGAAATCTGGAGAAGACAATACTTGATTTTTGTCAGAAATTTCTTCTTGTTTAGGAAGCAGTTTCCTGCATTGAAACAAGAATCCCATTCCTTTGTTCCTGTGGGAAGACACTGGATATAAAATCCTGCAGGACACCCTAGTTTAGAACATCAAGATATAGTCTGGGAAGGTGAGGACTTCTCACAAGGCTTTAGGAGGGATATTTCTGTGAGGTGCTGGCAAAGCTAAATAATGAAATATGGAAGGTCAGGTCCTGGAAGTATGGAGAAAAACTTGGGATGAGGTAGAGGAACCTGGCTGTGTGCCGTGAGGATGTCAATGAGCAGCCTGAAGAAAGAAAAGAAACAAAGAACAAGTGGGGGGAAGGAAACAGGGGCCAAGAGAGAATAGACTGTGGCCAGTGTAGATCAGTTCTCCTCAGAGCACAGACAGGAACCAGTGATTCCTGAATCCTGCCATTCTTCTGTTGACACAAAATATCCACGAAACCTCGTGTTGCTTTATGCTGGACTGCAGGTCTACATCTAATACTCCCTTAAACCCAGAGGTCTGGGCAGCAGTCCTCATTGTTCTGTCCCAAGTGGTGACCACAACTGTCACTACAATGCTTATGATTAAAAAGGTTTATCTGGATGATACAAAATCCCAACAAAAGCTAACAGGAGACTCACATAAGAAATTGACACTAGAAAACCTGTAGTGACACAGTGAATAGTTATTTATCTGAATTCAGGGTCCTCTGAAAAAATCCTAGGGGTTGAGGAAAATCAGATATAAAAAAAATAACTCTCAGTTAATTCTGGTTTAATCATAAACTGTGGAAATAATCAGTTTTTTCTTAAATTATTGAATTGTATTTATATTAGTTTAGGATAAAATATTTCCTACAACATTAGGAGAGTTGGGTATTTCATTCCTATTTTGTTTTCAAAGCAAAAACTCCACTAAAATTATCTAGTTTTTAGTTGCACTATTTAATGTATAGATTTCTTGAGCCCCAGATGGTGTCCTTATTTTGGGGGTCTAGAACCAATTTTAATTAAAACTCACATCATTTTCATGGGGCAGTTAAGTTCTATAGGTGACCCAAAATGAATGAATCTGTCAAAGAAAAGTTACCTACAGCTTATTTCAGGATTGTGTACAAACCTGCTGCAACATAAAATGGCCAAGATTAAATATAAAAACCAGATATTTGGAGAGACAAATATATGCTGCAAAAATTCTGAACATTCAGGTTTTACTGCATTTTTATTCATTGCTTTAGAAAAATTTTGAGATGGGTAAGGAAGTTGGGTTTTTCCCCCCAGGGAAGGCAATACCAGGAGGTTGGTAAATCTTCCTAAATTTCAGCATGACTATAAATAGCCACAGGAGAATTACTGAATATCTCCAGTAAATTGATGACAGTTTATCATATGTCAGTATCTACCTTCCTTATATTTTTTGTCTTGTAAAGAAACACAGAGGTTTTAGCCAGGTAAAGCTGAAAAATTACCTGATGGCCCTTTGTCCATGGGCACTTCACCCAGCAAGGCAATTTGTGCTGTTAGAGGGCAGAAAGAAATTAACATTTTTTAGATCTAAAGGAATTCTAACATTTGTGCTCAGGCAGACCAGGTTCTGATATTAAGAATCAACTTTATGTATTAATTTTCCTTTGAAGTTATTTAATCCCTTTTACAATCTGACTAGGACTTGACATCTTGCATAGAGAGTGTATTTTAAAATAATTTTATTTTACTTCTATTTCTATCTTTGCCCTGTTGCCTTCCATTTTAGTAATCTTCACATACTTATGTGAGACAGTTTTAATTTTTCTAAATGATTACCTGGAGCAGAATGACAATATCTAGTTGCCATAGGTATCCACATTACTTTCTGTGATTAGAGAAACATTATGGATATGTCCTTATTTTACATACAAAAGAGAGCCTATCTGTTATCCTTTTTTTTTTTTTTTTCTTCAAACTTATCTTTATGGAGAGAGACAGTGTTTTATACTGCTGAACACAGAGACCAGACTTTAGACTTGTGTTTCTCCTGGACACCTACTCTCATGCAGTCTGGCTAGAATGGTTTTTTCAGCCTTTGATTAAAGCAAAGTAAAACTCAAAGGATCAAAGGGCAAATCAAAACTGTTGCTGCTTTTATGCACACTGAATGGAGGGACAACAGACATCTGTCATCAGGGTTAGCACAGAAAGGAATAAAGTGTGCTTGGCAGTGTGGTACTAAAGGATGACAGAATACCATAGGGTGCTCAGGGTGATGATATTCCTGAAGGTTGTTACCAAAGGTGGGATATCAGTGATATCCTGTGAGTGGCACAAACATAATATGAGGCAAAATCCTGCAGATATGGCAATGAATTTTTTTAAATAAGGTTTTAAATATAGAGAGGAGAGAAGAGAAAGGGTTAAGAAACCAAATAGAAGTCTGTTTTTCTTTTGGAATTTAATTTTCATGCTTCATGTTGAAAATAGGTATAGGAAATAGAGGTGCAATGGCACAGCAGGTAGACATGCACATGTGAGCTCTAGTTCAGGGGATGCAGGTAACAATTTACTGTAAGGAGTTTCTCTGTGGCTTGGCAAACTAAATATAAACTTGTAAAACTTAGACTTGCATTTTGCTTGCTAGCTTCTATCTTCTTTAGCATGGCCTGTGCCAAACAGATCTGTTTAGTTGCCTTCAGCCTGAAAGCTGAATGAGAAATTGAAGAAGCTTTCTTGGAAGTAGCTTTCCCTGCTCTGTCCTGTCTTGCTCTGAGTATTTATGCCTGTGCACTAAATCCATATGGCTTGGAAACACTGTGTAATGCAGAGTTGCTTGGGTTCCTCTCTCTCCTTATTTTGTTTCCCTATGGCTATAATATTCAGTGGTTTAACATCAGGACATTAATTGTGTCATTGACATCACCAAGAGGCAAAGCCAGTTCCTAAAATTTCTTATTCCTGGCACTGGATTGTGCTGTTTTAAACCACAATTTCCTTCTACAGTTAGATGATTAAAAAGAAAAAATACCCCTTCTGCATTTAGGTTATGAGATTCAGCATAAGTACTTACAGACAGTGCCAAAGGCACAGAAAATTGGATGGGAAGGGGAATTGTCTTCTGCTCCCTGTCTGTGGCTCTGGTGCTTGGTGATTCGCTACAGCCATGATTCCTATTTTCCCTGTTTCTTGTTGTGCATTATAATTCAGGGCAAAAAACTACCATGCCAGTATTGTTCCCAAGGAGGGCCTAGGACATCTGATCACTGCTTTCTGAAAGAGGTGGTGTGCCCTCTTCCCTGGTACATTCCGTTGCTTGTTGCATAAAATTCTGGTTATGCAATGTGACAAAAACAACAACAGACAAAAGCATTAGAAAATGGCTGTGTATATGATGACTGATCAATATAAAAACTTATATCCTAACAAGGTCATTATTGGCAAAAACTTCAATTTAATCAATATTTATTTCTCAATTAAAACAAAATGTGATGTTCAGCTCAACAGGTGCCAATTCCTATGTAGTATTTAAACACAGCAATTGGTGAAATCCAGTACTTCAAAAGAGAAAGCATTATAGAGACAACAGCAACAATCATGTTTTGTGTTATCATTCCTGCTGCCTAATTTTTCAACAGTGAAGCCTTTAACAAAGCTTTTTGAAAAATTAATCACTACTTCTGTTCTCCATGTAGATAGAATGAGTTTGGGAAAATTAAACCCTGTGAGTGTCCAACTATTTAAAGAATGATTATTGAAAAGAATGGGATGGAATAGGTAGTCATGTCAAGGGAATACCCTTATCACTACTACTCTCTTTGTAATCACATGTGGTATGGAAATGCAATTAGCCATTGTGAAGTTCTGCTTAATTTTGTCAAAATTATTCTTGTTTTCCAAGAAAACAGTACACAGGAACCCCATTCTTGGATTCAAAATACAAATTTCAGTGCAATGGAGGACATTTGAGGTCAGTGATATTGAATGAGTATTTTTACTTCAATTTCTTTTTAATGGTCTCATTTTCTTGCTTTTAATATTGATCTACATTTTTATGTTATTTAACTCGAACCTAATTTCTTAATATCATATCAGAAAAAAATTTAATAACTTTAGAAATGTTGGAGCCTGTATTATGTTGGAGATTAGACTGCAAATTTAGAAGAGATGACTTGGCTTTTCTATGGGAATAAACAGGGATGTGTTAAATAAACAGAGCATCACATGCATCTGGCTGTTTAGCACAGTGATGTTGTAAAAAGACAAAAGCTTTCAATAACTCAGCTGCTTTCAATGCTGCTTATTCATATGAGCAAGCTCTTTAGTGCATGCCATGAACCATAAAAACCTGGAGACACTAAGATTAATATGTCTAGAGAAAGCAAGCTTTACCAAAATGTTTTATATATAAATTGCAGATTCACAAGCATTCACTCTGCAACGCACATCGCCAGACACGCACTGGAGTGGGACAGGCTCTCAGTGTGGCTATCAGGAAAATGCCATCAGGGGCTGTTTTTCAGCAGTCAAGGATCTGTTTCATCGTTCATCCAGCACACATGGCCAGGTCTGCCTGGAGGAAGCAGTAGTAACTCAGGAAGTCAGTGACAGAGATGGAAGGACTCTCCCCATCTTCCTTCAGTATTTAGCTAATCTCCTCTTGAAAAGTCCTGAAAAGAACCAGGGCAAGGAGAGACAAGTGTGCTCATATTTTATATTTTATACATATTTTATAGAACCCAACTTCATTTGCAAGGGCTGGATCCTAAGCATCTGCCTCAAGACATGCCTCCAGCATGTGAAAGCCTTTACAGCATTTAGCTTGACCCTTGGCTGGCTAAAAGACATACTTGAGGAAAAAAAATTAATCTCATTTCCATCTATGCCCTCTAAGAAAGGAATTCACAAAACTAATTTCTGCTCTTTCCGACTTAAAAATAGCTTTTCAGTCCTAAAACAGTCCACAAAACAGACAGCAGATATTTCAAAACATGAGGCTCCCTACGAGATTGCACCTTTTTTTTCTATATAGCTGGTAAGCTTTGTTGGATGCTATGTTTATAAACTAAATTACTGAGGTTCCTGCAAGTAGCTTAGTAACTTAAAGAGCTGATTGAATGCATGTATGAATGAATGAATATCAATGCAGTGGTAGCATAGCTTGGTAAATTCACCCCAGTGCTTCAACTCTATTTATTTCTTGTTAGGCTAAATGCTTTTGAGAAAACTCTATGACAAGCCAGTGCTGGGTTAGGCATCTTCAGCTGAAGAACCCTGCACCTTGAGAAGGCCATATTTCTCTAAGGTAAAAGGAGAAAGAAAATAATTTTCTGTAAGTAAAAAGAAATTCTGATCCAGAGTGAGTCAGACACTACCAGTGTAGCTGCAGCACCATGAAGTACATCCCAGTTTCAGCTGTCCACAGCAAATAGTAGTCTCCTGTGTTCATACAGTACAGTTGCCATGTTCAACTCATTCTCTGATAAACTGTGTTGTCACATCTCCATGGAAAGCCATAGAGAGCATGTTATGGTCTGAGCACGGTCTGAGGACTTTCTTCCAGCTGTCACTTCCAAGAAGGTAATGATTCATACCCAATTAATTCAAAAGGACTGAGTGCTCATTTATTTTTTAATCATAAATTTTGCCACAATTTTAATTTAAATTGTGCTCCAGGCCAAAGCTAACAAAGTTCTACTTTGGTTTGATGGGAGTTTAGCAAACAGCTTTTTAAGACTGCTGGAGCTTGGTTTTGGATCAGAGTCTAATTTGTTGCTGAGTCACAGGTGACTCAGGATGTCCAATTCTGTCTCACATATTATGATTTTACTCACTTGCTTTAATTTATGCAAAAATTGAAGAAAGCAGCAGACAGACAGCCCAAGCATGCTGGCGTACTTTGGTTGTGTCTCGGCACAAAATCTGGAATGATGCTTTTAACCACACGAAGCTATTTTTCTGGCTATCTATCTTTTTACACAAGGACATAGCACACAGTTCAGGAGGACAATGTGCTGCAGTTTATTGCTGAAGTGGAAATAACACTGGAAGATCAACAGCTAGTTTAGCTTGCTACTAGTTAGGTGCAATATAAAGTTCTTGACCCCCGTTTTTTAGTCATTGATGTAGCATCAACAAGGTGTTTGGGCAAAATGATGGCCATCCCTGCTGGAGAAAACACACAAATGACAGATGTTATTTAGATGCATCATCTTTTATCTGGACAAGATGAGCTGTTGGATGAAAGACATGTCATGCTGAGGCTTTGCACTGTGCTGAGCATGAGGGGCAGCTCTGAGCTCCACATAGCAATGCAATGTGAAGAGCAGCAGTAATACATTTCCTTTTGGCATTAGGATTTCAGGTCCAGAATGTGAAAAAGTCCAGTTATTTTCCAAGTCTGATCCTAAAGCAGAGCATCAGCAAGGCTTTCAAAAGTCCCAGTAAACTTAAGCCAACAGGGAGCATAGCTAGAAAATCTCATTCCTAATTTATATATTTATAGCTTCATATGTCTTACTGAATAAAGTAAAAGTCACTAAGTATAAGCAATCACATTCAGTATTAGTGAAATACAGAATCAACACACTGGTAACATACCTTCAAAGTAAACTCTAATAAGTATAGAAGTTTCAGGATAAACATCAGAGCAGGGCTGAGCTTTGCTTCACTCTGAAAATTCATCCATCTAATGGCTGTGTCTCTGAATCAGATATTTTAATCCTCTTAGACGACTTAAAATGATCCACTCAGAGAGTTACTCTGCCATTTCTATATTTAAATAATAGCAAAACTTTGACAGGAAATTAATTTTGTTCACAAAATTCTGATCTTGAAATCTTTTAATGAGAGAAATTTGTCCATTTTACTGGCAACCAAGGAAAGAAGACTTGTAAATTTTAGGTTAAGACATTTGAAGATGAGTGATGGATTTCCCTACCTTTGAAAAATCCAAGTGATTTGATATGTATGTAGGACAACAAAATATAAACCTGCATGGACTTCTCTTCAGATATGCTTGACAGAGCAGGCTCCTACTTTCATAAGCTTTTTAATTTCACTGGTATTAACACGGAAGTCACAAATGCAGTAATAAATATAGAATAATTACTCTGGCAGCCAGTTCCATGATCATCTCTCTTTGGCCTCAGAGTCAAGTGATAATTACTAGACACAAGTAGCACTATCTTGCTTTGACTGATGGATTTTACTCAAGTACCTGTGCACCCTTTGTCATGTCCACCTTGCTTGTGAACATTTACATGGGCTATTTTTTTTTTTTTCCAGAATAAATACATGGCTAGCAGGACAGATTCAACCTGCAATGCACAGGCAGCCTTGCAACTGAAATTTGTCTTCAGTCACTGGTGTAATAGACCAACATTCTTTAGAAACATTTTCCTGATTATGCTGTCACCATACAGACTTTACTACCACTTAAAATAGCAGTGTATCCAGACTTCTGCCCTACAAACCAGGACAGCGGCCCTTTGATTTTCCACCATTGATACAGTAATGTCATACTGTTATTTTTAAACACTTGGAACATACCATGCCACCCAACCTGGTATTAACAAGTCTTGCCTAGGAGATTTCTTTTCTTCTGCTGCTCCAGTAGAGCAGTTCATGCTGCTTTTTCCTGTCTTTAGCTCAGCACTAGCATTTGAGATCAGAAAAAATGTGGTTTTGCTTAAAAATGTGCTTGGTTTCTAGATATTTTTAAAGCATGATCATTAATGATTATTAGAAATAACAGGTAGCTTTACAAATGTAAAATAAATAAGGTCAACTAAGCTGAAATGAAACCATTTTTCCACTATTTAAGATAGTACCGTGTTATCAATGGAAACAGTATTGCATTCAAAGAAAAATGTGTAGCTTTGTTATGTCCCTCAGTGAAGCCTGAAGATGCTGCAGAGATTTTACATATCAGTCTTTCAAAATAAAGTGCATGATCATTCAAATACAGTCCCATGATGCATTCACATAGTTTGATTTAAATACTTGCACAATTTCTGATTACTGATTCACAACCAGATCTGGTTAAGCCAATTTGTAGTGACTTTACCCACAGAACTGTCAGCTGAACAGCCCCACTTACCCTTCAATTAAAGAAGTCAAATAACCCCAACACCTAGAACTGGTGTATGGCTGCTGGGGCTAATGCTATGCCTATTTAGTAAGCCTGGTTTCAGCCCTGTCTCTGGCACGAGCAGCACACTCAGCTTGGTTTCCTAAAGTGGCATCCTCAGATGCACTGAGTCATCTCTGAACCTGTGGGTGAAGATGATAGTGATGACAGTACTCCTGGAAACATTTCTAACTTCCCACTCAGTGAACAAAGCTCCCTGTTTTGTTTGGCATGCACTGAGTGAGGTTACACTGAACCTCAGGGGAAGAAGGCTCTGAAAGGCTGACATCTTCAGCAAAGATGTGAATTTTTCTTGCCATCTCACAGGGGTTTCAAAGCAACTCTGCCTTCTGGCCTTAAGTGACAGAATTGCTTATTGAATGAGGAGAGAGTGCTACTGCTGAAAGGACTGCTGCTCTTTGCACTGCTCTGTGCCCTGCTGGGGTCTGTGAAAGGGATTTATCAGGCAGAAAGTCCAACGACCCATTTTTATTCTTGGCCTGTACCCCTGGGCCCACCACCACCCCATTTACAGTTCTGGGGAGGCATGCCATAGCATATGGCAGCTGTTCAGGGGAACACCTTGCAGGAGGTGGACATGGGGTGTGTCTGCATGGAATGGGGCAGGCAGGCATCTCGGGAGAGGGAGACTTGAACTGCAGACAGAGACCTTGTCACCTTCCTACAGTCCTCTCAAACTCTTCCCTTCTAATGAAATGGACAGAAGAGCTCATTGGAAGGATCCTTAAATCACAGTAGCTGTTGATCTTTCTTCTGCTCTCTTGGTGAGTATAGCAAGTCCTGTGCAGGGACTTTTTCTACAGCAGTAGTAGTTCCCATCCTCCTATCTTGAATTTCTAGTGATGTTTCTGCCTGCTGGGCTTGAGGATGGCTCTCTGATGCAGCAGTCTCAGCAGCAGGAGTTCCAGTTCCATGCTTTAAGGCATTATTGTCAGCAATATCATGGATCTACTTGATTCCCTACAGACCAAGAAGACTGCAGTTTGAAAATCACCATGGTAGGTTTTAATACTGACCTCATGCCACTTGCAAACATGGCATTTCTAAGTGAATCACTGGAACATGGTAAAACCTCCAGGGACTGGAGAATTCTAGGCAGGAACTCCAGCAATAAAAAAAAAAAATAAATCACATTCTCTGTTATTTTACAGTCTGTACAGTTTTTGTGACATGCATAATACTTTAAAATGTCTCCCTGTTTTTGTAAAGACAGACAAATCACAGCTCTCACAGGTTTTTCTTGTAACAGCTTCCCAATAAGAATTTTAGAATATGAATCTCTCACATCAGCTTCACCTTAGCTATGTGTGAGTCAGTTGTGAATCTTAAAGGATCAGGTCTCTTTTTAGATATCTTTTCAATAAAACAATTGAACTGTATGAAAAACACTGCAGAATTGAGGTTTAGGTCGTGCATGGCTCTACCATGTCAGCAGCTTCAGTACCTATCAGTGCACTGACAATGGTTATCCAAACAAGTGGATGTAGAGATATGCTCTGCTTGCTGAGACACTGAATAAAATATTCATGGCTGTGGCTCCTCTCTCTAAAGTAGGGAGCTTCTTGCACTTGGTCCTATATTTAGTGCTGATGGAGGAATTACACAGAACACTTAGAGTAAACAGACTTATATGGCAGCAATAATTAAGGTTCCCAAAGTATTGATGCTTAATGTTCCATGCTAACTGCAGAAATGTGGGTTACTCCAGATAGAGTACTCTCTGATTTTATCCACTATTTGCAGAAAACTACTGGATGACAGAATTCCCACTTCAGAAAGCAAAAGGGGGGAGGACATTGTCCTTAGAATCTCTAGAGAAAATATGACATGGGTATAAAATCTCTCACTGCTTGTGCTTTACCCACAGGGCTTAATTAGGTCTGATGAAGGCTAATAACTATGAATAGACAAATCTAAAACTTTACAACATCTAGATTTTATCTGAATGAGCACCTCTTACTTCAGAGGCCAATTATTCTGCTCTCCTCAAGAGAGATTAATTGAGTGACCTGCTACCAGGGCAAACAACCTCTGCTCAGCTTTGAAAGGGCTGTCTTCCAGGAGACATCAGGAAATCCCTAACTGCAACCTGCTGCTTTTTGGTTCTAAGGGGAAGGATTTATCACACACCTAGAAGATTTTAAGCATGTCATTTATATGGAAAGGGCTACTATGTCCTTCTGCATCAGAATGATGAAATAGACTGTCCTTTCCTCATGCAAGAATCTTTGCTTTTGAAGATTTTCAGGAGTGTTTTCTTTTTCCAATCAAATGGCTTCTAGAAAACCTGTTTAAATTCTTTTCTTCCTTTGCCTATATCCTGTAGAATGCCAGAAAGCAACTGGTGGGAGTAGCCTCCATTCTGGACATTTAGCACTTTCATCCATTAAACACTTCACACATAACTGCTATTCCTCATAATCTTCTTGTTGGTAAAGCATTCGAGCTAGGTAAATAACTTACTACTAACAGTTTTAAGAATTAAACCCTATTTTGCATTTAAACTACTGCTAACTTACTTCAGTGTTTGTTTTTTTCCCTCCAGTCCCCATCTCCATTGCACTGTTTGCATAATGTGTGGAATTGGGATCTCTGGTGCTCTTCCTTAGGAGATGTGGCACTATAAGGTCCCTTGACCACATATGGAAATTTCATCCATCAAAAATGGATGCCAGTGGTTCTTGTACAAGTTTTTTGGGAAAGCTGTGTCATCTTAAGCTTTGTGGATAAATTGTTGAATTGCACGATGTTCAGTGAGGGACTTCCCACTTCCCCCTGCCACAGACCAGCCTGCTCACGGCCACACATTCCCACCTCTTGTCTTGGGCTGGCCCTGGTGGTTGGCAGGCCTGTCTGTGAACTGCCCTGGAGCTCCCTGAGGGCAGGAAGCAAAAGCAGTGAACAACTCTGGCCAGCTGACTGCTGCGTTAGCGTGTTAAACTGAGCCATGGAAAAGAGTGAAGAGTGCCAGAGCTGGCACCGGGGCAATGGTTGGTCTGGGCAGTCAGCAGAGAGGCCAGGGAGCAAGGAAAGCAGGGCCAGTAGTGGGCAAGAAGACAATGCCCCTTCTGAATGTGTCTCCCAGTCAGTTCTTCTTTGCGGTGATGGGAAAAAACTACACTTTTCCATTGCTTCCTTTTCACTGATGGGGGTAAACAGTCTTAGTGTTGAAAAGAATAATGGATAAAAAGGGAAATACAGTAAGAATATAAAAAAGAAAAAGTATTTCTATAATATTTGACCAACAGATCTCTTACCTTCTTTGTTAGAAGCAGGAAATTGTGTGTTGTACTTTTTCATTAATTTAAGGAAACTTTGTCATCCGCTATGTTCCATGACCAATCAAGCCCTCAAGGCTTTGCATTGCACCAACTCTGGTAGTCCTCAGACAGAAAATTCATGAATGCAAGACAGATGGGACAGTCCACAGCAGAAGAGAGAAGATGAAGAAGAAAGTAGTGAAGTGGATAATTTTCCAACAACTCCTCATCATGTTGTGAATATAACTGAAAATCTAAAATGTGGTTATGCATAATGTGAGGCCACATAGCTGTCATCTATTGCTCTCTTTAGGGTTTTGCATGAAATTTTATTTACTTTTCTAGCTTATCAGCATAAATGCATGCAGAAAATAATTTTGTAAATCCTAAAGCAATTTCATGACAGAAAAAGTACTCAGTTAATTATATATTACTGGAAATATGTTGCTCTGGATTGATTGCCTTGTTTTGGAAAGCACTTGTACATGAAATATTTGATGAAGAATAACAATAGGAAGCAGGCTATCCAAAACCCAAGAGAAGAAATAAATCTGAAGGAAATATACTGAGGCAAATGAAGCACAGAAAAAAAATAAAAGAGCTTTTGTCTCCAGGAAAAAGTGGTGAATATTGTTAGTCAGTTGACTCATAGTCAGATCAGGTTGTGGAGGGTTGTATTATTTGATTCAGGAAGTTGCTTAAACATGTCCCTCTGCATCTTAAGTAATTCCAGTGGGACTACTTACGTATTTAATTCAGTATGTATTTAAAATGCTTGCCTTCTGAAAGATATAGTACATAAAGACTGAGTAACACTTGGTGTGATGCTGAAACAGCCACATGTTCTGTGCCAGATGCAATTCTTAGAATTGTCGCATCTGGTCACATGTACATGTTCTGGTTTTTGTCTGCATTAGCAACATCTGCAAGTTTTGCTCCTTTTAGCTGGGAGTGAATCCAGTGCTCTATTTTGGGAATTACATTGCTGCCAGAACACCCCTAGCAAACTACCTCCATTCATAACAGGAGCGTTCATAATCTGTTCTTCTAAACTTTTTCTTAATTATAAAGAGCTTAAAACTGTGAATGGTACTATTAAGTCATTGAATCTCACTATTTTTTAGCTAATTACTAACATTATTTCTATTTTGGGGGGGGATATTTTCATCTTTGGAATTCAATCAGATTTTCTCCTATAAAGCCAAGTTTCATCATTATTCTGTGCTAAAGGCTGAATTTTAAAGCATGCCAATACAGCTGGCATGACATTGGCCTTCCTAATTCAAGGACACAAAGGATTACCCTAAACGATAAGCAGAAAAAAATCACTTTTGTTCTATTAATCAAGGTTTTGGTGGGGTTTTTTGTCAAATATGATTCATACTTGCCTCACAGCAAGGTCTCTGAGCAACTCGGTGTTTCCTGGAAGCCCTTTGGTTAGTAAGAGCTGAGCACTGAACCATGCAGTTTGTCACCTGCCACACTATTTACAGAGCCAATGGATGGGAACAAAATAGTGCAGAGCAGAAACTGTCAATAATTCACTCTTAGTGACTGCTGACATATAAGATATCAGCAGGACAACTTCAGCAAGTCCAGAATTTCAGTTCTTAAGTAGTAACAGATTCTCTTTCTTTCAGCTCTTGATTCCTCCACAGATTTTTCTCCAGCTATACATAAAAAAAAAAAAAAAAGAAATAAAAACAAACAATAAGAAATTTTTGGAAGTCAGAATGTACTGTGTTCCTTACAAAACTTGGAATTGTAATGGTTGGTGTGGCACGAGTGATGGAGGTCCTGCCTTCAGGAATAGAGGTAAGCAATGGAACAAGCTGTTTCTTGGGCAGAGGAAACAAAAAGCCTGGCTTTCAACATATTTTTCTTCTGCTCTTTCACTCTCTTAACTCTCTGGTTGTCCAAGAAAAATAAGATTGTGATTTTATTTGTCTTTTTTCCCAGTGGGAACTAACAGCCTTTATCTTCTCACTTTGTTTTCACCAAACTCCGAGAATCTTTGTCAAATCCGATTGAAATTCAGCAATGGATTAGAAATCAGAAGACCAGCTTATACCCACATGTGCAAAATGAGTGATGAAACAAGCCTCATTTCAGTGGGAGATCAAGCTAACATCCTCCCACTCTGTGAGATATTCCTGAAATTTTACTCTAGAAACCAAAGCAATTCTATCTGCCACAGAGAAAACATCCACAATCAAAAGCAAAGAGAAAATGCCAACTAAGGCAACTCTTTATTTCATTAATTGAGTATAATAGGTATGAAAATTTGGGGTGAGAAGATACATTGCCACCTCACAGGACACAGAGTTTGTGCCACAGAGTGAGTAAGCACAGCTGAGCACAGCTGAGGGCAGCAGGCTCCATCCTCTAGGGCTGCCCACAGGGGATGTCTGAGTGGAGTACGAGAGCTGGAGTTGTTTGAGGCTCTGTGAAAGACCACAGCCTCACATGTTCACACAAGTCTTGCCCAATGTCATCCTTGTTTTCTGACACTTAGTTTAATAATGAATTTTAGACAGGGCTTGAATGAAAGATGCTTTATAATATCCTGCAAAGTCCTGAGTGACTCCACTGAAGGTTTCCCGATGTCTTTGATGAAAGATCCCTGGCTATGTAAAAATCTTTCTTGATTAGTGAAGTCAGCTGCTGTTGGGATGATTTGGGTGGATTTATTTCCTCTTTTAAATTCAAATTACCTCCAAATAAGTTTTCAAGGCACTGCCTATAGATTAAAGGATAGGAGGAATGTGACACAGAATATTTCAGTAGAAGATTTTCCTCAGAAAACTAATCACTTGGGATTCTAGTTCTGTTAAATGAGTTATCTGAACAGACTCAGAAGTTTTAGCTGCAGTATATCTCTGACCCAAAAAGTTACTGAACACAGTCAACATTCCATAGAGGGCAGCTCAACAAGGGCACCCTGTGCTTCACAAGGAGCATTTGGGATCTTGGAAATCACATCTTTTGTGCTCTCCTGCTTTACCCATCATTCAGTTTTCCTCCTGTCCTATCCAGGAAGCCTTTCCTCATTAAGACTTCGGGAACAGGGTAGTTTCAGCAGGATTTGGGAGGTCTCATAGCTGGATAGTGTGGCTGACTTCCCATCAGCAGCCCTGAATCCCTCACTCCCAGGCACCTGCTGAGGTGGGCAACTAACTGGGAGGGTGTAGGGAGGGGATGGCTAAACCCAAGAAAGATCCTTGGCAGATGTAAGGAAAGTGTGGTGGCAGAGGAGTGGGGGAGATACACATGTGCCACAGTGGCAAAGGAATGAAAGGAGGGAGGTTGGCAGCTGGAGACCTGAGTGTGACAAAATCAGGCAGAGGAACAGCAGAGGATCTCTGCAAGCACCTGGAAAGTAGAAAGCAAGTTTAAAGATTCACTTTTTCAAGGACCTGTATATGCAAGTCATAGGCTCATTTTGATTTTAAATCTTTTGGAAATTCAGAGCTGTGAATGAATTTTTATATGACACTCTTCTAGCCTCTTGATTTATTTTGTATAAAGGACAGGTTTAAAAAGAGGCATCTCTTTTGGCAGTTTGAGAATAAAGGAGAGCTGTGTTTAAAAAATATATTTTAACAGGAAGGAGGCAGTAAATAACAAACATATCCATGGGTTTGTGCTCCCTTACATAATAGAAATATTGAGTACATTTTTGTATAGGTTAGGAAAGAGTGAAATTTCTTCTATCGTAAAATTCTCTCACACCACTTCGAACACATTTTATGAACTAACTTTAGGGCTCTATGTAAATCTGCTCAGTATTCTGAGAAAGGAGAGGGTTATTAATCTGGAAAAAGTGTCTTTGCTTAGAGCCAACTTCAGAATCTGTTTAAAATAGGAATTTTTAACAAGTGAATAGTATTCCCTCAGTTGCCCATAGATTAACTTTCTTTCATAGGTACTGGGCAGAGCCAGTACAATTTCACTCCTGGAAAAAAGTTTTTACATCCCTGAACAGATATTAAACATGATCAGCATAACATCAGTGAATCTGACGAGATTCAGCCCACACAGTTTGTTCCTCCAGAGCTGACAGAGCTCTTGCTAGCCTTTACATCCCAAACTAATCAAAAAGAAAGACTGAATGAGCTCCCACGACTGAAGCAAATGAAGTCAAATACCAGACAATTTTAACAAAAATAATAAGGTTTCAGTCACCAGTGAACATAGTAATTCTGCTGAAATGAAGTTTTTCAGTAAGCCAAGTGCAAAGCATGTTTAATTCAACATTATTGCCAAATCTTTACTGGCTATGGAGAGCCCTGTATTTAGATCTTCAAGTCTAGCCTACTCCAGCTTCATGTATGGATTCTGTCACTTGCATTATCTTGCAAATATACCTACTTTTAAAGGGTGCTGCCATTGTCAGGTTTCAATGAAAGAGTTATCGTTAATCTGAACACATTATACTGAATGTGTTATACTGATGTAGTGGTTTAAAATTTGAGCCTATGCATATGCCTATTTCTTTTACACTGTGGCATGATTTTATATGTTTGATTATTTAATTTACTTAGTGCAATTGAAGTAAATTAGCTTGATACTATTTAAGTTGGAAGATAATTTTAATGATATAATTCAGAGTAGACAGGCAAATTAATGGCCTTTAGCGGTTCCTTTGGATCTTTGCCATTTGAGCCCACTGGTTTCCCAATTAGTCTGTGGTGTAATGTTGCATTTTCCTTTTAGTCTCCCCCAAGATAAAGCTAAAGGGTGTTCAAGAGGTAGAACCTTACCAGGTCATAGCTCATCTCCCTGCTTTCTGAGGCCAGAGCCACCCTGATCACAAAAGTCATCATGCACTGGGAAGGCACACAGCCTTCCTATTAGCCCCAGATCTGTAAAGCCCTGTGCAGAGTCTGACAGACTGCTTTGTGCTATGGCTTTCAGCACTGGCCTTATACTTAAACTTGATAACTTCTTTGCATAAGGCAGATGCAAGATGCTTGGGGCTGATTCCATAAGAGACCCAGATCTTTTTGTCCTTCTTCTTTATCTCCCATGCTCTTGTGTGCTGGTTTTGGCTGGAGTTTTGGTTAATTTTCTTCACAGTCGATGGTATGGGGCTATGTTTTGGATATGTTCTGGACACAGGGTTGATAAAATAGAGATGTTTTTGTTATTGCTGATCAGGGCTTGCACAGAGCCAAGGCCTTTTTGGTTTTTGTACTGCTGATGAGGAAGTTGTGGCTGCATGGGATGTTGGGAGGGGACATATACAGGACAGGTGACTCAAACTGACCAAAGGGGTATTCCAGATCATATGACATCATGCCTGGCATATGAACATGGGGGGAAGAAAGAGGAAGCAGAGGGATATGTTTGGAGTGATGATGTTTGTCTTCCCAAGTAACTGTACCATGTAACGGAGCCCTGCTTCCCTGAGGATGGCTGGACACCTGCTTGCCCATGGGAAGCAGTGAATTCCTTGTTTTGCTTTGTTTGTATGCATGGCTTTTGCTTTCCCTTTTAAACTGTCTTTATCTCAACCCAGGAGTTTTTTAGCTTTTACCCTTCCTATTGTCTCCCCAGTCCTGCTGGTGAGGGAGTGAGCAAGCGGCTGTGCGGTGCTTGGTGTCAGGCTGTGGTTAAACCATGACACTATGATTTTCTATGCCTTTGTAGAGCTCTCATCCTTCAGACTTCATGCTGAACCAGAGGAACCACCATGGTTAGCCTGTGTACAGCCATCAACCTCACTTTCCCATAACCATCTTATANCTTTCTTTCATAGGTACTGGGCAGAGCCAGTACAATTTCACTCCTGGAAAAAAGTTTTTACATCCCTGAACAGATATTAAACATGATCAGCATAACATCAGTGAATCTGACGAGATTCAGCCCACACAGTTTGTTCCTCCAGAGCTGACAGAGCTCTTGCTAGCCTTTACATCCCAAACTAATCAAAAAGAAAGACTGAATGAGCTCCCACGACTGAAGCAAATGAAGTCAAATACCAGACAATTTTAACAAAAATAATAAGGTTTCAGTCACCAGTGAACATAGTAATTCTGCTGAAATGAAGTTTTTCAGTAAGCCAAGTGCAAAGCATGTTTAATTCAACATTATTGCCAAATCTTTACTGGCTATGGAGAGCCCTGTATTTAGATCTTCAAGTCTAGCCTACTCCAGCTTCATGTATGGATTCTGTCACTTGCATTATCTTGCAAATATACCTACTTTTAAAGGGTGCTGCCATTGTCAGGTTTCAATGAAAGAGTTATCGTTAATCTGAACACATTATACTGAATGTGTTATACTGATGTAGTGGTTTAAAATTTGAGCCTATGCATATGCCTATTTCTTTTACACTGTGGCATGATTTTATATGTTTGATTATTTAATTTACTTAGTGCAATTGAAGTAAATTAGCTTGATACTATTTAAGTTGGAAGATAATTTTAATGATATAATTCAGAGTAGACAGGCAAATTAATGGCCTTTAGCGGTTCCTTTGGATCTTTGCCATTTGAGCCCACTGGTTTCCCAATTAGTCTGTGGTGTAATGTTGCATTTTCCTTTTAGTCTCCCCCAAGATAAAGCTAAAGGGTGTTCAAGAGGTAGAACCTTACCAGGTCATAGCTCATCTCCCTGCTTTCTGAGGCCAGAGCCACCCTGATCACAAAAGTCATCATGCACTGGGAAGGCACACAGCCTTCCTATTAGCCCCAGATCTGTAAAGCCCTGTGCAGAGTCTGACAGACTGCTTTGTGCTATGGCTTTCAGCACTGGCCTTATACTTAAACTTGATAACTTCTTTGCATAAGGCAGATGCAAGATGCTTGGGGCTGATTCCATAAGAGACCCAGATCTTTTTGTCCTTCTTCTTTATCTCCCATGCTCTTGTGTGCTGGTTTTGGCTGGAGTTTTGGTTAATTTTCTTCACAGTCGATGGTATGGGGCTATGTTTTGGATATGTTCTGGACACAGGGTTGATAAAATAGAGATGTTTTTGTTATTGCTGATCAGGGCTTGCACAGAGCCAAGGCCTTTTTGGTTTTTGTACTGCTGATGAGGAAGTTGTGGCTGCATGGGATGTTGGGAGGGGACATATACAGGACAGGTGACTCAAACTGACCAAAGGGGTATTCCAGATCATATGACATCATGCCTGGCATATGAACATGGGGGGAAGAAAGAGGAAGCAGAGGGATATGTTTGGAGTGATGATGTTTGTCTTCCCAAGTAACTGTACCATGTAACGGAGCCCTGCTTCCCTGAGGATGGCTGGACACCTGCTTGCCCATGGGAAGCAGTGAATTCCTTGTTTTGCTTTGTTTGTATGCATGGCTTTTGCTTTCCCTTTTAAACTGTCTTTATCTCAACCCAGGAGTTTTTTAGCTTTTACCCTTCCTATTGTCTCCCCAGTCCTGCTGGTGAGGGAGTGAGCAAGCGGCTGTGCGGTGCTTGGTGTCAGGCTGTGGTTAAACCATGACACTATGATTTTCTATGCCTTTGTAGAGCTCTCATCCTTCAGACT
Source organism: Notiomystis cincta (assembly GCA_013398075.1). Classification (NCBI taxonomy): domain Eukaryota; kingdom Metazoa; phylum Chordata; class Aves; order Passeriformes; family Notiomystidae; genus Notiomystis; species Notiomystis cincta. The sequence continues at coordinate 486,069 of VZRX01004138.1, read as the reverse complement.
TCATGCTGAACCAGAGGAACCACCATGGTTAGCCTGTGTACAGCCATCAACCTCACTTTCCCATAACCATCTTATACCCATATTCAAAACTTTGCAATGCTTTCTTCTCCCAATGTATCGGCATCTTCTCCTATTCTAAGACATTTCATTCAGGTATCCCTTTCTGTTCCAGTACCACACTGGTGACATCTGAGACATTTATGTGTTTACTGTATTTTAGCATTTAAAGAACAGATCTTATTTTGTGTTGTGTCAACTTCAGAAAATGTAAAATCTAATCGCTTCTGCTCTATGGCCCCTCTTTCTTTATCAGATCTTTAAAAAGGCTATGACTAACATATTCCTCCTTACTGACAAATATATCTGGATATGGCTAGTAACAGTGTTGTTTTTGTATTATACTTTGGAAAAAACTAATTTTAGAGTGGTGCTGCATCTATTAGTGTTAGCGTTTCCCTTTATAATAAAAACCATAAAGAGGTTATCATCAAATTGTTGAAGATTTGCATACTGGACATTAATTTCTTTCTTTTCTCCTTCATTCATGGTTGTAGTATGTCCCTTTATGAAGGCTAGGTGAGGTGCAGCCCCTTGGAGGGTAAAGCAGATGGTTCCTGTCTATCCAGCAGCTGGGCATACGTGGGTGGAAAAACTTTGCAAGACAGCTGAGTGTGGCACGTAGAAGAGTTGCAGCAGAGAACTGGGATCCTGCAGCTCAGGAGGAGCAGACAGACCTCAGAGACTGGTGGAAAAGACTTCCTAGGATGAGAGGGGATTAGCCAAGTTTGCGACAAACTTGAAAGTCACTGGGTTGACCGAAAGCAAACCTGTTACTGAGGAAGATGTTTTAGGAAACCTTTATTTCTAATCTTCTTGAATTTGTAATTTTGTGCTTTTCCTTTTCAATTTTTTTGGCTTTGGTCCAAGGTTTACTAAAAAAATTGCTTTCTGAGTTTCAAAGGCTTTCAGTCTTCTTTGGGGATCTCATTATAAAAAAGGGTCTAGGCAGTTCCATTGCAAAACCTTGGCTGACTCTGGTTTCTGTCACAGCTAGGTAGTTAAGAGAAACTAAATATCTCCCTTGCTCACAAGCTTCAAACAGCAGTTTGATCATAATGAGTAACTTCAGTGCAACAAAAGACAGATTTCCATGAAATTCAGTGTTTGTACCATTTGCACAACTTAATGATAGCACCTTACAAGGCCCATGTGAATGGAGCTGTATTCAAAAACCTGTGAGTACCATGCTCTAGGGGACCCTGCTTGAGCAGGGAGGTTGGACTGCATGACCTCCATCCTACCTGTTCTATGATTCTGTGAACAAGCAGTAAGTACAGCAGTGCTACTTTTGGACTATTTGGTCTGTTTGGGATTTGGAAATTTCTGCAGTTGATACTTCAAGAGGAATTTTAGTCAATAGTTTATGTTCCTATCTAGATCACTGGCTCTTTGGGGCTGGCTGTAGCAAGCCTTGGCTGTCTTCTCCCTAACAACCAAGTGCAGGTAAACCTGATCCAGACAGGCATTGCCTAGATGTTGCTTGTTGTACCTTCAGACTGAAAATTTGCACCTGACCTGGTGTTTGCTCCTTGTCCTGGATCCTGCAGTGTTGATTTATTCTCCTGCTATTTGAGTGTTGGCCACTCCTTTGCCTTGCTTTTTGTGTCGTGTTGTTCCTCATATCAGTTCTCCACGCTGATGGTCCAGCCAGCATCAGCTCTTTATTGTCATAGAGACTGGTGTCTCTGCAAGAGGGTCAGAACCTTGGCATGTCACTCTGAGCTTCACACTTCACACAGGTAGTGGGTGATTTAAATTAAAAAAAAAAAGTAAAAAAATCACAGAGTGAAAGTCTATGTTTTGTTGAAAATTGTAGTGAAACTTCCTCATCTGGTCCATCATGATATTTTTGAAACATACAAAGAATGTTTTCAGAAATAGCACTCATTATACCTTGTAAGGTTTCCTTCCCTCTTTGGGGCCCAAACCTAATGTGGAGCTGCTGATTCACTGGGAGAAAAATCTTGTATTGAGAAATTTTCAAATTGACAAGCCATCCCTTATGGGTTGATTATCTTCTAAAGTGCTAGAGAAAAAAAGAAGTGACCAACCCTGAAATAATTAAACCATTTTGGTGCTCAGTCTGTCAGCAAATAATATGAAAGGTGATCCACAGAGACTTTGTAAACATTTGGTAAAGAAAGAAATGCGATGATACAAAAATGGGAAATGATAACAGTAATGAAAATATCCAGGTGGCTCATCTAAAAATGATATGTTTGCAGTCTGCTTTTATGTGAAGCAAACATTAACTGAAGGAAAAATAATCCAAGCTAGGTATTCTGAGGAATAAAAGCAGCAAATGGGCCATGACTGGAAAGAAAACAAAACTAAACAAGTAAGCTCACCTGCAGAATAAAGAGCCATAATTGGTGTTTAATGCATTCTGCACTCTGAGGTTGATGCTGGTTGTGATAAACAGAGAAAGGAATACATATCTCAGAAAACAAAAGGGTGGGCTAAAAATGGGTAGATAGAGAGAGGGAGAGATAGGCACATGCATAGATATTTACTTTTGTGCAGGTATCCATGCATGCATAAATAGTGCAGACACGTGTGTACATGCAGACACATCTAGCTAGATTTCTTAATGAGACTCTGCTGTAGTGATGATGTGTCAGTGGTCTGTACTGTATCAATAAGGCCATACTGAGACATAGTTTTGTGCTGAGAGGCATGAGACTCCCTATGTGCTTAACTTGTAAGCATCCATGGCTTTGGTTTAGAAAAACAATACTTTGTAAGCTTTTCTTTGTTGTGCAAAAGTTTATGAAGAGCTGTGCTGATTCAAACCCAGCATTCTGTCCCACCTGTGGCAATAAGTCAATTCCTAGGGCAAAGAACAGGGCAAGCACGTGATGTTTACCCTCACACATTCCCAGCAGTCAACCACTTGCAGCTCTGAAGATTTTATAAGCTTAGTAGCCTTCAGTGGAGTTTTATTCCAAGTACTCATTTAGCTTCTGCTTGTACCCATGTAAATTTTTAGGCATCCAAAATGGATTGGTCTTTTAGAAAGAGTTTGAGTGCTCTGCTGCATTCTGTGGGAAGAGCTATCTCCTTTGGTTTGTTTGCATCAAGCTCGTATCAGCCTTGTTTCATGGCACCAGATACACCAGTAATACATAATAATATTATCAACATATCTGTATATATATATATACACACATATACTACATATATATCTATAACTACATATATCTATATATCTATATCTATCTATCTATATATATATATATATACATGTATATATATATATATATTTATTTGCAATAGCTTTATGTTTCCATAAAAAAAGCCTGAAGTGAGTGAAATTCCCATGAGGAAGGAGAGTTTGATATGGTGCTGTGGAGAGCTGAGCCTGTCTCTGGGGCTGAAATATCTGGGCTCACTGTGTGTGGCAGAAATGAGGATGCAAGTACAGAGATGGGAGCCAAGTCCTCCTGAAAAATATCCCAGGGACCAGGAGTTGCTAGGCGGATTTTGCTGCAATTTAGAGAGTCTCTGAATTATCATTGAAAGTAGGTTTGAGGAAATGACTCACCTGCAAGGACACAGTGGGAAGGACGAGTTATTTATGAACCTTTTAATTTAATTGTTGATATTTAGACTCCATCTGGCATAGTCATTTCAGATTTTCTTTCTTCAGTCAAGTTAAGGATCTTAGTTAATACTACAGAAAAACCTGACTTGTCTAACTTTAAAGGCTTTTGTCTTGGAGGAAGAGTTCATTGGAGATGAAAGCCTGGACAGATCTACCTCAAAGCTATGGTCAATATTTATTTCCTCAATTATGCTCATTTGTTGTATCTTGCTTTATCAAAAATTGCCTTGTGTTCCCTACAAAGAGATCCCTAACATCTGTTGCTTATAGCTTTTTCTTATGCTGTCTCCATGAAAATCTCCTCATAATAAACAGATTGTAGGCATTTTAAAAGGGCCAGTGATCCTTTCTCTGTGACTACTAGGATTTTTCAAAGGCTTTTTTCATGCAGAGTAGGCTCCCTCTTGATACTGAGCATAAATTCCCTGCACTTGCATTTCTCCATCAGTGAATCAGAGTGGCTGATTAAAGATTTAGAAGTGGTTTGTTTTGTTTTTGTTTTTCTCCTGGCTTTTTTTTTCTTCCTCTTTTCTTTCATAAAATAATGCAACATTTTCATGATTTGTAGAGGTAGCAGGCTTTTTGTGTCTAACAGCAAGATGATCTTGCTCATCTGCCACCTACCAATTATTATAAATGTCACTGTTAAAATTTTAGGGTGGCACAAATATTTGAAGTGAAAAGTAACAATGAGGTGGTGCCAGTCCAACAGAAATTTTTACTGTTCAGCACCAGGCTGTTTCCAGAATGGCTTGTCTCACAAATACAGTTCCCACATTTAATCTAGAGGAAGGTGAAAGGCCAAAGAAAACACATGAGAATTTAAAAGTGGAAACTTCACAAAAGATTAAAAATTCAATAAAAATTCCTGAAAATGTCTGCCACAAAAATACCCTAATATGATGCTTGGTTGTATGGATGGGGAAATACAAGAACACTCAGTGCTATTTCTGTGTAATAGAATATAAATTAAGAAGTGGCTCAGAAATGTTCCAGCACTAAGAGATCCAAACCAATCTGACACCAACAAATATTTTCTGTTCTGTTTTATTTAGATGAGTTGTATCAAAGTGATACTTTTTTATATCTTTTTTTATACATATCTATAATTTTTTCTTTATTACCAAGCTTTCTGAAAGTTGAGAAAGCTATATTCATTTATATGGCTAGTTACTAAAGCCATGGCTATTCCTTCCCTTTTTAAAATTTGAATATCCATGTTTGCCACCTTATTGGCTGCCTTCTCCTCTATGAAATAAAGTGTAATTGATAGTCAGTATAATATATGTTCAGCCCAAGAATTGTTGAAACAATTCCAACCTTTTTGTTTTGAAGAATATGTCTTTCCTGTGTGCCCCATCCACATCCACCCACTCTCAGAATAATTTCTGCAATGCATCATTGTTGTATCTTTCCTTATGCCTACGTTTTCTCTCTAAATCTTTCACTCTGAATTCAGATACTGCACTCACTTGTGAGGTCTCTGCAGTGTCAAAGCTTCTAGATAGTATTCCAGACAATGGATGTGACTCTGTTTTGAGCAATTTCTACAACTAACTAATAGATTTCCTTAGATATGAGTGCTTTTTTTCCCCTTTGGTGCTGTCAGTGAGGCTGTGTGGTAATGGCTTTATTTCTTTACTTCAGAGAGAGCAACTCTGCCAAATGCAGGTTAGTGCTCAGTTCTGTGGTTATCACTGTCCTCTTGACATTCTTTCTTCCAACTTCTTGCAGGTTCACTTTTATTTTCCTTAAGAATGTTCCTGGGTTTTGTTTTATTTTGCTTTTAAACCTAGTCCAAAATGGCACCAAGGAGCCGAAAAAAGAGAAATCAAAACTTGTAATCTGATCTGAGTACATTCTGCAGGCTGGCAAATTTCAGTTTCTTATTCTGTTATGTTTAAGCCTATTTTCAGAAATATCTTTTTAAAATCTCTGTTCCATGTCTCTGAGGCCCACCACAATCTGATCTTACATTAGATATTGTACAAACCAAAAAACCAGCATGTCAGACTTGCCACACTAAAGTCTGCTATAAATGCTTCAAATTTATTTTTGATTTCACATATGAAGCCAATTATCTTGAAAACAAGTTGTTCTTTCTGAAAGTGGAGTATTTTCTATATCTGTATCGTGGTTTGTTCCCTTCCAATAACTTTTAGGCTGGCAATTGAAACTCATACCTTGGATCCTGCAAATATAATTTGTCTGACCCCCATATATTAGAATAGATATAGACCTTTATCTCCCTATGCCTTTACATAGTTCCATCTCTTTTCAGAAGAAAACAAATTCTTGCCTAAATGAGTCTTGCCTTCCAAGAGTCTGCTGTATCTGTGGAAAATTCTAGGTGCATTAGTACAATAATATGCTGTTTCATTTTGTCATTTGACAGCTTTTGTCTTGTTTCGTGATGCTTTTCCTCCTCCACTGAGCACACTCACTGATAAATATTGGTGACAATTCCTAAACAGTCAATATCAGACTGTACAACTAACATTAACTGAAGCTGGGGCTGGAGGCTGGGCTGCAGCTGCTTTGGGTGTGGATTTGCATGGAGCTCACACATCAGAGGGGATGGAGCACTTTGACAAAATTTACTGACATCCCAAAACACACCACTGATCTCAGGGGCACAGGCACGGATGGCTGCACTAGTCCACAGTGACATGCTGCATTAAGAGCTATCCTAGATCAGTAATTAACTCAGTGTGAGAGTGGACACTGAGAGCCTCATCCTATGCCAGAATCCCCAATATATCCCTGTTTCAGCCAAATTTTAAAAAGGACTTATTTTATTTTTTCTTCTTTAAAAATAAAAAGATCAAAGAGGAATAAAAAGGGTTTTTTTCTGAACAGCTGTTAACCATTGTCTGCATAACCATGATCAGCACAATGGCTTTGATGAGACTAAGCCCACACAGTTTGTTCCTCCAGAGTGCACCAAGTTTCCTGCCAGCCGTTTTGTATTCGCTACAGCCCAACCTAATAAAAAAGACTGAATGAACTCTCATGATTGATGCAAATAAAGCCAAATGCTGCTACAAAAGAAACAAGATTTCTGTCATTATCAGTCACTTCTATTATGTTGAAAGGGAATATTGTCAGCAAACCTCATGCAAACTGTACATAAGCCATGATCTTTCCCTCTTTTTTGTTTTTTGGGTTTTGTTTTTTTTTAATAATTGCTGAGGAGATACACAGTGTTGGCACCTTTTAAAGCATCCTTCATGAACTCTGTCCAGATACCATGTGACACAAACTATTTTATAGTGTGCCCTGCTCACTGCCAGTGTCAATATAGGCAGTTTCTTCATCTCTATGAGTGATGTTTTATCTGGATTTTCTTTATAAATTGTAACATCAATACCTAGGCATTTTAGCTGGCTCTGTACAGGTCAGCTCAGGTTCAGGCAGGGTTCATATTACCACTGGAAACTCGATCATACACTTGTGTGATTTGAGCAAAAAAAGGGCAAGGTAACTTTAGAAGCTGGAAGCCTCTAATTCAATGCCAAAGCATGTTGTCAACTTTTTTCCTACTACCTTGTAGGTTTAATGTTGCACCAGAAGGATTTGACTAGAGGGAGACTAATATCTGCTAACACTGTTGCTAACATACTGCTTTACTTGTGGGTTATTTCACTTAGTATTTTATTAACAGTGGAACAGATAGCACTGCCTACTATTAGAATTGGTGAATGTTGCCCTTGAAACTCCCCTCAGTTTCTTATAACTTTGTCTAGGTTTTAAACTATTGAAGTTGGAAATTTCATGCTGATAAAGTGTCTGCCTCTGTCTGCTTTTGTTGCCTTTATTTAGGTATTTATTTTCAATACATTCCAGCTGTTTTAGAGAACAATGCCTGAGATGCTGTGGTTGTTTCACACAAGTTGAAAAACAAAAGGGTACCTGATAGCCTTTTTCTTTAAGTACCAGTAATTTTAATTTTCTATTCCTCATTACCTGAAGTAAGGTCAAGAAGTTTGGAGAGGAGAGACTGGTGGGACAGGGAGGTAAATCTTGTGTTATTACAAGGACTAAGCTGTTTAAAAAAGACTCTTAGAACATGGTCATTGCTAATGGATAAAATTCCCCTAAGTTCTTTTCTCTGGTGAGCACAGTCCTGTGTGACACTGTACAACATCTGGAAAATGCAGCTGTAAGCAGCAGCATTCTCATCTTCATGTGGCCAACTGGACTATGAGTAACAAGCCTGTTTCAAAGCTCTCCATGCTGTTTTGATGGAGCTCAGAAAAAAAATCTGCTTCATCTGAGAGAAAGAGAAGAAGAAAACAAGCCTGTGGAAAAAAAGGGAGTTTGTCAAGGAGCTCCTAAGGAAAGAGAAACAGGAGTGGAGGTTGGCAAGCAACAGGAGAAAATGATGCAAAGAGTGGGAAGGCAAGAAAAACTGGGAATAAGGACCAACAGTGGTGGATGAAGAAGGTGAATGAGACTGGAAAATAAATTTAGTGAAGAAAATGGAAATTCTTGAGCAAAGAAGTAGGAAAAAAGAGCCCAGATTCACCAACTTGAAAAGCAGACCATTTATGTGTGTGTGTTAAAGTGCCTAGTGACATTTGCAAGATATAGTTTTTCCAGTTTGCAAGAAATTGTGAAATTCTATAATTGAGACTGGAGGGTGTGTTCTGAAAAGGCAAAGGAAACCAAAGACTTAAAAGCCCCAAACAAACCCAAACACTTTTCAGACTAAATTGGGG
>VZRX01004138.1:447639-477669 GCA_013398075.1 Notiomystis cincta | reverse complement strand
GGGGGGGGGAAAGGTCAGGTGACATGTTTCTCATTCATAGTGTTCAAAAAGTTAAGTATAAGTGGTGACATTTATCCCTTTAAGCATTAAAATAAATAAAGCACCTTAAAATAAAATATATGTTAAAATTGTGATGTTGAAGTACAGGTATAACTATATTATTCTGAAGTAATAATAATCTAAGATTTTGTAGTTAAGAAAAAAAGTATTCAAAGCACTCAAGCCAGCACATTCCTCAAAATTATTTCCTTTAATTACATCACTGATTTACAAGGAAAAAAATGGTCATAGAGGAAAGCATCAAACTAATTTTATATTAAATTTTCAGTTTGCTAGTGGTGTGCAGTTATTTAGGAATTAGGCTTCCTTTTCTGTGGGATAGCAGTCATAGAATTTGGGAGACATGGAGGATTTGGAAGAGGTGCAACTAATGAAAAAAATGCACTGCAGAAAGAAAATGTAGAAAAAGGCATTGAAAATCATACAAAGCAGGTATTTCACTGGTGGTCTTTTTACTGTGCTTTCTTCATTTTCTGGATATCTGATTTGATACCTCAGGGTCTCATTTGCAGAAAGAGTGGTAACTTTCAAATGCTGTTGAAATCCATGGAAACTGTCTTTTGATACAGTTGCTGTATACAGTAAATCCTTTGCAAAAGCAGGTTCAAGGTATTTCAAACAGAGCAAGCAGAATTAGTGGGTATTTTCCCCCTTAATCTCTCTGTGTTAGGGTTTCCCATCTGTAAAATGGTGATACTGATACAGTGATGCTAATGTGTGGCAAATGCAGTGGCTACCTCTCATTGCTGGAGTGCTGAACTGTACAACTTCAGCAGTTTTCTTTCAATGCAAGTTTTCTTTTCTGGACTGAGTATGAAAGAATAATTGCTTTCTTTCTGTGATTCATTCAGCAGGAAAAAGTCACGTGAGCAATCTCGAACCTCTTACAGAGGAGAATTGGAAAATATTTTTAAACTACTGAACTCAAGTCATTTAATCTTTCCTGCTTACTGCAGTGTATTGAATTTTTGAGACCAAACAGTGTAGACTTCAGCTAGCTTTATAGCCTTGGCTGTTTATAGAGCATTTATCTTATATATAAAAAAAAAGGTAACATGATGTAGGTGCTTCTTAAATTTACCATAAAATGAATAACTTTACAGGAATATTAAGAACTGATATGTGAATCTATTGCATAATGGTTAATCATTCTCCATGAATGACCAACACTTATGACCTTTATTCTCCAGTTATGTTTATAGATGCAAAAAGACAAAATTGCAAGAGACCTTGCAAATAAAATATATAACTTAAATATGAATTAAAAACCTTCCACATACCTAACAGTGGAAAGCTAAATCTACTCTTTGAGAAAATGTAAACCTGAAACATGAAAAAAACATTTCAGCAATGTATTTCCACCCAAATAATTTTGTGGGTTGATAAAAATAAATTATACCAAATGCCTTTGCCATAATTTTTCTTCTTATTCTACCTGTGTAATGCATTATTACTATCAGTTATGACTCTAAAACTGTAAGAAGCAAGGCTAATTTGTGTTTATCAGGCTTCTCAGTTGCACAAATTGCTGAGATACAGCTTTAAACTTTTCCAATGACAGCCCATGTCTTCTACAAGAAGCAATGAAGCTGGAGGCCTGATTGCTTCTGAATTAGCTCCCAGCCCTTATCTTTTTTGTCTGCTGTATCTTTCTGGTTGCCTTTGTAAAAATCTCTTTTGGATTTGTGTCAGCACTCCTGGTACCATGTAAAAGATAGTAACAGCTCAGAGCAGCTGTGTCACTGGAGCAACAGTAAGGGCAAACTCTTCAGCTCCCATCAGCCAGGAGGCAACCATGTGGTGGCTGCACTCTGCCTTAAAGTGTTCACCTCTCCCAGGAAATTGATGCTCTGCACTATTAAATAATCTCCCCACCTTGTCCTGGGCTGACTAATGTTGCAGTGCATTCACAGGGTTGCAGAGACTGCTCATCCCTCCTCAGGTGATGGAGCCATCCTGTTTCACTGACGAGGATGACCTGGTCTGTCTTACTTCTTACACACTTACAGGGAGCATGTACTGCTCCCCTGGAAAAAGTGCACAGGAGAGCCTGGATTTATCCAACCCACCCCTGAGTTGCTAAGACAATTTCCAAGATGTACCACGTATTACTGTTGTTTCTTTATTTATCATGCAGTTTTAGGAAGAACCCAGAGATGCAGACTCATTTGGAAAGAGGAACATCCAAAGAACATCAAAGCAAAGGCAGTGTTTGCAGGCAGAAAATGCACAACGTAATACAATGACTTGCGTACAATCCCAAAATAATTCAAGGTCAGGGACAGAATCAAGGCTGTCCAACCACCATCCCTTTTATTTATCCTCACACCACTCTACCACTGGCTAGTTTCAGAAGATTTGAACTTCTCAGTGGCTTCTTACGTAAAATGATAGCAGAGCAAAACAAAGCCAGCTGAATAAGTGTATCTGGGCACAGGATGTTAGGGCTGGCTGCTGCATTGGTACAATACCTACTGCAATTGCTGCCTGGGGAGAGTGTGCTTGCAGAGTGTGGCAGCAACAGCTTCTGCAAGACAAAGTACTGCACATTTGACTGCTATGGCTGGCAGTTTTTGTGTCAAGTAAGCACTGGCAGAGAATACAGGGTGCACCTCTGAGACCGAGACTTTAGACATTTTGTTCCGGTTTCAGCGAGGGTTTGTGTTCCTCCATGAGCTGCTCAGTGCAGTCATATTGAAATTTTCTGCCATTAGGCCGCTGCCTGTGCCCAGTAAAAGCGAAATACAGTGCAAGTCCCAGCTGAGAGACAGATGGACTGTTTCAATTCACACAGGGACCCACTGTAACATCCTAGAAGTGCTAGGGAGGCACGCACACATTTATTTTTTTCAGGTACACTCTGATGTCCATCACACACAAAGCAGAACATAAATAAACCTCAAGGCACATGAGAATGAGGCCCATTCCCTCTGTCTCTGACAGTCTCTTTGTGAATCTCACTTCTTTGTGGGAAGTCTTCGTGTACCTCAGTGAATCTGGAAACAAAAGGATGGATATCCTGCCAAAGGAGAGAAGGCTCTGCAGTCATCTCACTGTGAACAAGGAGAACTGGTTAAGACCAAGTGATTCTTTTTTTGCCCACATATTTAGGTATGGCTGAAGTAATTTCTTTGCAAAGGTGACTGGCAATTGAAGGGTTCTCTGTTGCTGGAACTGGGCTGGAGCTGATCACTAAGGTGAATCTTTGTTACAGTTACAGGGAAAACTAAAGAGTGAAGCAGAGATAGGTGAGGGAGAAACAGAGGATCAAAAACTTGCCCCCTCCTTTGGCAATTTCCACCAACTGACCCAAACAGTAGCTGCTTCAGACCCCAGTGCTTTGTCTCTCAAATGGGAACTGAGAGGCAGAGAGAACAAAAAGGAGGATGCCCCACAGCAGCACTGGGATCAAGGTCAATCACTTGTAAGCATGGGGCAAGTACTGTTCTGTGAGCTGAGCTTGCCTTGGCTCAGATACGTGGTCCCAGCACACCAGGCTCTGATTTACCCACCCTGGCACCTATTCTTCCTGTAACTGGGCTGGGCTATGTTTGGGATTCCTTTCTAAAGAACTGCTCGTTTACAATTATTGATAGAGCTTACTACCTGTAAAAAGAAAAGTATTGCTCATTTTTGAGCAGCCTCCCATTGTAGTTTAGGTTCCTCAGTCTGTGGAACGTGAGTTGAAGTTTCAGTCTCTGTAAGGACTAAAAAAAAAAAATGAGGTTATCTCCTTTTTTACAATGTAGCTGTTGTTCTGGACTGTTCTTAACAGAATTTCAGGGGCTGATTAGGCTTCAATGGATATATTCCAACCAGGAGAATGTTTCTAAACTGTCTATGTGTATGCAAAGATCATTGAAGGTTTTTTAGCCTCTTCCAATTTTTCTGTTCTTTTACTTTACCCCATCAAACTTCTATTTCTGCCACTGTTCTTCTGCCTCTTTCCATCATTTTGACATGTCTAGCTACAGAAAGGAATTGAGTAGGATGCTTATCTCTGAACTAACAGCATTGCAGAGTTTTCTAGTCAATTCTACACTTTTACAAATGTACTTTAAGGAAAACAATACAGGAAAAAGAAATATGCAGGTGTATGTTTTCTGCTTCCATATGAGAAAAAAAAGAATTACGTTTGCATGGTATATGATTGCTGCTGAACGCTTTCAGAGGAGAATGCACCTGAACACAAGTATTAATGGTGTAGGAAAGCATCAGCATCATTCCTTTCAGATTCTTCCCCTTTAAGTCATGCCATCTTTCTCTGTCCGCTCCTCTACATTAATACAGTTAATAATCCCTATCTCTCATTCATCTTTTGTAGAAGGGAGATCTCAAGGCCATGCCTGCACAGTGGCACAGCTGATTCATTAGCAGGGTTTAGCCAGAGTACTTCCCCCTGAAAAGGTTTCCTGCAGTGGTACAAAAGGAATGGCTCTGTTGCCTGACAGTAGTTGATTTCCTCAGAGTTTTTCTCATTTGAGCTTCTACGCCTGGCGCAGAAAAATTAAATATTCAATTTACTGAGGGGTTCAGACCTGGTCCTGTTTTTTATTAATGTAAATCGCAGAAACCTGAGTACCATTACCCGCCCCAGTAAAGGCTTTATTTAGTTTAACACCGAATGTAACAGTGTTGCTTTTAGAGTTAAAACAGCCTTCACTGCAGCCTCGGCATTTTCATTATGTCACATGCCAGGGAGCAGTCCTGCCAGGGGAGACGACTAATGTCTCCATGGTTGTATACTTTGTGGTATAATGGCTGGCAGGTTCCTAGAGGTGGACTCAGATCTCTTCAGAAAGGGGACTGAATTTTACTGAGGTGGCCTACATTCAGATTTTCTAGTTGTAGAGCTGTTTTCCACAAAGGTAGAGCTGCCTCTCGTTTCGTATGGAGCCCAGCTGATGAGGCAGCATCAGCAGGGCAGCTCTGGGTTTGCACACCAGAGCTGCTCAAGGCATGGTTGGGGGTTTGTGGGACCTTGCCAATGAGAAGCTGAACACCTCTGGGCTTTAGGTGTCTTCGGGGTGAGTTGGCAATTTAAGCAGGATGCACAGAGCTTCAGTTAGAGCTGTAGATGCTTGGAGACCCTTTTGTAGACTAAACAGCACCTAGACCTTGAGGCTGGTGGCACCAGTGGGATTTAGGACATGTTCTCACTCTCAGGGGTGGGCTGTGCCCTGCTGAGGCTGTGGGCACTCATCACAGGTCAGGGCAGTTTGTCCCAGTGTGGGTCACAGCTCACGGCCTCTGCCCAGCTGCCCTGGGGGCTGCAACGTGGGGCCTCTCTGTCCAGGCAGGCTTGAGACTGGGAAGCAAATTCTGCAACCAAACTCAGCCAGTGTCAGCCAACATGGTAGATGCTGCTCGTGGATAGCATAACTCCAGACACAGTGGGAATTTTAATCCCCTATTGATCCTGCAGATCAAGGCCTCCAGCTTGACTGTACCATGAGCAACATGCAACAACAACTGGCAACTGGCTTTCCTCTCCAGGTAATGAATGTGCAATACTTTGAACTATTTAAATCAATAATTGTATTTTCAGCTTTTTCAGATGCATCCTATGCTTCAAAGACACATCCTCACATTTTATGTTTTCCAGGAAGGTTGCTCATCAGGCAAGCTGGCCTCAGTACGGGCAACCTGTGATACAGGCACCCATTGAGCTAACCAGAACTGTGAAAAAGAAATTGCAGGCAAATCCCTGAGCCAAAAGGCTCATTATGGGTGGTAAGAGAGAGCAGTTAGGCAAGAACCCCCTATTTGCACGTCCCAATGCTGCAGGTGCTTTGTGGCATGTGGGGAGGAACAGCTGAGCTGGGCAGCCCAACTTTATCTGACTATGTCCAAATGGATTTCAAACAAATCCCCCACTTGTAAAAGTTGGCTCTACTTTCACTGATCTTAATAACAGCTACACAAGAACATCAAAAGACCAGAATTTGGCCCCATGAAAAGCAAGAAATAACCCATTTATGTGTCTTATTGTAAGGTATTAGCAGTTTAAAATTACAGTCATTGTGTGGCACAAAGAACATTCTGAACAATTCATTCCCTTATGGATGTGATTTAAAATTAATTCATTCTTCCGCCTCACTCTATTATTGCCAGCAAACCAGTGATGTGGAATTACTTACTTCTAAGCCATATGGTCTTCTGAGGACAGATACCTCTTTAGCCTACTCTAATTAAAACATTGCATGTATAAGAAGTTCATTCTGATTTTTAGTTTTTTGTTAAATAACTGAAAAAAAAAGAAAAGTGAATTTTGCAATTAGAGGTTAGGAATGCTTTCTGTTTTTCTCATTTCCTATTTATTTTAAAATCAAAGGGGATGGCATCCCAGCATGTCAGTGCTCTCTAGCAAAGTATTAGTGTATTTTGGAGGAGAGATCAAATGGCTTTAAAACCCTATATTTGATTTTCATGCTTCTACCTAAAAATGTAATTCTTTAACAGGATTTCTTGTCACAGAGTCATTTCTGCACATGACTGTGTGAAGAGCAAGGATCTAGACCTTGCTGACTCATTTAGCAAATATTTCTTGATTTGCTTAACAGTTCAAGTTTTGATTTTTTTTTGGTTGTTGTTTGGTTGGATTTTTTTTCTCTCTGCTGTTTTGTTTCCTGCTGTCAAGAATGGAAAAAAATCTAGTAAGCTATGCTTCATCTAGCCAATAGCCAGATGAAGAATATAAAGAAAGTAGTGATAAGAAGGTCAAAATATTACATTACCAAGTTCACTTGTAATGTTTTCAAAGAGCAAATTCAGTGTCTTGAATTTAGGAATATTTTAAAACTATTTCCTGCAATGTATTTTTATGTGAAAAATAATAAATCTACATGATGTTTGAAATTTTATACTATAGTAATTGATCAGAAGTAGATCCTGTTAAAATATCAGTGGATGTGTAAACTACATCAAATAGTCCCCACAAAAATTCACATATTCCCTTCCAAATGTATTTTTGCTACTTTTCCATTATTTTTTATGTTATTGATTGAGTATTGTTTCCATTTTCCTTTTTCTATGTAATTTCCCTCTATGGCAGTGTATCGTTTCACAGAACACCTTTCCCTTCCACTGGGTAGAGATCCCATTTTGCAGGTCATTCCTACAACTGGAGAGGGTGAAAATGAGAGATCCTACTGGAACTGCAAATGGACTGCAGTCTGGATTCCCTCCACTCTCTTCTTGCCTTTAAAACAAAATCGGTTCAATGTTTGTGTGTATTTATAACAAAATAGAAACTGGGAAAAAACCCTTCCATGCAATATCTGTTGACCTTCACTACCAGTGAAAAATAGAAGTCCTCACAGGGCACAAGAAATAAGCAGAGGTTTGAATGTGCAGACAGACATCTTGGACCTCTCCACAGTCTCACAGCAATATTTATTTACTTACTTACTTATTTACCGATTTTAAGGCAATCACTAGTTCTGCACACACAAAGAAAACCTTGAATTTGTGACCCACGTGCAGGCAGGAGATGTTGCTTACTGGTCACTTCCTGCAACCTTGGCAATTGCAGTGAGGAGGATTAAGAGCATCCATTCAGGCTGTTGATGCAAGTCCTCCTTGCAGCTCACAGCATCCTTCTCAGAAGCAGTGGCTGCCGATATCACTCCTGCTCAACTCCCAGCAGCTCTTCTGGTTAATCCCAAGCCAAAAAATTCTCTCTTACCTCTGAATATGAATGCCTGCAGAGAGAGTTAAAGGAACAGAAATAATGCAAGTTAAATTTCCATTGTACCTGATAAAGGCATGACCTCCTGACATAGACATGGCCCTGTAACACATCCTCTTCTTTTCCTGCTAGCCCTGTGCAAAGATTTTACACCTCATGCCTTTTGGCTGTCATGCCTTCCTCTAATAATTCATTCTCCCACGAGGTCTAAGAGAATATGGATGAACTCAGCACTAAGACAAAAACCTGTGATACCAGAACCTGCAGGGAAAGAAATAATACAGTTTAGTGTGTGTTTGGAAGCCCCAAATGATTGTAACTTGGTCACTCTGTTGTGCTGCAAACACGTGCGTGTTTATATTTGTTAACATAATTCCTTTAGCTGTTTAAAGGTTATAGTTAGTGCTCCACATTTCTTTACAGAATTATTTACTTCTAGCCACAAGGCAGGTTCAGGAAATAGCTGACAGCTTTCTGTATATCTGCAGCACACTTAGATCATAATCTAAATTTTAGGAAGCATCTTTACCAATCTCAGTATGTTCATAATGATGAAATAATTATGTTAGTATTAAAATTCATCCTTTGCCAGTAACAAGCTGCAGAACTCTTGAATGCTCCCCAGGCTAAGGTTCACAATCTGTTTAAATTGGCCTTTCATTGCACAAGCAAACAGCTTTAATTATCTGGGAAAATAATCAAAGTATTCTTAGATCTGAGGGCGAGGTTATATTAATCATATCCTACCTCTAGAGAAGGTCCAATCCTATCAAACACTTCATGAAAAGACAGAAGTGCTTACTCCATAATAACACTCATTAGCCGTCACAGTTTATGAAAATATTATGGGTGTCATAATGTCAGTTCTGTGAAGCTGGAGCTTCTTAATAACAAATTACTGAGGGTCAGTTTATACCATCCAGCAAAAAGAATTGAATATATATCTGTGTACCGCTTGCATTTTTCACAAATAATATCTGCCCCTGAACAAGGTGCCTGCAATATAAATGTCTACATGTACATCACATGCCAGAGGAAGGCAGAGCCTCAGTATAACTGGTTGAGTAGCTTCAGACTTACCCTGAGTCATCTGGAAAAGAGAGAGGGCATTGCAGCACTGAGATTAATGGCTGGGACTAAAATCCCTTTCTCAGTTCTCTCCCTTCGCCAGTAAATCTGCCCCAGAACTCATTTGCACAATACTTAAGCAGAGGAAATGACATTGGTCAACAGGTGCTATACCAAACCTGAGATTTATTGAGGACTACATTTATGGGTTTGCCTTGTCAAAGGCTTCCAAATACCTTATGCAGTGCTATATTTATTGCATTACAAGTCTGACATAGCTTTCCAGTTACTTCTATTATGTGAACTCAGAGGAGGAATAAGGTAGAAGTAAATATACTGTCACTTTTCCAGATGAATTGTTCAAAATGCTAAACTTGCCACCTGAAATTTACGGCACTAGGAACTAAATTGCATGATAATATAAATTTGGCAACCATAGGGGTTTTAGCTTTGTGTATTGTGATATACTGCCTTGAAAACCTCCCTGTGGAGTTAAAACAATGACCACGTTGTTATCTTAGTTGTAACAACTTTGAAATGAAATTAAGTGAAATGTAAATTCAGTGTGTTTGAATTAACTTGATTTATTAGGAGATACCTTCTGTGATTGATAAAAAATGGCTGGGTGAAACCTCTGTTCCCAGAAAAAAATCACATTTTTTCTTGACGTTTTCCATGCAGACACTGTGGAACAGAGATCCTTATTTCCTTTACATTAGATTTTTCAAAGGACTTGTGCTCTTTGTTAGAGGCAGAATTTTCAAAGTATTTCAGAACTCCTAAGAGAGAGTTGCTCTTTCACAGGTTCTTCAATCTCATTGCTTTCAGTTGTGGTGACAGGCAAGATGTGCAGATGGGAACAAGCATGGAGTTAGGAGGGTGTTGACCAGCCTTGAGGATGCACATCTTTGCTGTGCTGAGCCCTGTAGTCCACTGCTTTTCCCTAGATTTTCAAATACTCTGTCCCTTGTGTGTAACAGGAGCACATACAGTGTTTCAAGCCAGCCCAAATGGGTCAGGTGTGTTGCTGGTCCACGTGGCTGTTGGTGAGCTGCTTTCAGTTTGATGGACAGTCAAATCTAACAGAGAGCACTCAGACACCTTTGAGCACCTGCTTTAGCCACAGGGCAGACAAGTGGGAAGCAAAAAGGTCCAAAATGGGTCTGGGAGACTCATTCCCTCCCAGTGTGACCATCGTGTGCTATCCTGGTGGGATAACAGCCCCTTTTGGGAAGGCAATAAAAATACCTTTTTGTTGATAAACATGTGAACATATTTTAAATACAGACCAGAAGACCTATCAGTTTTGGACAGAAAAGTCTTAAGATCTTGCTCAAAGCCCCCAGATAGGCAGAGAGGGTTTGTTTAGATAGAGATTCTCTCTAACAGGCCTTGTCTTAATAACTTAAAGTGTGTTATGTGCTTCATGACGTTGCCTGTGTTTATGATATTGCTGCTGTTTCATCAAGCACCAGTAGTCACACAAGTGCATACAAATGCCCACTTAAATATATCTTAACCCTCCCAGTCTTATTTGATTTACATACTTGCAATTTCAAAAACCATCTCATGACTAATTTGAATCCCTTGGCATTTGAATGTATAGGGTTGGTATTTATTTGGGTCCTAAGCAAGGTGTCACACAAATCAACAGAAGATACCTGGGAGTTAGAAATAATTTTATTTCAGAGTGATGAGAACATAGATATTAAATTAATAAAAAGCCACGCCTATGTCAGACCTGGAAAACAACGACATAAAATAGACTGTTTATTATTCATCTTCTGTCTTGTTCTAATGACTTTCCTTTGCCCAGTATCAATCCAACATGAACCATGCTGTTACTTCTTAAACAGTGAACTGTCCTGAAGCAGAGGGAAAAAAGAAATTAAGCCCATCTATAAGACATTTCAATAAAGCATGAAGGTGGTATTGGTTCTGTCACCTGCAGATTAAAGTAGCTGATTTCGTTATAATTTGATGGAATTTTGTTCTGGTTCTATTATTTCACTGTATTTTATTTAAAAGAGAATGAATTGAAGATATTTAAAAATACATTGCCATTGTAGAAAGATGCAATTACATTAGCCTTCTGCTGATGTACTTCTGTCTCAATGTCAGAATTTGTCAGTTTTAGAGTAGGTTTTACTCTCCACTTAAGGAGAGTGGGTATAGACTTTCCTTAAATGACCTGTGAATTGTCCTCCTCTTGATTCTTGTATGTATACCTTTCTTGTATGTTACCACTATAGGAAATTAGTCTCAGAACCATGTCTCAGAAATGTCCATTTATTTCAGTGGGACAAGTATGTCTTGTCTGGGTTTAATGTTTGCTGCCTGACATCCCACAGGTGTCTGAGTTTTGTGAAAGGACAAAGTGGAGAGTAAGCTGATGATTTGGTTTGGGTACCTTAAGCCTCTTGAGAAATGTCACAAAGGGCCTCATTGGAAAGCATGTTGAAATCAATGGCAAGATTCTGCCTTACATCAACAGATTTGAGCCCACCCCTCACATCTGTTAGTAGCTTCAGATACAGTACTAGACCCAAATTTACAAAATCTGTCATTTCAGAATTCACTGCAGTGTATCTCCAGTTACCTGAGTTGATTCATTTCCTGTGGGGCATATGAGAAATTGAATCAAGCTATTGTCATTATCTATTCCTGTAAATTATTGATATCTGAAATGCTGATGCTTCAGGCTGTGGTTACAGTAAGCATTAAAGCTTCCTGGAGTATTATTTTTCTTACTGGCTCTTGTCCCATATTCTGGCCTTGTTGCCTTCCAGAAAAAGTAGTGATGAGCTTGTGATTGACAGATCATTCTCGCTTGTGTATATATGATAATTTGCATTCATTTCAGGAATGTCAGAGAAGATGCAATGTTAATTGATTTCAAGCAGGAAAAGGCAATGCTTTCTTTTAACCACAAACATCTCTGTAGATACAGTTAAATTTTAAAGTAAAATTTGAAAGTGTGTGTTTACCTACCTGCACAAAGACAGAAATGCTTTTCCTAGGGTTCAGCAGCAGCCTTCCCACTCTTTGCTTTTCTGCTGGCCACAGAAAAGCAGCAGCTCTGGCATTCAGAGAGCAGTAGGTTTGAGCTAGCTGTCCCTGCCCAGAAGGAAGGAGATGGATTTTGTTTTGCTAGGAAGACAATGGCTGCTGCAGATCAGAGAAGGATCCACCCTCTCACCAAGAAGGAAACAAGGCAGAACAATGATTTCAGAGCCTTTCTAAGAGGTTTTGTTGACATCATATGCAAACACTGGAGTTCTGATAGAGTGCATCAGTACTCTTCCATGGTGTGGAATTCTGCATGTGCCAGAGAAACCTGAAAGCACAGTAGTAAATTATTATGTGTAAAGCTTCTGGGACAGATTACTCAACTCTATTTTCCCAAGGACTTTTATTATCTCCTGTCAAGGAAAACATATTATAGAAATCAAGGGCTCTGAGTGTCTGCAAACTTCTTCCATAGATGTAAATACTGAAACTTTGGGAATGGGTACAGGATACAAAGCAACCCCTTTCACTGTTCACATCAACAGTAATTAAGAGTACTTGCATCTCAAAAGCTTTAGGTGATTTATTTGAGGTCATACTAAAGCCTGCAGGTGTATTGATCCAGGATGTATTTTATGGGGCTAAAGCTGGGTTAGGTTAGGCTGTTCTTTTCCTGGTAACCCATGCTCAGATAGCAGGGAGCACTGGCCTGCTCCCAGCAAAGCATTTAAACACAGTGTGGAATATGAACATAAAATCCATAAAGACTGTGCTTGACTTAATAATTCCATGGGGATTCAGGTTACATGTGAGCTTTGCTGGAATGGGCATGTGATGGGATCTCTCTGCTTCCTAGTAACAAGTGCAAGGAGAGATATTTGCCCTCCTAGGAGAAGGCATGAAATTGGCGCCAGAGTGCTGATAATCTCCCCGGAGGTTTCAAATGTTTTGGGGGTAGCATGTTGCCCATGTACACTGCTGAAGCACCAGCAATGTCCTTGCAAATACAGCATTACTGACTGTCTGAGGTCTCCATATTTGCCTTGTTTGAAGCACACTGCTGCCAGGACAGTTTGGATCCTTCCCTTGGCATCACCCTGCCTCCTGCTCTCCTGTATCTCTGTGCCATCTATCCTGATCCAGAAACCCAGTGAGCTCTATCCGTGGGCTGCGGGGGAAGTGGAACATTGCTGTGGAAGTAACAACTCTTGACATTCAACTCAAGGAGTGGGAAATCTGTCACCACACCTTCTGCTAACACAGAGAAAGCTCTGAGGCTTGAATTACACCCCCCGTCCTGAAAGCCAGGCTTAAGCGTCCCGCAGGAGGCTGACCTGGACTACCCCGTGGTCACTGCACAGGAGGATCTCTCACAAGGCAACCATATGCTGAAGCTGATGTAGTGCTTGTGAGACAGGCTTCTCACCAAGGAGAGTGGCACATAGCTTGAGTGATGTCTAACAGTAGCCAGATTTCAACCTATTAATCTTGCAGAACACTCATGAAGTCATGTTTTGCTTTATTTGATGTGGTGGAGTTAGCTTTTAACCAACACTCATGATGCCAACTCTCTGTATATGCCAGCCTACTTTTTGACCACTATTTAAAGTATTCCTTGCTGTTCTTTTCCTATCCTAGCTTGTTCATCCTTGCTCCTGTATACGATTATAAAAAGAATTTCCTTCATCTTCTATTCATCTTTTAACTTACAAGAGCAAAATGTACTTACAAGGATCTGGGTCTTTCAGCACTAAAAGAGGGGGAAAAAGTGATTATTATTTACTGCTCTTCTGATATCAGAATTAAACTGTGCCTTGCCAGGCTTGCTTAGCTGGCACTAGGAAGATTAATACACCCACATTTGGCTTACTCGAGTTACAGACTGTTTACGCTAACAATTTGGAGAAAATGACACCAGTGGTCTCCAAGAAGTGAAGTGCCAACACAACAGATTTTAAATCTGCAAGAAATAAAAAAATGGGCCTCAGTAAGAAATGAAAGCCTTGCATGCTGGATTAATAAGGAGGAAACTGTTCACGGTATATAAAATACAATGTGTGTCCAGGACCTGCTTACTAATCCAAACCTATACCAGAGCTAAAAAGTTTGGCCTTTTCCATTGCTAAATATCTGGGAAATCCGGGCACACCAGTGTATTAAAATGTTCCTTTAAAATGGCATTTCCTTGCATATATATGGACTTTTTCCAATCAAATCTGCATTTAAATCCACATACTGCAAATGCTTCTGCACATATTTAATTCACCCTGTATACAGAAATTCTTGCAAAATTATGGCCTGAAAGTAGATGGGTTTTAGCTTTCTAGTCCTGACCTTGCATGAGGGAAGAATGGATTTTCAAGTGTGCTAAAGGAAGTGAGGTATGCAGTTCTCCTCATTTCTCATATAAGGGGCCTGATCCTTAAAGATATCTTAAAAACTCTGACAAGAATATTTCGAGGAGGAAAAGAGTGTCTATGACTGACAACACACTCAGGTTTTAGGGAAAGGTAAATGTACTGAAGGAACCACCAAGAGAAAAGTGTCTTAACAGTTGCAACTGCAAAACAGAGTGTACTTGAGCAAACATCATAATTGTATGTGCCAAGAACTATAGTGCAGAACATTCATTTCTATATCCATGTGGGGAGAGGAATGTGTAGTAAATGACTCACTCTCATTACCTTACAATCTTCACACTGTATTTTCTTCTAAATTACTATGATTGTTCCAATAGTTATAAAGAATATATTATTTGTACATGAGAATACGACTTAAATAGGAGAATGTAAAGGATAGTTATAGAATTAAAGACCTGCAGTAAGTTTTCATCAAAGCTTCAATGACCCCTTTATCAACAGTGCCCACATCATCCATGCTTCAACACTATATTTTAATTATGGCACAATCTTTAGCCCACTGGAGCAGTGAAAAGATGTTCACTGAGAACAGCATAGGCATGCTCAGCTCCTAACCTTCCAAATCAGACTGAGTCGTTTCTTAAAAGAATTTCTAGGTGGGGTTGTTGGAATAACTTTCCTCTATTATAACCCCTGAATTCTCTCCTCAAGACCATGAAAAACATGCAAAAAAAGAACATGCACTAACATGCTGTAAGCCTGTTTCCAAAATTTCTAAAAAGTCATGGAAATCCCTGTCTCTTCCAAAAGCCACTGAAAATTTTTCAACTGATCCAACGTGCACTGTCAGCAATGACAGCTTGAATGTTCTCAGGCGGAAAGTTTCTCACAAAACCCTGTGACTTCCAGCTCTATCATGGTCTCTGTCATTTCTGAAAACTGCCTTCAGTGCCCCACCACTGTGCTGACCTCAGAGCAGCGGTGCAGCCCAAAGTGGGTGTTAATTGCCCTGGCAAAGTACTGCTCAGACAGAGCTACCTGGGGAAAGGGATTCCTTAAAACATAATGAAAGAAAATAAAACCAGTTGTCTCAATTACAAGGGCACGAACTGTGATGTTTGATGATTACTGATAAGGTGAAATGGGATGCTAAGTATGGTTCCTAAAAATCTGTCTCTAATCTGAGCAAGTTTGATAAACATCAGTCAAACTTGGCATTATGTACAAAAGCTGGCAGAGAAGCTCAACAGGGATATATATGTTGGTTAGAATGAAGTCCTTAGACACAGTAAAGCACCATAGGAGACAATATTTCCCTTTAGTGCATTATCTATGACATGTTAATTGGTCATGACAGATGAGCCTTAAAAAGCAGCAGATTAAAACAATAGGTCTCAATCTCTCCCGCATGTGTTGAGGCTTTCAGGAATTTTATGGAAAGAATATTTCCAATAAAGTTTAATTCAAAAAAGAACTACTATTACTAATCCTCTTCTTGCTGACCCAGATAACTCACAATGTACACGG
Organism: Notiomystis cincta; assembly: GCA_013398075.1. Taxonomy (NCBI): domain Eukaryota; kingdom Metazoa; phylum Chordata; class Aves; order Passeriformes; family Notiomystidae; genus Notiomystis; species Notiomystis cincta. Next base: position 461,955 of record VZRX01004138.1, on the reverse strand, counting down.
TGGTGGATCTCCAGGCACTGACAGCCTGTTACTGTGACTTTAATTGCAGGAAACACTATCAAGAAACTCTATTATCTAAACATTTGTGGTGGATAGCCAAAAGATCTGAGGTGTGACTCTTCATGTTGGCACACCTGAGCAGCGAGCTGAGTGCCCAGATGCTCTGACATCTACTGTGCAGCATAGAGAGTGCAAAGATGACAGAAAATGAGCTCTCTTTTTGTTTGGCATCATCAAAAATAAGATACTGGATGTCTTGAAACAGCAGTAGGCATACATACCTCTCTGTTTAAACAACACCAAAGTGGAAGAGAAAACACTGAGAGAAAACACAGAGAAAAACCCATAGCCTCTCAATTTCAGCAGCATCTTTCTGAAATACAAAGTTGGAGAACAGAATGAGGGCTGAATACAGAGAGAATACACATCAAGATGAAGTTTAGCATGTTTTGGGAGTGACTTAAATAAAATCTATAAGATAAAGTAAAATGAAAGTGAAATGAAATCTTTAAGTGTATCTTTCTTTGGAAAAATAAGAGCCTAAAATACTCCTTCTTCCCTTGGTCTGAGCGCAGATCTTTACATTGCAGTATCTATCAGCTACCTTCACTATCAAAAATAAAAATTGCTTTATTCCCATAACAGTCTGCTTGGGCTGGGCTACATTGCACATCAACAAGGCTCATTGACTTAGTTGCAGCTGTAAATTTTGCTCAATGTCACTCAGAACATAACTTGAAGACAATGGAAACTCTGCGGATAAAACAAATATGCCAGTTTATTCCACACAAGTTTAATTTCCTTGGTTGGAAACCACAGAAGCTGGATGAGTTTACAAGACTGGGATTTAATACCAATAACATGAGAGCCTAAGTATAGAAATTGCAAGAAAATAAACACAGATGCCTCCCATGCCATGTTTGAGGTTTATTTTACAAGTACATGTACTCTGAACTCCAGAGGAACAATCTTATTTATACAAGTAAATACATCATGAGTGAGAAGGGATATTGGCATATTTGGATGGAAGTTCTGGGCAAGAGCCCATATAATTTACATCTTATGGCTTAGATTTATTTAAACTTTATTCTGTCAATTGAGTCTTACACTTCCTTCTTCAGCTTTCTTTCTTACTTGCTTCCTAAGCAATCCCATAGCTAGCAGTCCTCCCAAACCTTCTTGATTTGGGAAGAACTTCATGGTTCTTGAAGAACTGCCTTATTTTCTCTACCACTCTTTCAGTTCACTTATAAGACAGAGACAGTGTGCTGTCTCTAGAATCTAATCCTGACAACCAGTTGCTCTGACAGCTCTACCTGCAGTGCACATTTGGTACCTTTTGAGTTTCAGTCAGCCATAAGATATAATGACAAGATGTTTGAGCAGTGAGGATGATAATGGATCAAAACAACACACGAATTTTTTGTCAGCATAATATGAAAGGTAAGAATGATATTATCCTACACTGTCACTTTTACGAGTCAGAACTCATTGCTCCCACAGACTTCCTCACTTGATTATGGGTGCCACATTTTTTGAAAGACAGACAAATTGAAGACAATTTAGAGATAGCAAAGAATCAGTAAATAGTCAGTAAAATAAGAATGTACAAGGGAAAAAAATCAGAGTCGGATATACCTAGTCAGGAAATTAGTTGATCAAAATATAATTTCTACATTAAGCATGTTACAGTCACAGTTGATTAATTTGGAGAGGAAGTTAAGAAACCAAAGCTTCAAGCAGAGAAGGAAAATGTAACTTCAGTATTAGGGAAAACTTTCCAGTACAAAGCTAAACTGACAAAGAATAAACTTTCAGGAAAGACTGCATAATAGCTATCATTGCAGAAGCTCAAGGTCAGATGAGAGACCCTCATGTATTTAATATCCGTTAAGGAGAACTGAATCACATCTGCACTTTAGGAGGATGGCCCAAACCCTAGTATTCTACCAAAAGGTTCTCAACAAAAGTCATCACAAGCAACCTATCTTAAGCTTTTGTCTTAATATAAGCCACAAGCTCGTTTAGCATAGGATGAAGTATTAGTATCTGAAAGATTAAGAAACTAGAATTTTCTCTCTGTAAGTGTGCAAGAACCAGTGACATTCTGATAAAAAGAAAACTCCTAAACACTTAAAAGGAGCCCACAGCAGTTAATGGACAGGACCAACAGCAATTCCTGAAGTCCCTTAATGGAGTTTAACTACAGACATCTTGTTGATAGATCACACTTGACCGTCCTCGGAGCTTTTATAAGATATAGGTGCCTGAAAGAGCACCATAAATGCTGGCAGTGTTTTCTTCTACCTCTCCAGCTCTGTGCATTTGGCCTTAAGTTTTGATAGTTGTTATTTGGATGAAATCACTGTTCTGTCTTTCCTCAGAACACCAGCTGCCTACCTGGACAATATTTGGTTTACTGCTGGGATTCTGTTCTCCCTCGGAAGGTAATAATTCTCCTTCCCAATAATTTTTCCTTGTTAATTATTGCCTGGCTTCAATGGACTTACAGGAAAAGGATAATAGTGTCTCTATATATGACTTCAAATTTTCTAATTCTTCTTGAGTTATGTGATCTATGGTGTAAATTGCTGTTACAATTTTGAGTTTCAGATAAACCTTCTAAATGAGAAATAGAGAGAAATGTGCTCTCATTGAAGCAAAATACATAGATGAAAATGTGATGATACCATTTAAATACATATAACAACTTAGAAGAACACCAACAGCTTCTGCATAAATTATTTACAGGATTTCAGATATCTTTTATAATGTTACCTCTGTGCATGGAAAGCTTGTTTACAAAAAAAAACAAACAGCTGGATTATGCTTTCATTTAAACTGATGTGAACTGTTAGCTCATTAGTACAATGTCTTCCTGGTTCTGAGGTTTATCTCTATATGTCTTTCTGAAAAAGCAGCAGTTTGGCCCCTGACAAGTTAAAGCAAAAGGCTATATGTATCCTGAATGGTTTATAACTCTGTCCTAGTGTCCTTTCTTGCCATTATGGAAAACAAGTTTCTCTCTAGCATTTTGCTTTACATAGGCTTGAAACCCTGAGTCATACAACACGTGGTACTTCAGGTCTGTGTAGTAACAGCCAGCTACAGCAGAGTAGAAAATAAATCCTGTAAGGACAGAAGAGAATCACAAAATGTTAATGCCCCAAAGATGTATAGCCCCCCTTCCACAGAATCCTCTTGACCTTTTGAATGAAGATAGAGCAAGACAGGTGATGCTGAGATTCGTGGTGAAGAGGGATGAATGTGGATTTGCCTGATCAGGTGGCTGTTTATTTCAGCTGCAGAGATTTTTAAGAACAAGCTGTTAAAGGTTATGCAAAGACATAAGCATCTTGCAAGTTTAACTGAGGGGTACATATTTTGTGCTGAAGGAAGCATTTTTAGATTGCAAATGAATGGTTTGAATCTTAGTTGTGGTGTTGTACATCGTGTGCTTAGCCTTGTTGTTCCTCCAGCACTCTGCCCACCCTGTTGGTGTTCAACCACCCTGTACCTAATGCTGTGTCAGGGTTCAGTGCTGCAGTATTCAGGACATATTGTTGTTTGCTGGTAAAACATGCTGCACACCTGTAGAAGTACATCTGTAAGTAAGGTAAAAACTTACTGTGGTAGCAATGGTGTGCCAACACAAGGTTCAGACCAACTCTTCTATTTCTTCTCCAGAGAGAAGGCAATTTCTCTTCAAAACTTTCAGAAATTTTCTGTTGAGTTTATAGGCCGAGATCTTTTCTTTTCCAATGTACTTTTATGAACTCCAAGGTCAAATCATGCAGGCTGAATTAGATAACAGTGTCTAGAGAGGGGATGACTCAGTTTATTTGGGTGGCACAATATGAGCTACTCATAGTCCCAAGAGTTTCTCTCAGCATGTCAGGGATTTGCAGGTGATATTTCTGCTTGTCTGTTTCCTCTTGTAGATTTTCATACTGTAAAAAAAAAATCAAAATCACCTTCACCTGGTTGATTAAGGAATAAGTTGAGATTTAAGTGGTTGCTTATAATAAAGGGTTTCTGTATTCTGCAGACTAAGGTTTTCTCTTACTTATTTTTCATTATTTAATGTGTGTATTTGACACATAACCCAATATTTCAACACTCTCATAGCATCTTCTGAGCAGTGTGAGTGTGTGATGGAGACCTTGGAGTGGTACCAGGGGTGGACTGACCTTGTAGCAAGGCTCCCTTGGGCTCAGCCTTCCCAGGCAGGGGATGCAGCCCTGTGAGTGCATGGCCACAGAGTGCCTGTCCCACTCCCCAGCTCGTGCCCCAGGCTGGGGGACCTGCTGTGCTGGTGGAGGCTGCCCTCCCTTCCAGAGAGCCTGAAAGGAAGGGCTGCATGAGTGTATGAGCAGGCCTTCTTTGGGAGGGGTGGCACTGCCCTTCAGCAGGGACAGGGGCAGGAGCCACCTTGGGTAGTGAGCACATCAACTGCATTTGCTGTAAATAATGTCTCCTAAAAGAAGATTGTAATCTGCATTAAGAGTGGCTAAAGTATTTTATTCCCTTTTAGGAGACAGACGTGAGATTTATTTTTTTTTTTTGATAGCTCATTGTTGCAAAATGTAGAGCAGAATTCAGCTGCCTTCTTGCTCAGGCCAACGTGCAACTTCTTTTTAGCTGAACCTAATGCAATTATAGGAGCTTGCTGACGCTTTTGTTAGGAGACAAGCATCCCAATAAATAATCTGGAGAGTTGCTCTATGATAGACTGAGTCACTGTTTTCTGAAATAGGCCAAAGATCATCTAATTTATATGCCTGATCTTCCATCTGGATGTCTTAAAAACCCTTTAAAACTTAAACTGTAAGAGAAAATATGCTCAATCTTGTCTCAGTTCTGAGCAAAGAGTTTTGATTCCTGGAACTGGATGTACCATTAAAAAGAGCATGTGGTATTTTTTGTGATGGGATTGGAACAGGTGAAAGAGGGTGGAAAATAGGACATAAGCTTATTGTCACTTTTTTTTCTTTATTAAATCAAGAAATGCACATCTGTTGATTTGTATTCACAAGTTGTCTAGTCATGAAAAGAGTAGGTGAAAAAAGAGAAACTATTCAATTACCAGGCTATTTGCAACAGCTTATCAATGAGTCTTCAAATGCCCTTTTCCACTACTGACAGTCATTTTTCTTGTGCTTGCAGTATGGTTTCCCTTTGTAAGGTGAGTTAGAGTCTCAGCCTGGCTTAAAATTTTTTGAGTCATCAGTTATGCATCCTCTATCTCATATATTTATTGTGGCCCTATGATTATCTTTGTCTAAAAAGGTTTTAGAACTAGATTTTTGTCAAAGGAATGATTCATTAAAATTTCTCTAGACTCTTTCCTCAGAAACTTCTTTAGCCTGCCCTATGTTTCCTGAAGGAACTGCTGTCATCTTGATAGGTTTACCATGAAAAGCTACTTGGTTGGTTGGTTTTCTTTAAAAAATCTCAACAACCCACAAGTATCCTGAACTTTGGAAGCTTTGTGTTTGAGCAAGCCATATAGTCTGCCATGGTTGCAATATTCAAGGCTCTTTCCACAACAGCCAGTTTACATCCTTTGTATTTGGTTCCTACAGGGATTTTCTAAATTCAGATATATTTTTCTTCTTTTGGATTGGAACCCTACAAAATAAAGAAGTTTGTCCTTTTTCCCATATTAGTCAACTCTGGTGTGCTTTGTTGTCTTCTTGAAGAATTTACTTGTCCCTTTTATTTTCCTGCTGTTTGTTTATTTAGGAATACTAATTTAAAACTTTTTATACATTTAGAAAAACGAATGTTTTAGTTATACAATCATGAAAATCAAACTGAAAGAACCATTACCATGACATCAGCAGGTTGTGCTACATTAATAAATGGTGTGCTGCATTAACAGGAATTACTGCAGTGATATCATATTGCTTCCTAGATCCTCCATGGAAAACTTTAGTCCTTTTCAGGCAAGCAATTTTCACATTTTTAGGTCATTTTGTGGGTGGTGTTCAAGTTACAGAAAACTTACATCTTTTCTGAACTCCTTAGAAGGTTAATAAGAGAAGTTTTTACTTCCAGAGGAAATGAATAAAAACCTGATAGACAAGAGTTTTGAATGATGATGGCTCTCCTATCAGTTTGACTTTATAGCTCTCTGATCTGTACAGTATGGTCAACTTCTCTCTACAGGAAACACGGAGGGATGTAACTTCTATAATTTTGTTCACTTTAGCTCCTGATTAAATGAACATAAAAATATCACACATCACCTGAGAAAGCCAGCTGAAGAAGAGATATTGTAAAATGTGCACAAAATATAATAAGCCCCAGAAATTTAATGCCTAAAAGTATCTTTATAGAAATAAGATGACCTCTAGCTCATTTTGTCCTTTTTCTTACTATAGAAATTAGACAAAATGGGTTTACTGGAACATGTGCCTGATGCATTTGCAATCAAACCTAGGAACTCATCTCTCTAAAAAGGGGGTGAATCTCTGCTAAACCACTCTTTTACAGGGTTACCTATCAGCTCTGTGGCTCTTCTGTACTTCCTTCCTATACTTCTTCTTTCCTTGACTTACTGAAGAAATGGATGTTCCATTATAGTTTTTATTGTGCTGGCAACAGAAACTTTCATGCAACTTAAATGAGTATTCTTTCTGTGTTTTAGCAGGGGTAAGGTTTGCCTCAAGGCTTATAAACCAAATTGACATCTCTCTCCCTTGCAAAATGCATTGTAGGTTTAAAATTGGATTTGTTTTACTCATGTGGTTAAAAATGTCATTCTCAAAACTTAGAGATAAGCTGTGTTTTAAATAAATTGCAAACACAGAAAGCATAAACTAAATTAAACGTGCTTCCCACTTTACCTGTGAAGACAATACTCTTCTGGAAACTAGCTATTTTAAAATCTAGGTTAGGACTATGTTAGATTTTCTTCACTACATTTGTCCAAGTAATGCTTCTGAACAGAAGTGGTAGCCAATTATGAAGCAGCCTATGGCAATTTGCATCATGGAACTCAAAACATTTATAATCTGGAAGAAGGAAATGAGAAAAATATGAAGGCATTTATTCTTAAATACTGAATTTTGAAGTATGTACCATTAGCAGTTTCCAAAACTGCAAAGTAGAATAAAACCAGGTTTTAAACAAACTGATTTATTATGCCAACAATACATCTGACCTAGTTTTAGAACTTTTCTTTTTTTTTTTTTTTTAAATAGTTCTGCAATGTCAGAACACCAGCACAAGCCAGTGAAATGATTAAAGCATTCTGTGTAAATTTCAGAGGATGACGGAGGTATACTGCAGCTGTGATGGACAGGAATGATTTGTACCAGCTGTGATAAGCTTGATGTGAAACTGGCAGGCCAGACTTTCAGTGGTTGAAATAAACCCAAAAAGATCTTGACAATACTAGTGTGGTCCTGAATGAGAGAACAGGATAGTTTTTTCCCATCTTTGTAAAAAAGGAGAATATTTTCTATGCAAACTAGCAAAGAAATGTAGCATCTAAAAAAAAAATACTTCAGCATTGAGTCTTTAAAAATTAGGATTCCTTTTCCTCACGCCATGCAGACATTTTATACACTGAGAAAATCTTCTCTTTCTAGTTATTGGCAGAGCTGCTGCACTGTGTAACACCATCTTTTAATTCCTTTTGGTCCTTTTGGTAAGCTTAGAACTTTGTATGAAGGATCCACAATGCAGTGCAAACAAAAGTGTACACCATAATCTTATGAGAAAGTGAAACTGAGAATGAACTAGAACAGATTACTGGTGTTCGCTTTACTTTGTATTTTTAGTGCAACCTTAAGCAGTTAATACTAGAATACTCCTCCTGAATTTCAATGATAGTTTGCATCTGTGTTACATTGTTTTAAAAATTGATTTGGTCAGTTGCATAAGCAGTCAAGACATAGACTAGCAAAATAAATAACCAGTTATATGTTCCATAGACTTTTTTTTCCCTCTTAAAGTGAGTTAATTGAAAACAGTATATAGATATTGACTGGGACACCTGGCCACTATGTGTTTTAACAGAACCCATAAAACCAATCATGATTAAGTTTAACAGATCAATATGAAATTTACTAAAGCTCTGTTAAACTTTAAGCAGTTAAAATCAATAGATAACCTACTGGAAACAGATACAGAGAGGCCCTTGACTGCCAACAGAGTTAAACATCTTGTAAAGAGCAGGAGGTGGTGGTGGAATAGAAAGCTCTTGTATGTCAGCAGAATTGTTGTTCATGCTGTTCCTTGCTGTTCCTAGAGCTCTTCTTAGGAAGAAATGCTTTTGGGAACTACTATGATGACCTGGTTTTATAACAAAACCATATAGAAAGCTGTGGGCATCATCTTCACTTTGGGTTCACCCCCAGATGTTTTCCCTGCCCACTACTTGATGTTCACAGGTGTGTGGCTCCTCTTGTGCTGTGGCTGCAGGTCTCTGCTCAGCTCCCTGAGCCCTCACTTCTGGGTCTTTAAGCTGAACCATATCCCAAAGTGAAACATCACCAGAATTTGAGAAGTTTTGAACTTGGGTTTGAACATTGTAACTTAAGCACATATCTATGATTTGTGCAGTTTGGTTTGGTTTTTTGCTTTGTTTCTGTGGTTGTTTTTTGTTTGTTTGCCTGTTTGTTTGGGTTTTTTTTTGTAAATTGTTATTGTTATTATTTATTCCCAGACTTTCTTTTAATGCTTAAAGCCCTAAATACTTGGAAATGCTCACAGAATAAATAAATCACTGTCAGAGTTGTACTTTTTTTTCTATATTGCCAGCTGCTGTACCTAGGCAGTTGTGAAAGGTGCTGTGTGCCCATACATAAATTGGGGTGGGTGCCTGTAACACTGCATGTGTCATCCCAGGATTTGCTGTGGTGTGCAAAGAATGTTCTGAACTCTGTTTTGCCACTATTACATCAATGTTGGTGCCTGACCTCCTTAAGTTTTGGTTGAGTGTGCATAAAAGGCTTGCAGCAGTTTCCACCATAGGTTGCAAGCTGAATGTGTCCATACTAGCAATTTAAATTTTCCCCTATTACACTCATAAATCATAACATGTGATTATTATGATGATTCCATAATCACAAATGCTGTCTTGCTTGCTCATTCATATTTTTTCAGTGTTTTTAGTATCTTTTATGTTTCTTAATGTCTATTGGTTAAGAAGCTGCTTCTGTAATGCTAAAAGGTAGGCTTGGCTTAAAGCAATAAATATTGGAGTCCCTAGTTCTCAAATCTACTGAGTGCTGGTGGATCCTCTGATCTTTATGGAGACCTGCATGTTTCCTGCAGATACTGATTTGTGTGCAGGGTAGAGGGATTAAAATAATACTGAAGCTTTGGCTGGATCTATACAACACTGAAGGAGAATGGGAAGGCAAGTGATGCAGTGCCTGAAATAGGTCCAGTGATGATTCTCTTCATCACTGAGGAACATCTAGCTCCAGCTAGATGAAATAATGCATTCAGAGAATTGGCCACTTGAAGCCAGAAGGGCAATTCAGGTTGGCACAGCCAAACCATGGGTGCTGTGCTTCTGTTTGGCGTGGTCAAGTGTCTGCCTTGCTGAATAGCTTCATAATTCAAGGAAATACTATCTCTAAGAATAAAGGTGATTTATTATAGGGCCTTCACTTGGGCCTAGCAACATTCTCTGGGTTTTCTTTTTCTCTTTTAATGCCAGATGAGTGAAGTGAAAGGTACATGTTGTCTTATACCTTGCTGGAAAAGATGGGTTTGTGTAATTTGTTAGTCATCTTTCCAGAGCTTCTCTCCCAGCATGTCCCCAGAGATGTACACTTTGGTGACACAAATACTGTTCTTTTACGTTGTACTGCTGAATGGCAGCACAAACTTTCCAACAATGCAGAAACCATGGGTTGTAACAAAGCAATAGGACCATCCTTTCTTTCTCAGTGTTGGGTGTCTTACAGTAACTGGGAGAGAAATTCTTATTCCCAGATGTATATTAAATCCTTATAATAAAAACATTTTTTTCTGGTTAGTTACAATTTAGCTGTAAAACAAAGCCCTGACACTAATCACTTTTACAAATCCTTTTTCTAGGGCTTGAGTCAACTCCCTTTGAAGTCAGTGGAAGTCTTTGAATTTACTGAGACTTAGTAGAGGCTCCTACATTTTAGGCAGCACTTGGTTGATTGGATTTTAAAAAAACCCACTTATAGTAACTGCACTTACACACAGCACTAAAACTTTCAAATAACAGCCTTCTAATAAAATCTTAATTTCTGAAACATGTGAGCCTAATTATTATTCATCTGTGCTTGCATGCTGTGCTACCTCTTCCAAAGCTTTCTGCCTCATATATCATGTTGTAATTAGTAAAGTGGGAAAACACATTCATCTCTTCTTCAAAGGAAAAAAAATCACACTTTAATCTTAAGTACATCATAATTGGCAAGAGAAAAAAGAGTGGGGGAGGTATCTGAAGAGTACCTCAAGGATTTTGCATGGCCTATCTTTTTAGCAGGGAATCATTGCTGTATAGCTTTTATTTCTGTATTATTACTGGCTAGAAAAAATAAGGGAGAGAAGCACAAAGAAAGGAGCACAAGGACCAGTATGAGGAAGCACCAAACCAAGAAGAAACACCCTGTATTGGGAAAACCTTCTCTTCTTCCCTTTTTGGAACAAACCCCTGAAAGTTTTCAAAAATAGTAATGCTACTTACTCATAGGACTGTCTCTGTAACAAAGCCAGCAGGCTGAGGTAGCAGCTTATGGATTATGGAACCATGCAGAACAGAAAAAAATATTTTTCTAAATTACAATTCAGATGTTCAGGCTGCATAGTGGTCCATGGGATATTCTGACAGTATGCAGAGAAGTCCACTGATCTAATATTTGGGAATTCCCGGTTATCATTTCTTGATTCTTTGTGAAAACAGCCAGTAAGACAAAAATGAAATACATATTTTTACAGCAAAGATACAGGGGGATGAGCAAATCTGCCCCTGTAAAAAGCTTGAATATGATCAGTTATTCAAATAGATAAATCATTTGGGACTACAATTTGATGTTAATATCTCTTTCAGTACTGTAAAATGATCGATGATCTGTCTAAGAAATATTCAGCTGGGCTAAATATTTAACAATAAGAGCATTGGGGATATATATTTTTAAATAGTGTAAAATGAATGCAAGGTTTAAAATTAGCAAAATGGGAGTAAAGAGTGATAGGATATGCTTCCCTGGAGTCAGTTTACTGAGGATCCCAGAATACTTCAAGCAAACTTTTTCTGAAGCTCACAAATCCTTTAAGCATTATAATATGCTACTCAGCTAGGCTCCCTGGCCTGTTTTTTCTTAGGGCAAATGTTTTTGTTTCAAGTGTTTTGCCCAAATTTAAACATAAAGTAGTCTCAGGTGAAAACAAGATTTAAGATTTTTTTTTGTCTTCCCCTTCATATCAAATTCTGCAACCCAAATGTTATGGAGTAATGCCAAATAGTACCTGTCTGTGGTTACTGAGGTTTATTCTGGGCTTTTGCAAAGCTCAAACTGCAGCAGAGACAGCTGAATGTATCTTTAGCACAGTAAATGAACTGCCTTTTTCCTAGAGAATTGAAAAAGCCCTCAATTTAGACTTTAATTTCTCTATATTTTAACTCTCCAAGTCAGCAATTATAGCAAACTTCCATCCCTTATGGGTCTGGCACAGTGTTCTCAAACTTTTAATCTTCTATCATCTTTAAATAAAAAATAAAATAAAATTTACATTTGCAGTCAGGTTCTGGAAATAAGCCAGTTTCCACTAAAATAGTCTATGGAGCAGAAAGAATTGGGCAGAAGCTTACCCAGAGGAAAAGCCTCAGCAGATCATTCCCAAGAATTGGCTTGCTCATCCTCTTTGCATGTTTAGTGTTTCTGTGTCACTTTTAGGGTTGACTTCTCTGCACTGGGATTAGAATACTTTCATGTAAATACTTTGTTTAGGTGCTCTGTTTTTTTGGGTAAGCTCCTCAAGTGTTTTGCAGGCGGTCTGGAAGTGGTAGGTGACGTGTTTGTGTGTACCAGAGGGCACACTGCTGCGGAGGAGCCAGGACATGGCAGCTACTGGCTGTGCACCGAGGCTGTCAGGAAACCCATCTGCCTGACCAGAATATCAGAGTTACATTTTGTCCAGTTTCCTTTTGCTGTCCTGAGCTGAGTCACTTGTGTTTGATGAAAGGTACGTGCGTGGCTTTGTTGAGCAGCAGGCTGGAGCTTGCCCAGGAATTGTTGTGGGTGAACTGTTGTTGGAATTGTTGTAGGCGAGCCTGCCTGACAGGAGCAGGGAGCTGAGGTGTGCTTTAGGGCAGCAGCAGCTGGTGTGGGGGTGGCCTGTGTGCTCTCCAGAGGGTGATGGCACTGCAGTGTCCCCTGGCACTTCCCCTCAGCAGCCGTGTTCTGCCTGACACTGATAAAAAGAGAGGGGGGAAGTCACATCCCCTCGAAACTTGTTCCCATAGTTGACCAATTTTCAAACATCCTGGTTCAAATAGCTGTATCATCTTCCAGGTGTTGGAAGAACCAACACCTACAACTTTTTTTTTTCCCCTGCAACTTAGATAAGATTGTTATGAAGCCACACAATGTGTTACTTTCTGATAGTATAACCTGATGGAGGTCTTTCACTGAAGGGTGGGGTTTTTTCTGGTCTTTTGGTATTTATTTCTTTCCTTATCCTTTTAAATTTTTTATTATCCCTTTTTTTTTTTTTTTTTTAGAATTGGAGAGAGAATTTTAGAACAGGAAATTAAAGCCTTCTATTTATAATTCAATATACACTATGTGCCACAGTCAGGAATATAGCTGTTAAAAAATAAAAATAAGAAGGAGTACATTAAAATATGCAACACTGTTTTTCCTGCCTCACTACTCTTTGCTATCTTCACAATAGGTAACTTGCTTTGATCAAATATCCATTGACCAAATACTAAATTACACTGCTACACACAGAGCCTTTAGTTCTTGGCTCAGTGAATCTTGGTTACCAGGCTTGCCCTTTCAACAAATTTAGCCTTGTTGCATATGAATATCTTCGTTCAGTAAAATAAAATGAGTCAGTAAGTTTGAGCTCATTAGGCAAAATGTTGCATAAATGAATAGAAAAAAACTCCATTTGCTGCTATAAACATGTTCCAGAGAGTAAATGTTAAATTGGATCTAACATTTAATAACAGTAATGTTATATTTTTTTAACTTTACAGTATAAACATAGTGATAGACAAAATGAGCAACTTGGATTTTAGTCCATCATGGGGTGTAGAAGTGTAAAGCAATGTCAACAATGTAGAAAGGGAAGAGATTTGCATACCATATACCTCTGCTTCAAAAAATGAGTTTAGGGGACATAACTTTTCCTGGATAATTAAAATATTTTGAAATATTTTGCAGGGAGTAATATGCTAAATGAATCCCAAGCTGAATTCTTCACTCAACTGGCCTGAATCTTTCTTTTCAGAGTGTTTAATGAGTTTACAAACACTGTAAATCTACCAATATGGTTTAGGCTAAAACTGTGGTGGTTCCAGCTTCTTCACTTGTGGAGCTTCTCTAAGTGGGTTTCAAACAGTGTAAGAATTCAATGATCTTAGCATGCAAACCTGGAAAGCCTTGCAAATGGCATTTGAGATCAGATAAGCCAGTGGGTGTGGATAGCCTTGACCTGACTCTGGTTGCAGGAAATAATCTCAGAGGATGCTCTAAGACAGACCTAAATTCTTGGTAACTTTTTCCTGGAGTTCAGACTTACTGAATGGAGTCTTTTCCTAGCAGTGAGTGTGGATGTTGTTTTTGTATGAGGGAAATGTTCAAGTTGTATCAGACATTAATTCTCTGCCCAATGATGTGAGCCCAAGGAGCATGGAATCTGGAGCTGTTGAGTGCAGCCCTTCAGCTTCACAACTTTGTCAGTGGTATTTCAGATTATTTCTAGATTACAGGAGTTATCGTGGGAGTGATCTGAAAGCTACAAAATGTCGACTTTTTTTAGAGAAATTTTTTCCTCCTTAGAAATGCTACTTAAAGGAGAACAATGGAAATGGCTGAGCCCGGCGGGCCTGTGGGTGCAGCCCCTCCCTGTCTGGGGGTTTCTCAGGGAGGGACAGAGACCCCGCGGGGGGTGGAGCTGGTGGGGGCTGGGACACAGCCCGGTCCCGCTCGCCGGCTCGGCCTTCCGGAGCCCCGACCTGGCCCTCAGGCTGCTGCTGCTCTCGGCTTTGGGAGGAGAATGGACGGAGTAGCTACAGCCGAGGGAAGGAGCTCGCTCGCTCGTCACTGCAGTTCCAGCCCAGCCTGTTTCTCCTGCCGCGGCCGC